>JAJOZX010007611.1:155000-204112 GCA_023014485.1 Bathynomus jamesi | reverse complement strand
ATAATGAAATTTTGTTGCCTCATCTGAAAATATTTAAATTTAAGTTACATTTACATAAGCGTCAGTTGAATTGATGGTTACCCCGCATAATAACGATTGTTTCGGTTCCGGAGGGTTTTTCTGGAACTGTACATGGATTTGTTGTTTCACTATCTACGTTGCGTTGCATATATTACATGTAAAAACAGAATTATATAAAAAGTGAATATTGGATACCAATGTCTATAGTGGAGCCATGCCTTAGGCTAGTTAGCTACTAAACAGCCAAATGGCGAAGCTGTATCAGAGCTGGGCAGTAACGCGTTACAAGTAACGGCCGTTACATAACGCGGTACTTTTTTTGTAACGGTAGCGGTAACGGCGTTACATTACAAATCAAGTAACTCTTTCAGTAACGACGTTACTTGTTTAGGAAATACATTCGTTAGTCGTTACTCGTTACTTTTTATCATAGCTCGCAATAGTTTCTTTCGATCCTCACTCATTATTCATTAACTTTAAAAATTGTCCCTTCACTATGAGCGAGGTGTGCAGTTGCCGTTGGCTTGCTGGCAGCCTACCCCCACCCACCCTCTCCCCCTACACTGACAGCACTGTCAAAGTAAAAAGGCTAGAAACCTTGGAGCAGGGAGGGACCTAAGTTCAACAGAGGTTTCGTCATCCTTTCATCTGGGCCTTCACGGAAAACGTTAGCTCTGCATCCTTTCCATCCACTAACTTTAAATAAAAATAGTTTATTAAACTTAACACTCCTAACCATCTAGTGCCGCTGTTGAGCGGGTTTTTTCAGTAGGGAAGGATATACTGCGTCCGAAACGAGGCTCGCTTAGATGCAACTTTTGAGAGCTTGTTTTTAAAGGCAAAAAGATTTTTGAATAATAGTTCTTAAGTTTGTATATTTAGCTAATAAATTTCAATTATCATTGCCATGCACAATAACTCATTTGATTCATTTTTTTAGTATTTGGATTATTGTTTTGCAAAACTAAAACTTTCTGGTATATTCTAGCAATTAGTAAATTAGGATGCTACATCCTCTGTTATGTTGCAGTTCCTAGTAATAAATCTTGCAGTAATTTGTTTCTTTTTTTGAAAATATTATGCGTAAGTCATAACAACGCAATGAAGGCATGCACAGATTCATAGCCTATGCATTAACCAGTGGATACAAACCAAACACATACTCGCACAAGCGAATGTTTATATAATATATTTATGTATGATAAATTATAATATACCTATGCATATATATAGTATATTTATATTTCATTAAAAGTAACGGTAACGAGTAACGGTGCCGTTACGCGTTACTTTTTAAAAATGGTAACTGTAACGATAACGGCGTTACATTTAGACTGTGGTAACGGTAACGGCATTACATTTATAAAGTAACGAGCACAGCACTGAGCTTTATCAATGTTCTGTAGCTGGTGTTATTTTATTCTTGTAGATAATTTCACTCTGTTTTCAAACTTAGCATATCACATGAGTTGCACAAAAACACAAATTTTCTTACAAAAAGAAAAAAGATATTTCAAACTATGCGATGAGCCAAAAATTCATAATAGTGTTCAAACTTAAAGGAATAAATTGAATGAAATTGGAAATTTTAATGCAGAAAATATATAGTAGAACAAAGTAGACAGATATTTTCAGAATAGTTTTCAGTTCAACAAATCAAGAAGAAAAGATAAGTTTTTAATGCTGAAAATGAAAGCATTTACTTTTTTTAATATGAAAATACACAAGCGAAGTATATAAGGATTCACACTGAGGTCAGCAACAATCCAAAAGAACTTCAGTTCCCTGTAATGAGTTCACTTATTATGTGAATCTAAATTTCGGTCTTTATTTATTAAATTAATATTTTACAGGTTCTGTTCATGCCAATAACTTGAGGAAATTTATAACAGACGCTTTGATTAATTAACAAACTTTTGTGTTATACATTTCGTTTGAAAAGACTTTCATTCTTCACACACTACAACGGTTTTAGCTTCTCTAGAAAGTAGTTTTTCATCCAAAAGTAAGTTTAATCTCTGCTACATTGCTGTTTGGAAAATATATAATTTGAAAAGGCGATTTTGCTTTAAAAGAAATATGAACAAATGCCAAGAATATTTTCTAACTTTAAACAAAGTAGTTTTACATTTTACAGAATTCCTTGGAAAGAATAATTAGTCGAGTTCTGATATTTTACTTCGTTATAAGGAATTCTTATGTAGTATATGGAGAATTCTGCTTTCTCTTCTCCGGTGACCCCCCGAATATTACCGGTTCATTCTTATTTCTTTTCCGATCCTTGCACCATTCGTGGTTCAGTGCTGACGACAGTATGCACGACAATAAAGATGTTACTGTATCACTATAAGTACGACAATTGTAATGGTAGCGTAGTCATTTATTTAGTTTTTCTTCGTATTGTTTACCTCAAACTTTAACTTCACCTAAGTAGGCTAATACTGTTTATCGTTTTAATTTTCAAATTTTTCTTTAACTATCGTAAAGTTTTTATACTTTTAATCTTGTGTTTCTGACAGGTTAAATTAAATTACACTTACGTTATACAATTAATAAATGAGGATAAACTCTGATCGGAAGTCAAGTAGGCTCAGAAACGGGATAGGCCTCACGCGTGACACGAACAAAAGAACAAAAGCTTAGGGCAGGACAAGAATAGGTACAGAGCCCGAAGAGAAGTTTCCCCTACAAAGGCCCTAGGTAGAATTGAATTGAATTTACTAGCTCAAGTTTATCTTAAAAGTGGGCCCCATTTCCCACAGGCACTAGTGGAAATATTAAAATGAAAATGACAAGGGAGCTAAGATCTTCGGATGGACTGTGTACAACTTTCTCTCTATGACAAGATCTTTTCCATTGACTGAAGAATTTACGCTGCGCTCCTTCTCCCTTCTTTTCGTGATTTTGGGTTTTCATGTCGCATTCGGAAAACAGACTTTCGCCCAGCTTTCTTATAAACCTGGATCTTAGAGGCACCTTTTATACACACTATTTTATGAGATTTACAAATTCCTATGTGCTTTATATTATTTAATTAACATATCATAACATATCAAAGAAAGTCGAAAAACTATGCGACTATCGGGCCTTTAAAAAATGAGAATAGTGATTTATCTGATGATCTAACAGAAGTAGCTGAAATATTAAAAGCTCAGTATGAATCATCTTTCAGTATCCCAAAAACTGACAAACTGATATGCGATAGAAACGCGTTCTTTGAAGAAGAACCACAAGGGGAAAGTATAACGGATTTCGACTTTACGACGGAGGATATTGCACAAGTCATAGGGAAACTAAAAACACACTCAGCGGCAGGACCGGATAAATGGAATGCCACACTGATCAAAAACTGCAAGAATGCAATCGCTGAGCCCCTATACTGGATATGGAGACGATCATTAGACACGGGAGAAATACCGGGCATCCTGAAGAGCGCGAACATCGTCCCAATATATAAAGGAGGAGATCGATCCGAGGCCAAAAAACTATAGGCCAGTGTCGCTTACATCTCATCTCACCAAAATATTTGAAAGAATTGTTAGACAGAAAATCTGACTTTTTGGAAACTCAGAAAAAATTCAATGATAACCAACACGGGTTTCGGTCAGGCAGATCATGCCTGTCACAACTAATGGAACACTACAACAACATTATTGATTCACTTGAAAGTAATGAAAACTATGATGTACTATACACAGACTTTGCTAAAGCGTTCGACAAGTGTGACCATGGAATCATAATACATAAACTGAAATATATGGGAATAACAGGAAAAGTAGGGAAATGGATATATAATTTCCTTAGTGAGCGGAGGCAAGTCGTTACAGTACAAGGAGTATCTTCATCAGAATCAGAGGTCCTCAGCTCAGTACCACAAGGAACGGTATTAGCTCCACTACTCTTCATAATCATGCTAACTGACATAGATGAGGACGTTACCAGAGACAGCACAGTAACATCCTTTGCAGATGACACAAAGATCAGTAGAAAAATACGAAAACCAGAAGACATAGGATCTCTACAAACCGACATAAACAAAATTTACAAGTGGACGGAAGACAACAATATGAAGTTTAACACCGAGAAATTTCAGCTATTACGGTACGGAAAAAGAGAAGACCTAAAGTCCATGGAATATTATACCCCAAATGGACAGGAAGTCCAGAGAAATTCCAGAGCAAAAGATTTAGGGTTGTAATGACAGATGATGCGAAATTTGAAACACAAAATAAGATAGCAGTAAACAGAGCAAAGAGAATAACGGGTCTGATATTGAGAACTTTTAAACGAAGGGATAGGAATGTAATGATCCCCCTACTGAAAACCCTGATAATACCCAAACTGGAATACTGCTCGGTCCTAACATCCCCATATAAAAAAGAAGACATTAGACAGCTGGAGGGGATTCAAAGAAGTTTCACAGCCAAGATCAATGGGTGCAAAGAACTAAATACTGGGAAAGGTTACGAGAACTAAACCTATATTCACTGGAAAGGAGAAGAGAGAGATACACCATTATTTACACTTGGAAAATAATGGAGAAACTAGTCCCTAATCTTACTCTGAATCCCATAACTCCCCAAACAACGGTGGAAGGTAGAAACGGTAGACTGTGTCGTATTCCCAAATTGAAGGCGAGACAGGGAACATCCTTAACCCTGAAAGAAAATAGTTTTGTAGTGAGAGGACCAAAACTATTTAATCAGCTGCCCAAAGACCTAAGAAACACGAAGGGAGTTGCAGTGGAAATCTTCAAAAGAAGACTTGACGCCTGGCTCAGAACAATCCCCGATGAGCCGGGCGTACCTGGCTATGTGAGGTGGAGAGCGCAAGAATCCAACTCACTACTTCACCAGGCCAACTCGAGAGGAGGGGCGACACGCTTGACCTTCGCGAAATGAGAAATCATCACGTGGAACCTTTGTAAGGTTGTAAGGTAAGGTATCTGACCTCTTTGACAAGATTAAATTGTTTTGGTATTTATCTCGAGTACTATTTTAACAGTAATCTATTTATAAATATAGAATTGGATGAAATAGCGGTGGGGCATCACGTGACTGTTATTCATATTCCTTATTGCTTAAACAATATTATAAGTACGAACGTGTGGAAACCTGTTGTTCTGGCTTCGTGCCAAAAGTCACGTCCTTGTTTTTCTAAATTCATCTGAGGCCTATTTGAATTTTATATGCTAACTAACTCATGTTTTCCACTCGTGTAACATTTCTTATTATAAACCATATTACTGTCAAATCCTTATTATGCAGTCCCAACTCATTAATAAAAGTAAGTCCTTCCTACATTGGTTACCAAGAATTTTTATTTTGTTGTCAAGAATAATTTTTTCAATGTATGCATTTTTTTATGTAGAAAGGAGGGGCTAAGGGCAGGCGGCCGCAAAAATAAACCTCTTTATAAGAAAGAGAGCCAAAATCAAGGTCTCCAAGGATGACAATGTCATTTATATATACGAAGGTGAGCTGAAAAGTAATGCCTCCACTCAAATAAATTTTGAACGGGTTGAAGGATTTTATCGAAACAAAAGCAGATATATACCTCAGAGTTTATTTTTCAAAACGATACATTTACTTTTCCATAAAATCACGCTCTACCTCGATGCATTTACGCCAACGATAAATGAGTTTTTGAAATCCATCCCGGTAAAACTCCGAGCTTGGACTACGAAACCAAAATTTCATAGCGGCCTTAACTTCTTCGTCAGACTCGTAGCGATTTGCACGGAGATGTTCTTTAAGTTTAGGGAAGAGGTGAAAATCGCATGGTGCTAAATCGGGGCTATATGGTGGATGCAGCAAGACGGTGAATTGCAGATCCTCAATTGCTTCTCGCGTTTGAACACTGGTGTGAGGCCGTGCATTGTCATGGTGAACAATGACTGCTTTTTTTGTGGATGCGAACCCTCCTGATCCATTTTTTCAACTTCTTCAGAGTTTCAATATAACATGCGGAGTTGAGTGCTGTCCCTCTTTCCGTAAAGCCTTCGAGAACATCACCATTGATATCTCAAAAAAAAAAATTATCACTTTTCCAGCCGATTTTTTACCGTTGAATTTTTATGCCGATATTCAATGGATTGCCGTTTATTTTCAGGGACATAATGATGGACCCACGTCTCGTCTCCTGTCACAATGCTGTGCAGAAATTCAACTCCATTTTTGAAGCGCTGCAGATTTTCTTGGCAAATGCGTAGTCTCTCAGTTTTCATCTCGGCAGTGAGCATGCGAGGCACCCATCTGGCGCAGACCTTTCGGTAACTGAGAATACTGATAATATAATGTGTCCCACTCGCTCTTTAGAGATATCGAGCATTGCAGCAATTTCATTTTGTTTAATGTGACGATTTCCACGAATCAGTTTGTCAACGTAGTTCCGATGAGACTCGTCGGTTGCCGTGACAGGCCTTCCACTTCGCGGTTTGTCTCGCAAATTTTCTTGCCCTGTTTCTCCTTCTTTACACTGCCTCGCCCAACGTCAAACGGTACTCACATTAACACACTGTTTGCCGTACACAGCTTGCATTCGCCGATGAATGCCTATGCTAGCAACACTTTCCGCGGTCAAAAATTCAATTACGGCACGTTGTTTGAAGCGAACGTCTTTACTCTTTTCCATTGTAATCGATACTGAGCCAACATGTGGAATGAGTGTAGGCTATATTAGGCTAGAACACAGCACTGGTTTTATCTGGTTACCTCTACACAATCCAGAATTATTCAAGTGGAGGCATTACTTTTCAGCCCACCCTCGCATATATATATATATATATATATATATAATATATATATATATATATATATATATATATATATATATATATATATATATACATATATATATATTATATACTGGGTGATCCAGATAAATGGGACCCATAAAAAAAAGCCAAATATTCTTAATATTTAATTCCTCTCATAAAAACTATATATCATTCGAAAGAGTAGAGTTACAAGTTTATTATGAAATATTTATTTTTTAAAAATGACTCCTTTCAAATGTGCTCCATTAGTTGCCAAGCATTCCAGTGTTCTCGCTTGTAAGTTCTGCATCACTTTTGCAAGAGTGTGCGGTGGTATGGCCTGTATCTCATTTGTGATGGCGGCCTTCAATTCTTGCAAGGTCGTTGGGTTATTTCTGTAGACCCTACTCTTTAAATATCCCCAGAGATAATAATCTAAGGGAGAAAAATCCGGAGACCTTGCGGGCCATTCAACGTCTCCAAATCTTGAGATTAACTCGCCTGGAAACGTTTGACGCAAAACTGCCATGCAGTTCCTCGTGGTATGGCAGGTAGCTCCGTCTTGTTGGAACCAGTGGTTTTCTAGACAAAGATCTCTTAATTTAGGAATAAGGAAATCGGTCAACATTTTTCGTAGCGATCACCATTTACAGTGACCGTGTTTCCGGTGGAATCCTCGAAAAAGTACGGCCCTATGATCTGAGATGCAGTAAGACCACACCAAACAGTTACACGCTGACTATGCAACGGGACTTCGGTAATATTCAATGGATTTTCTGTTGCCCAGAAAAATTTGTCTTGAAAGATCTTTGAGCTGAAACTACACTTCTTCCATGCTCATAATATTGCTCAGTTATGAAACGCAGCTGTTCCACAGTCCATGCAGTCATCTTGAAGGGTTAGTTTTAACTAACACTTTTATTTTGTTTTGTATCTTATCTTGTCTTGTATTGTCAAAACCTATACAATCCTGTACAAACTTGTAACTATCCTCTTTCGAATGATGCGTATGATTTTATAAAAGGACTTATACTTTAAGAGTTACAGGGGTTTCTTTTGGGTCCCATTTCTCTGGATCACCCTTTATATATATATATATATATATATATATATATATATCTATATATATATTATATATCTATATATATATATATCTATATATCTATATATATATATATATATATATATATATAGATATATATATATATACACACAGTGTGTTTCAGGTCGACCCTAGAAATATGGAAATTGGCGGAATTTATAGCAAGTAGGTAGGAATTACTATGACAAACTTAAAATACCAAATTCCGCCAATTTCCATATTTCTAGGGTCGACCTGAAACACCCTATATATATATATATATATATAATATAATTATATATATATATTTATATATATATATGATACAACTCAGAATGGTACCATGAGAAACTTTTATGTTACACACAGACAGTGCGTGGAACAAGGAAATTTTCTGGAAAATAAATCCACTATAGTTCGAATAAGTAAGGTAAATGACAAATACTATAGTTTTTCTTTTCATGATGGAAGGCCCAACGTGGGCAACGGGTTACTCGCAAAGGGGCCCCAAAATATAGCTTCCCTCACCAGCTATCTGCAAGCAGATAGCATCCGGCTTTGGGACAGGATCTAGGGTACAGCTACACCTAGCCTACTATATTCAGAACCTCAATTTATACAAAAAATTCGTATAATGAGGTTCTGAATATAGTAGGCTAGGTGTAGCTGTACCCTAGATCCTGTCCCAAAGCTGGATCCTATCTGCTTGGCAGATAGCTGGTGAGGGAAGCTATATTTGGGGCCTATTTGCGAGTAACCCGTTGCCCACGTTGGGCCCTTCCATCATGAAAAATAAAACTATAGTATTTGTCATTTACCATTACTTATTCAAACTATAATGGATTTAATTTCCCAGAAGAGTTCCTTGTTCTATGCACGGTTTGTGTGTAACATATATATATATATATTATATATATATATATATATATATATATATATATATATATATATATAGTGGGCCTATTGTTAGCCGAATGAGCCGATAATGGTGATTTAATGCTAGTGATTGAATTGTTGACTTTACTAAAATTGACACACCCTAAATTACTGGAAATCAAAGGTGAAGGAGATGAGGACACACAGGTAGGAGACTGCAGTGTCAGACCCAGGAAGACTCCTGACATCAACCCAGATGCCACCAAACTCTCGGAGCTTATTGACTGGAACTCTGGCGTGACTGAGCCTCCTCTGACCTGCTCCCTCACCACTGCTGCAATCAAGGAGTTTCTGGATAGACCAATGGAAGTTCCTACATGGCCCTCACACACACAGTGAGTAGAGAGGTGTGTAAGGATGACAACTGAAGCAGCACAACATGTTTACTCACAAGAGAGGAGGGAGGCGTACATCAGTGGCCAGGTGGCCAGTAGGGAGCTCATGTCCAGGAACAAGAGCAAGGCAGACATGGCATCCTTGGCAAAGTTCAAGAAACCTATCTATATTTCTAAGTTTTAATATTGATATACAATCAAAATGTCTTTAATTGTATGTAATCTATGTAAAATGTAGTTATATAGGGTACAATAAAAAAAATACTTGCAAAAATTGCTGATTTTTCGAAAACTTCAACTTCAAATATAAATAGCTAAGAGTGGTCAAATCTGGATTTTAAAGCCATATTTCGATTCAGCACATAAAAATGCATCATTTGGTCACTAGTAGTTTTTTGAGTTGTTGACTTTACTAAAATTGACACACCCTAATGTGATAAGTTGTGCTACGGACGTATGAGAAACACGACACGTGACGAGAAATGCAAACGAAGTGGTGAGCGCGAGTGAGGAGTGAGTGTACTTTTTTTTTCTGTTTAAGGTGCTCCAACCCTGCTGGATTATTTACATCATGAGGAGTGAGTGAGGATGAGTATCAGTGGAATCTCGCTTATAAAGGGTGTTTCAAAAGTCTTTACTCTTTTCTTCCCGAACGACCCTAAGGTGACCATACATTCAACACAAACCTTTATAAAATGTTTATTGATTTTCCGCCAACTTGGTGCATCTTATCCAAACGCGTTCGGAAAGATTTGAGCAGATTGCGGAACAATTGCGTGTCGTTTTGCATCGATTCAAGGACCGCTGACAATACTCGAACAAGTGTCTCACGAGAATTTCGATCTTCGACATCCGGGATCGCATCCAACTGCTCCTCTGCGCGAGCTTTGACAATTGCGCCCAAATTCTCTGCTGGGTTAAGGTCAGGCGAGTTGCCCGGCCACCGTCCGAACCCGGAGTAACGAAAGAAATCAAGTTTCTGCTCGTCCAAGAGCGCGTGAGTCGCGTTGGCCTTCATGCAACCAGCCATGTCGTGAAGGAAAGTCACTTGATCGAACCTTCCTTGTCGATTTCGAGAAGTCCGCAGAAATGGAAGCACCTTTTCCTTCAACACATGTTCGCGGAAATAAGCGCCATCCCAGGATTGACCGTGCGGTTTAATGTCCTTGGTGAAAAAAGGGTAAAGACTTTTGAAACACCCTTTATAACCTCTGTGACGTGAAACTTTCGCGGGCATTTCTTGAAACGCCTCCTACGCGTCCTTTAGTTGATAAGGGCTTGCTTTCGCGGGCCTTTTGGGAAGAAACAGACGTTTTCATTGTTTCTGATTCCTTGACCACGTGTGTCTTCTAAGAATGTTTGATGATGGCGTGGAAGAAGGAATTTGTTTGTTTACTTGTTAGTCTATTTCTTGTCGGTCCTCTACACACACACACACACACACACACATACACACACACACACACACATATATATATATATATATATATATATATATATATATATATATATATATATATATATATATAGTACAGTATATATATATATATATATATATATATATATATAGAAATTTTGAAAAGATTGCGTAATGTGTAAAAGGCATGTATGTGTAGTGAAGAATAGAGCGAGAAGTGTGTTTTTGAGAGCATGCTGGATTGCTCACAGGGTAGATGAGACACGGAAAAAAAGATCAGGTAGAGATGATAACGACAGAAGAAACCAGAGTTCCACCACTCCCTATCCGGGCCCGTAGCCAGGCTTATACCTTTAGGGAGGCATCCAAAACATTTGAGGGGGCACAAAAAAAATGTCATCCTTTTAAGTGGCGAAAAAGGCTTCCCTATACCTTGTCTTGCCATAGAAATGCAGTGATAATAAATCTTGGACACATTTGGGTACTAATTTAATTGAGACTGAAGTACCATAATTATGTGCTTGATATTAAGAAATTAAAGGAAACTAACAATTATAATTTTTCCGTATGTATATTATCAGAAAATACTCATGTATTAAAAATACCTCACGAAAAAGCACAACGCGAAAACACTACACAATAATACAAAGTTAAGTAAGAAACAATGTAACACATCAGACCATTAGTTTCCGGGTTTGTTTTTTAAACTCTGACAAGACATCCTCTACTGAAAGTGTTGTCGTTTCCTCCTCCTCAAATGCTAATTGAACTAGTTGACAATTCCTGGCATGGCCCATGCATCGTCTGTAGGGTGTTAATAGTCGAGTGACTGTGGAGAAGCTTGCCTCACACGTCGCAGTCGATGCGCCAATGGTCACAGCAGAGCAAAGAAGAAGGTAAATATTCGGAAAGGCTGGCTGAAACTGCTTGAACTATTCCAGAAACTTGTCCAGCTTTGTACGATGATCAGAGTAGTGTAGTTCATCTGGTAACTTTGACAATGTCATGCTTCCTGCAACGGCAGCCTCATGAGAGAGCAGTGCAGTATCAAGTGACACTCCTGTGTTTTCCAGTAATGAACATATTGGAAGCAAATGATCAAATACCAGAAAATTATCAGAGGAAGGTAACACACAACACAATGATTTCACAAGTGAGGAATTGAATTCAGAAAATCTGCAATCCAACTCTGTTGTAATGTTGTCAATAATGTTAAAATAAATGGATAAGAATGGTTGATCCTCACTGTAGGTGCCAGTTTGTTGTGTCACCACATAATCGTCAAGATTATATGAAAGCTTTCGTATCACAAAAGCATCCATCATAGCTGAAATAGGGAACATAATATACAATATGCAAATAATTATAGTTGAAGTAAATATCTAGGTAACTAGAAGAAATACGACTGATTCACTGGACAACAGTGTTTGGGGAGGCACAGAACAAATTTGGGGAGGCAGTGCCCCTCAGTGCCTCCCCGTGCCTACGGGCCCATCCCTATCTCCTGCCTAATGTTCTTCCTGGAGTATTTCCCTTGTCGATTGGTAGCTACAGTCTCTTCCTATCTATATCCATATACTCGTATATTTGCTTGGACAAAAAGAAATCTACTTTTCATGATTACAGTTTTTGTACGAGTATTATAACCATTTGTCAAAAATATTTACCTTTATAAAATAATTTACAATATTTATAAAATGAAATAATGGTGAATAACACAAAATGGGAAAAGGAAAATATCATTTTGAAATTCTGTAAAGTTTAAAACTTTATAAAGTTTTGTAATGTAATTGCTCCGAAAGTTATACTTCAAAGTTACGTTTCTTTTTTATTGTTCTTTTTAGCTTCTTTCAACGGCCGACGAAAGGTGTACTCAGAGACTTATGTTCACCAAAGAATCGTGTCAGATAGTCATTTCTTGGGTATTACATTTTAAAAGACAAAACAAAAACTGGACTAGAATTTTTCTAAAAATTGTGTCGGGAAATATTTTATTTTATTTTTACTCTTAATGAAATTTGTAATATCAGTCTTTGTAAATGAGAGTTAGGTATAAATAGATTAGGTAAAGTTAGGTTAAATTAGGTTAGGTGATATCAAATTCGGTTTGGTTAAATTAGATCATTTTGTTTCGTAGTCTTTGTTAGTGAAGCTCCAAACATTTTCGTTGAGAAACTTTGCATTCAAGAAAAATTACTGAGACTTACAATACATCCCATTTGGTCGGTGAGACATAAATAACATCGACACTAAAAAACTAATTCAACACCTTTTTCTGACCAATCAAAGAAATGCGCCCTTGATTCGTAAAAACAGCTTTGAAGCCTGGGAATTTTTTATACTTTATTTTGCTCTCGTGCAGAGATGTAATTTTGTATTGTTGTTAAATGTTAAGCCGGAATACAGGCCACACTACCACATAATGTAAATTACAGTGCTCTCTCTCTCTCTCTCTCTTAGTTAAATTAATGCTTAACTGAAACTATTAGTTAGAGTTTAGGGTTAAGAAAATATATGTTATAGATACGTGAATCATTTTTCAGTGAAAACAATGGAGTTTCAGTAAATCAATGCTCCATTTTATTTCATATATATAAATTACCTCCTACTTCGACGTCCGCAAATCTATCACGTCTAATCTAACCTAGGTTAACTTAACCAAGCGTAACTTAATCTAAACTGAGTGACTTGGATTTTTGTTATGTTAGGTACTGTATCTCTGGCAAATCAACTTAGAAATGCAAAGGGCACAGCATAGAAGCTAATGGAAATTTTAGAAATTTTAGTAACACACACACACACACACACACACACACACACACACACACACACACACACACGATTTCTTATATTAAATTGCGTAGGATTATGAAGATCACCAATAAAGAGTGACAACTTTAAAATAATTTGTAAAGGGGAAAAACGTGGTATTAATCTTTAGAAAACAATATACAGTATATTTTTAGAAGAAATCCAGATTTAAAAGATTTTTAAATATTTTAAAATGAATTAAAAAAAAAAAATTAATAATATGGTATTTTTTTACATTATAGTAACTTCACAAACTTCAATTTAGGCACGTATGTTAATTTTATCTTATAATATTTATATTTATTTAATTTATAACTGCAAATTTAGAACAATTTATTACTCGTATATGCACTGATAATGATAGGTAACCGTATCGATAGATTTGCTACATAATAAAAATGGGTTTTGTTCCACTGGTTTTATTATTACATAATAAAAATTAAAATTTCCATGAAACAAATCAATTAAGTAATATATATTAGACTAACACGAACGTAGATGTAGCTCGTAGCGTAAACTAACCCACTTTTTGTTTAACTTTACCTACTTTTTTACTTTGCATGTCTGTAACTCTCTTTTCTTGCATGTTTGTAGTTTGCATGGTATGACTGTGAGTTAAGACTGTGTTTGCATGGTTTGTAAGCGTTCTTATTTCACTTCTTTTCATCTTTCACCCCTCTCCTATTCTCTCCGACTATTTTTCTGACTTGTCGGCAGTGGCCGGCGGATGATGATTTAACCCCTTATTCTCTTCTCTTCTCTTAACCCCCTACTCTTTCCTTTCTCTCGGGCTAACCTTAGAGTGGATCTTAGGGTCTTTGTTAGCCTTAGCTTCTGTAGATCTGTAGATATACGAGTATATATAGGGATCCGAGAGTCGTACAGAAGGCACATAGAAAGACATTACATGCGATATCGGGACAACGGTTATCGAAACAGATAAAGAGAGGAAATTCTCGAGGATCACAAGGCAACGAAACCGGCACCACCATTGGAAAATGAATCGGAAATACAAGTATGTAAAAATGAAAGGGAAACAAATAAAAATAATCCTAGCCAACATTCAGGGCCTTAAATCAAACCATTCCCCGGACAAAGTTTTATACCTGAAAGGACTCATGCAAGAAACCGAAGCAGATTTTGCATGCTTCACGGAAACCCATCTAAAGGACTGCCAGGCGAACTGTGAAAACTGTGAGTTCTGTAATGACAAAAAAGAAATACAAATTGACAACTATAACATCCGCCGAGCCGACAAAACAGTGAGACGTAAAGGAGGATGTGCTATTTACACACGTGAAAGGCATATGGCAGAAATGACTATATGTACCTCAAACAGCTACGTAGAATGTGTAGCAGCAAAAGTTGAAAAATTAAATATGGTACTAATTGTAATGTACAGACCCTGAACACGCCAACCTCAAAATTCTCAGATTCCATTACAGAGGTAAGAAACTGGATAAAAGATCTACACTCTCCAACCCAAATATTTTTTTCTGTGGTGATTTTAATTTTCCATTCATGAAATATAAAAGGATAGGAAAAAATATATGTACTATATACACCAGGACAAGGGGGGCACACGGGAAGACCAGGAGCAGGTAAAAATGCTACTAGTTCTAGCTGATGAATTTATGTTAACACAAGAAATAACAGAAAATACAAGAAAAAACAACTGCCTCGATTTGATATTCACAAACAACAGCAACCTAATTGATAATGTAGAAATATTCCCAACTATAATATCGGATCACAACATTATTGAAATAACAACCAATATAAAAACAACAGGAAAGGAAAGAACATGAACAACAGAAAGAAGCAAATTCGAAATTTTTAATTTCATTCCAAAGCTATGAACTGGGAAGGTGTTGCACCCAGCATGGAAGTAATAGATTGGAAAACCATCTTCGAGGCCAAGACAACGGAAGAGATGCTAATGACCTTAGAGGATAAGAGGCTGAAAATTGTGGAAAGACATGTCCTAAAAATACAACAACGGGGAAAGAGAAGCAGGTTCGAGAGACAAAAGAGGGCATTGTTCCGAAAGAGAGAAAGAGTGACTGCAAAATTAAGTAACTGTAAAGATAACATCAGAAAAATATTAAATGATAAACTGCAGAGTACGTATTGATGACGTCATACAGGAACTAATTGAGAAGCATAGAGAAAAAGAAGACGACGAGACGCTATTGAAGCGATAAAGGTTAACTCAAAGTACTTCTATAATTTTACAAAAGGAAGTCGAAAAACCATACGATTATCGGACCTTTGAAAAACGAAGACAGTGCTTTAACTGATGATCTAACAGAAGTATCCGAAATATTAAGAGCTCAGTACGAATCATCTTTCAGTATCCCAAAAACTGACGAATTGATATGCGATAGAAAAGCGTTATTTGAAGAAGAACTACAAGGGGAAAGTATAACGGACTTCGACTTTACGACAGATGATATTACACAAGCTATAGGGAAACTAAAAGCACACTCAGCGGCAGGACCGGATAAATGGAATGCCACACTGATCAAAAACTAAAAATGCAATCGCTGAGCCCTTATATTGGATATGGAGACGATCACTAGACACGGGAGAAATACCGGGCATCCTGAAGAGCGCGAACATAGTCCCAATATAAAGGAGGAGATATTTGAAAGTATAGTTAGACACAAAATCTATGACTTTTGAAAATTCAGAAAAAATTCAATGATAACAAGCATGGGTTTCGATCAGCAGATCATGCCTATCACAACTAATGGAACACTACAACAATATTATTGATGCACTGGAAAGTAGAAAACTCTGATGTAATATACACAGACTTTGCCAAAGCGTTCGACAAGTGTGACCATGGAATCATAAACATAAACTGAAATATATGGGAATAACAGGAAAAGTAGGGAAATGGATATATAATTTCCTTAGTGAGCGGTGGCAAGTCGTTACAGTACAAGGAATATCTTAATCAGAATCAGAGGTCCTCAGCTGAGTACCACAAGGAACAGTATTAGCTCCACTACTCTTCATAATCATGCTAAAGACACAGATGAGGACGTTACCAGAGACAGCACAATAACATCCTTTGCCGATGACACAAAGATCAGTAGAAAAACAAGAAATGCGGAAGATATAGAATCTCTACAAACCGACATGAACAGAATCTACAAGTGGACGAAAGACAACAATATGAAATAACACTGAGAAAGTTCAGCTGTTACGGTACGGAAAAAGGAGGACCTAAAATCCATTGAATATTATACCCCAAATGGACAGGAAATTCAGAGAAATTCTAAAACAAAAGATTTAGGGTTGTAATGACTTATGATGCGAAATTGAAACACAAAACAAGATAGCAGTAAACAGAGCAAAGAGAATAATTGGGCAGATACCGAGAACCTTTAAACGAAGGGATAGGAATATAATGATTCCTCTCCTGAAAACATTTATCATACCCAAATTGGAATACTGCTTGGTCCTAACATGCCCATATTAAAAGAAGACATTAAGCAGCTGGAAGGGATTCAGAGAAGCTTCACAGCCAAGATCAATGGGTGCAAAGAACTAAATTACTGTGAAAAGTTACCCGAATTAAACCTATGTTCACTGGAAAGGAGGAGAGAGAGATACACCATTATTTACACTTGGAAAATAATGGAGAAACTACTCCCTAATCTACTCTGAACCTTGTAACTCCCCAAACAACAGTGGAAAGTAGAAAAGGAAGACTGTGTCGTGTTCCCAAATTAAAGCCTAGACATGGAACATCCTTAACCCTCAAAGAAAATAGTTTTGTTGTGAGAGGACCAAGACTGTTTAATCAGCTTCCCAAAGACCTAAGGAACACGAGTGGTGTTGCGGTAAACATCTTCAAAAGAAGATTAGACGCCTGGCTCAAAACAATCCCCGATGAGTCGGGCGTACCTGGCTATGTGATGTGGAGAGTACAAGAGACCAACTCCTACTTCACCAGGCCAACTCGAAAGGAGGGGCGACAAGATTGACCTTCGTGAAATGAGGAATCATCGCACGGGATATTTGAAAGGTTGAAAGGAAAGGTATATATGATGTTATATATGTTGAGAAATTGCATGCTAACATGAGAAAGACTATAAAAATCAGGTAAAAATACTATTAGATACTGAAAATTACGTCATTACCCACAAAACATTTGAAGCGATTGGAAAAGCGAACGTTTTGGATTTAATTTTGACGAACAACACTGACATAATAAAAAAAATGTAACACAAACCAATTATTCTGATCATAAACTAATCAAGATAAAAGTAAAATCCGAAGCCAGAAAACCAAACATTCACCCAAGAGAGATCGATGGAGTATTTCAAAGATTAAATATTAATTCAATGAAAATTGATTGGGCCAATATAAATTCAGAATTGATCGGAGTAGGTTGGGAATTGCTACTTCGAGAAGGAACTCCAGAAGAAATTTATTACTTATAATAGAAAACGAAATTAAACCTATATTGTTGAAGTATGTTTCGAAGAGGCTAAAAGCAGAAAACAAAGGAAATGCGAACTGTGGAAAGGGTATTGGTTCGTTCGTTAAAAGATAGTAAATGAATACACAAATGACCTGGAAGAGATGAGCGAGCTGCTAAAGGAGTAATTCAACTACTGTAGGTGTTCAGTTCCCTTAGCCCGAAATGAAAATAGAAACTCCAGATGAATTCTTTGACGTAGATACAAATCAGTCAAGAATAAGCACGGACACGACTCGATTAATGGATTTTGAATTCTTGGAAAAGGACATCATTAGCCCTCTCTCACAAACAAAAAAATTCAGCACCAGGGTCAGTCACGTGGCGTGTCATGTTTCTCAAGAAATGCAAAGAGAGGACAGTCAAGCCACTGTACTTTGGAGGAAACCTCTTGACACAGGACAAATTCTTCTCCCATTAAAGAACACGAACATTGTTTCCTTATTCAGAGGTGGTAACAGAACAGTACCTAAGAACTATCGGTCAGTATATCTCACCTTAACCCTTATAAAATGCTTTTAACGTGTAGAGACTAGACTACTTACTACTTGCAAGAAAAGAATTTATTCAATCCGAACCAACATGGCTTCAGGGCTGGAAGATCATGCCAATCACAGTTATTAGATTACCAAGAGAAAATATTAGAAACATTGTGTCGAGGTCAAAATATAGATGTAATACACAACAATTTTGCTGAAGCCTTTGATAAATGTGATCGTGGAATTATAGCACACTAACTGAAGAATAAAGGAATTACTGGAAATTTGGGGCGATGGATATTTAATTTTCTAGCTCAAAGAACACAAAGAGTGGTAGTAAATAGAGATGTCTGAAATCTCGGATTTAAATCTCAGATCTCAAAATACATACAGTTTTTCGGTTCCTTGCTGTTTATTATAATGATTGCAGATATTGCTGCAGATATTAATGACAGTGCGTGCGGTGTTTCGCGGGTGACAAAGATATACAAGGAAATATCAAATGGAGGTGACATAGAAAAATTACAAAACAATTGAAACGTTATTCAACTGGGTGGAAGACAACGGTATGAAGTTCAACGAAGAAAAATTCCAGGTTATAAGATATGGTAACAAAATGGAGCTAAAAAATAAAGGATACAAAACACTGCAAGACAAATAGATAACAACAAACCCACAAGTAAAGAATCTCGGAGTAATAATGTCATCGGATGCAGAATTCAGAGAGCACTATAACATTAAAATTACAACAAATAAAAAGTAATGGGAATTATCTGGAGGAGATTCCACAGCAGAAAAGCTTAAAATCCATTGGAACGCTCGGTTCAACTAAATAACCCCACTGAGTAGGAACGCTGTGTTCCTCTTCAAATTTCAAGCAGAAATTTAAAAAAAAATATCAAGCCAAGAAAGCTCTACAGTAATTCTTGCCTGTTGTATGATTGAATTCTTACAAAGGCGATTTAGGTTTGTGAAGATGGGAAACTACGTTCCCGTTCTGTAAGGACGTATTCCATGTGCTCGGAGTTATCTTCCCATGATTGAGTTATGCGCGATGTATTAATGAATTATAGTGTGTAAACAGTGGATGAAAAACATGCATTTTCAATTTAATTGGTGAAAGAAATGAATGGAAAGTAAATGTGCTATAACCAATGTTTTATCCATCATTTTATTAATTCAACATCCACATTTCATTATTAGGACAGTTTTGATTTTGAGATTTTTCCTTGCTTGCTCGCACGTGAGTTACCGAACCGTGGTGGTTCAGATTTTTGTACACTTTAAGCCCTCCTTAGTACTCTCATGCCTATACAGAAAACTAGATATTGCAAACACAGAGGCGATACAAAGGATTTTTGCGTCTAAGACAGCGGAAACGAAAGATAAAGACCACTGATCTCAACTACAAACCCTAAAATTCTACTTCCTGGAAAGAAGACGAGAGAATAGACATATGAAAAATACTCGAGATGTGTCCGAAGCTTTAGAAATGAAGTAGAAACACGCTGGAATGAGAGAAAAAGTATATTCTGTACTCTCCCAACTACGGTGGGATAGAAGGTCATGAAAAAGAAGATGGAAAATACTCTCAGAATACATGGCTCAAAACTCTCTGACGCGCTGCCGAAAGAACTGAGGAACCAACCTGAATAATTTCAAGAATCAGCTGGACAAGTCCCTCTGCAAAGTCCCTGACCAGTCATGCGTAGCTGGCTACGAGGGCAGGAGGAGAGTGGACTCTCTCTTCCAACAAATCCTGCAAATGACGCGGGATGCTGCAGAGGGATGGACCGCAGGTCGATCCTGAATAGTCATTCTTAAATCGTGTAAGACAAGTAATATGCATCGTATATATATATATATACAGTATATAAACACAAAATACAGTTCACTGCATTACTAACACCATTACACTATACGTTACAACAACAACAACAACAACAATAATAATAATAATATAATAATAATAATAATAATAATAATAATAATAATTTATAAACTTTTATTTCTTTACCAATTTTATCCTGACTACAGTATACCATAATTTTATTTACTATTTTCAAAATTGCAATCTTCTAAAAACCATCATCGTTTCCTATTTAAGTTTGCATTGAATGGTGCGATTATACTGTAATTACAGTTTTAGATTTTAATAGGAATTTCCTTTGATAAGCGATAGGCATATAAGCGTATTATATATTATCTATAATAATAATAATAATAATAATAATAATAAATAATAATAATACGCAGTTTCTGTTGTCCTCTCTGTCCGGCGTTTTTCTTTTTCTCAGAAACCGCCAACGTAGGGCACTCATCCTTACATTATTGGAAAGGACTCTGTTCTGGGAGGATCCTAAGGATATTTTTTTTCGTTCGCATATGCGTACGCGCATGCGCATGCACAACTTTTAAACGAAGCCAGACAGAGAAAAAATTTGTAGAAGAAAAAATGTTCCTTTTGGTCTTTTTAGGTTAGGGGTGGTGTGGGGCATGTGGAAAACTTCAACCCATTAGTTTTTGGCGGGGAGAGGTGTGGGCGGTGTGGGAATGTGAGGGTGGTATGGAAGGTGTAGGAGTGGTGTGGGGCATGTGGGAAACTTCAACCCGTCATTTTTTGGTGGGTCTCGCCAGCTGAAATTTGAAGGTGTATGGACTACATACAAAAATGCACTTGGCTTTCCGAGTACAGAGTGGTCAGAAAAAACCTTCACAATTTTAAGAATACGTATTTCAGAAACGAACGAGCACTGAAACAAAATAAAATCATAATTTGAAATTACAGACGTGTTCTTTGGTGTTAATATAAACATTTCTATACAGTCATAAAAATCTAGAAGTGCGTGATATGCTCAGTCCAGCGCCCTCTCTGCCTTCGCACCCACTGCAATCTGGTGAGGAAGTTGTCCACCACAGCTGTGATTGTGTCTTGCTGAATTCGTCTCACTTCTCGCCAAATGGTAGCTTTGAGGGTGTCTAGATTCCTGGGCTTTGGGTTTTTGTCCACCTCATTCTTAAGATAACCCCAGAGGAAGAAGTCGCAGGGGTTCAGGTCGGGGCTGTGTGATGGCCATTCTTGCTCCGTGCGTCGCGATAGGATCCTGTCCTGCAGCTTCTCTCTCAGGCAGTCCAGCACCACGTTGGCTGTGTGAGGAGGAGCACCATCATGCATGAACCAGAAGTCGTTTTGAGTGATATCATTACGCGTCTCTGAATTATTGGCCAGTACCTCCTTCTAAGCATCTTAAAATAACGAGTAGAGTTGACAGTCACAGTGTCGCCATTTTCATCTTCAAAAAAGAATGGATTGATGATGCATCCATTTCCTATAGCACACCACACAGTTAACTTTTCAACACTGAGAGGATGCTCCTCAGTTTCATATGGCTGTTCACAAGCCCATATTCGGAGATTTTGCTTATTTACGTGGCAAGATAAAAATGGGCTTCATCCGTGAAGTGAATTCGCTGCATGATTCCTGGATTTTGCTCCACCAACTCTGACATTTCTTCTACAAAGTGCAGTCGAGCTGCCTTGTTTTGATCAGTTTGTGATTGAAGAACCTTGATTTTATAGGGGTATAATGTAAGATCATTGTGTAACATTTGCAACACAGATTCTCTAGTGATGCCAAGTTCAGCAGACAGTCGGCGTGACGATTTTCGTGGATTTTGCTGAAGGGACCTCATAATTCGTTCAACATTTTCGTTTGTTGATGCAACTTCAGGGCGTCCACTTCTGCCTTGGTTCCTGTTTTTGACGCTACCAGTTTCCTGAAAGTTACGTTTGGCTCGCAGTATTGTGTGCCTTGATGGAACTGTCTTGCAATTGTGTGTACGTTTGTATGCACATTGTACCCTTGTCAGAAATACCCTTCCAAATAATTTTCTCTTGGTAATAAGTTACATAAGTACGCAAGGTTACATAAAGTTTAAACTTTATACATAAACACCATAAAAACTTCGTTATGTGACAGTTACCATATTATCTAAACTATAAATTATAACAGAAATTATACATCATATAAATATAATAGTGGGGGAAGGATTTTGGAAAGAAACTGGTGCCAAGAATGCCCTCCCGTCAACAATCGATGGGGTGGTCTGGAGAAGCAGAAACTGGATACGTGTGAAATGAAAGAAAAAAGCTTTAGAAATATTATAGTGCGCGTATAGAGTTCATATTGATTTAGGTTGTAATGGAACGTCCTTGGTGGGGCTAATAAAAAATTTGCGCGAATAGATGAACCGAGCCAAACCGGTAGGCCACCAGACAACTGTCGTCCGCGGGCTGCAAATTGTTGATCAATGGTATATACTGTAAATACATGAGGGTAAACCCACCAAATTTTTACATTTTAGAAAAACGTAATGTGCGGAGTTAGACACGGCTTCTTGCTCTCTCCCCTTCTGTTTAATGCATATATATTGATGGTTTAATTACTTCATTTAACAAGGCAAAAGTAGGATGTTGTTTAGATAATATAGGGATACATAAGTTAGTCTATGTCGATGATAGGGTATTAATAAGCCTATCGGTAAAAAGTTTGTATTATTTGAATTAATTTAATAATTTATTGTTCTTTGGTACATGCATAAAGTGTACATTAGGTGTACAGAGAATACCATATAGTAACACATATACAGGGTGTCCCATAAGTCCGGTCTCATAGGAAAATTTATTTTAAATTAAATTTACGAAAGTAATGCATTAAAACTAAAACAAATGTTCAAATTGATGTCTTGGTTTGGGACCTTCTTTTTTTGTTGTAGGTAGAATAACATGCAATAGCTCATATGGAAGTAAGTTACACTGGTGAAGAAAAGGCCTCTGCCGTTTCCTCAGGAGTATAACGATAGATAATGCAGAGTAGTAAAGTTATGTACAATAGTTATAAAGATAGAGAGACAGAAAAAGTATATAATAGAGATTATCTGTAGTAAGCTACAGACATATGTTTATAATACGTACAGTTAGGATATTCTGCTAAGATTAAACATTCACATAACATCACATAATTACATATAGCATTCAGCTAAGATTATGCTTTTGTATTTATTGGCATATTAGAAGCTAAAATTTAATTAAATATCAAATAATTAAATACTGATTATTAATTAACTTGCTAAATGAGTATCTTAACCACCTTAGATACCTTGACTTTGCACATATTTGGTTTTATTTCACCATTTTTTTTTTGGTTCCTGTTTTATTATAAAGAAAAATACGAGATTAATTTATTATTTGGAACTAAGAATATATTTCAGTGTTATTTATTTCAGTGTTACACTGAAATAAATAAGTTCGAGACTATATATAGGTCACAAAAAAAAGAAATTGTAGGATAAGCATACAAATCTATAAGGAAAAGCTACCAGAGTTTTAGCACTTTGCCCCTCTTGTCTAAATCCGTTCTGAACGAATTCAAAACAACAGGATCAAAGGAAAAAGGCCCTGGCTAATGTTGAAATTATTTCTAAGTTGAATAATGGCAGACTCAAGAATATTTCTATGAGGGCCACTCAATATATTTTGCCCCACCATTTTTTTTTTCTTTCCAAGTTTCCTTGTAAGTTCCATAAATTTTGTACACAAGTAGTTACATACCTTTTTTGCAAGTTTTTATTTTTTCCACATAGTCTCCATCCTTTTCTAAGGCTTTCCTCCACCTCAAAACAAGGGCCTTTATTCCTTGCTGGTAAAAGTCCTCTGGGTTCCGCTGCAGCCACCTCTTAACCTCCTCAACAACCTCATCATCACTCTGAAACTTTCTTCCATGAATAGCATCCTTCATTGGCCCAAACAAATGGAAGTCTGAAGGTGCCAGATCCGGGCTGCATGGAGGGTAGGGTAACACAGTCAAGCGCATTTTTGTGATGGCCTCTCTTGTTTGCAAACTGTTGTGGGGTCTTGCGTTATCGTACAAAAGAAAGACGTCTTCCAGTTTTCTCTCCCGTTGAACTCACTTTATACGTCTCTGGAGTCTCTGTAGGGTAGAAATATATGCCTCTGAGTTGATTGTTTGTCCTTTCTTCATAATGTCCACCAGAATCACCCCTTTCATGTCCCAGAAGATGGTGGCCATAACCTTTTCTGCAGAGGGAACTATTTTGAACTTTTTCTTGCGTGGGGAGTCTGCATGATGCCACTCCATGGATTGGCGTTTTGTTTCAGGATCAAAGTGGTGTACCTAAGTCTCACCCCCCCGTCACAATTCGTAAAAGGAAGTCATCCCCTTCTGTCTCGTATCGAACCAACGACTCGGAAGCAATTTCTTTTCTTTGGGCTTTGTGATCTTCAGTCAGTTGGCGAGGAACAAACCGTGAACACACTTTTGAGTATCCCGGTTGCTGAATTATCGTATTCACACTTCCTTCATTAATTCCTAGCTCCAGTAATACCTCCTCGTATGTGACGTGCCGATTTGATCGAATGATGCTGTTAGCACGTTGCACAGTGTGCGAGATGTCACAGCCGACGCCGGGCGACCGCTGCGTGGCTCATCATCGAGGCTGGCTCTCCCCCTCTCCGATGATCTCACACGTTTAGACCAGCGTCCAACCGTGCTTCGATCAACAACAGCACCTCCGTAAACGTTTTGTAGACGTTTGTGAATATTTCCAACTGTTTCCTTCTCTGCGGTTAAGAACTCGATAACAGCTCTCTGTTTACGACGCACATCACTGTCAGACGCCATTTTCGAAACTACGTTAACCACCGGTTTTATACAAGGAGGGGATGTTCAAACTGGAAAAATCCGGTTATGTGAAGCGAAAGAAAGTTCAAACTTACGGCCCAAAAGACATTTCAGCCCCATGGCCTATTATTTAGCTAAGAAAAAGAGAGGGGCAAAATATATTGAGTGCCCCTAGTATTAATACTGTTGCTTGAGTGAAACAAAATTGAAGCATTATTCCAATCAATACAGTGGGATAACTCTGACAAATGGACGAAAAGTGCCCTGGACGACTGTCCCGTTCTAATGGAATATTGATGCTGTTTTAACCGCGTGTGTGTAAATCCTTTTACCGTCTGTCCAATGTAAAAGGAATCACATTGTTTACAACCAATTTTATAGATAATGCCTGAATTATTGGTAGGAAAATGCTTGGGGAAAATGGAAGTATTAAAATATTCTTCGACAAAGTGCGAGGGTTATTATTCACACGAGAGAAAGTTCGTTTTGCCTTGTTCAGACAAGATTCCATAAAAGCAGGTGGGTAACACAAATCACTTCCAATACTGTTTTTTCTAATTCGGCATCCATGTATTCCGGACTGGCGATCTCACTACCATTGAAAAACATTGAAGAAATATGGCTTTTTTGATAGGGGTATCATGTCCGGAGTGAAAGTGTACGTAGGGCAAATTGTTTCTTTTTTCAGATAAATACTAAACTTGAAACCTGGGTTTTCCCTATGTACACACACGTCCAAGAACGGGATTGAGTTGTTTTGTTCCACTTCTAAAATAAACTTAATGAAGGGGATTTGATTATTTAACTGAAGGAGGAAGTCATCAAGGTCACGCTTCATGGGCCAGATACACAAAACATCGTCGACGTACCGCAACTATGGGATGCCAACCCCCAGGATTCTCGGAATATAAGTTATTTTGAAAAACTCCATATAAATACTGGAGAAGAGGGACGACAAGGGATAACCCATGGCCATCCCAAAAACCTGTTGATTATATTCGCTATTGAAAGTGAAAGTCTCGAACTTGTTATTTATTTGTGTTCCTGAGGATGTCATTAGACGAAAGCGCTTGAGCACTATTCTGTGTTTCCTCTTTCCTTCGTAGTTATTTTCATCATAAATATTATTCACGTGTTACTTTCGTGAAATAATTTTCATATAATGAACACCACGATTCCGGTGCTGTTCCTCCATCTCCTGCCCCCTCTGACATTATTATATCTGAAATTAGAATCTCTTCTAAAGATGTTTTTACTGCCCTATCTGGGCTCAACTCTAGGCAGGCGTATGGTCCTGATGGTGCTCCTCCTGTTGTTCTTAAGAACTGTGCTGACACCCTGCCTTGGCAAACTCTTTCGTCTTTGTCTCTCATCTGGTACTTTTCCTTCTTGCAGGAAGTTCGCTTTCATTCAGCCTGTCCCAAAGAAGGGTGACCGCTCTCAACCCTCCAACTATTGTCCAATTGCTTTGATTTCTTGCCTTTCCAAAGTTTCTGAATCTATTCTTAACCTCTTAACTACCGAAGTTTTTGTAGGGTGTATGGGAAACGGTACATATTCGGCCCAGTGGTTCAAAAGAGGTTAGTAGGAAGATTCTTAAACACCTTTTTTTCTCACAATCTTCTTTCAGATCGTCAGTATGGATTCTGGAAGGGACGCTCTACTGGCAATTTATTTGCGTATCTCTCGGACTCTTGGTCATCCTCCTTTCGGGATTTCGGTGAAACTTTTGCTATTGCGCAAGATATATCGAAAGCTTTTGATAGTCTGGCACAAATCTTAAATTTCGAAACAGCCCTCCTTCGGTTTTTATCCTTCTATCTGTGCCTTCATCTCTAATTTCCTTTCTGGCCGATCTATAGCTGCAGTTATAGATGGCCACTGTTCTTCTCCTAAAGCTATTAACAGTGGTGTTCCTCAGGGTCCTGTCGTGTCACCCACACTTTCCCTTTTATTTATTAATGATCTTTTAATTCGCACTTCCTGCCCTATTCACTCCTATGCCGATGATCCTACTCTTCACTTCTCCACCCGCTTCCCAAAGCATCCCTCACAGCAGTCGCTTCATGATTCATGTAGGACGGCTATGATCTTTCTGCTATATCTGATTGGGGCAGAGAAAACCTTGTGGTTTTCAATGCCTCAAAAACTCAGTTCTTCCAACTGTCTACTCGTCACAATCTTCCACACGACTATCCCCTTACCTTGAACAACACACAACTCAATCCTTCATCTTCCTCTTCTTTTTAACATTCTTGGCGTTTCCTTTTCTCGTGATCTTTCCTGGAAAGAACACATATACGCTCTTTCTAAAACAGTTCTAAGAGGATAGGTGTGCTGTACCGCCTCCGCGGTTTCTTCACCCCCCACTCAGTTGCTGTCTCTGTTCAGGGGTCTTGTTCGCCCTTGTATGGAGTATGCTTCTCATGTGTGGGGTGGTTCAACCCACACAGCCGTACTTGACCGGGTGGAATCAAAGGCTTTTCGTCTCATCACTTCCTCGCCTCTTGTTGATTGTCTTCAATCTCTCTCTCTTCGTCGCAATGTTGCCTCACTCTCTCTTTACTTTCGCTATCATAACGGACATTGCTCTTCTGAACTCTCTAACTGCATGCCTCCAGCTTTAAGGAGAGCACGCAGTACCAGACTTTCTAAACTTTCTCATTCCTTTTCTGTCCCACTATCTAATGCAAGGGTTAATCGGTATTTTCAGTCTTTCATCTACTCAACTGATGAACTCTGGAACAATCTTCCCTCCTGTCTATGACCTACCATCTTTCAAACGCAGAGTGTCTAGGCATCTCGAAAACCGTGGACCTTGATTTTGGCTATCTTCTTCTTCTATGGGAGGGTCGCTTTTGCGGGTATTTGCCCTTGGCCCCGCCTTCATGTATAAAAAAATATATGTCGAAAGATGGCCTCTTCATTTAGACAGCCATCGCCGATATGTAGGCAAACTCAGTATGTCGCTTCCTTGCGCCGACAATGGAGTTTATACTGCTTACGTCCACGGTTCTTCTTTTCAAACTTAATCTGACTGCGAGTTACAACAATGTTATCCTTCGGTCAATGGCGCCTCCTCCCAAAGTCCGTTGTGGGAGTGGAATGTTTATAAAAGAATCATGTGGAAGGATATAAATGACGTGATACCTTTTTCAGTCTTTATTTCACTTGGACAGTTCACTTTTAAGATACTAGATTTCTTTTACAATGCACAGTAATTAGAAAATCAAATCCTTAACACTGCACTTGCTTGGAGAGTTATTAACGAAGAAAGGACCTAAGCCAAACCAGCTAAGCAAACGGCTGCCCGTAGGGCGAGGCTTCGACTCCCCAGAGGGGTGATGCTTCGACTGCTCCTCTCAAGATGGTTTCCATGGAGGAACTCCCGTGGTGCCACGTTTACAAAAGATTATTAAAGTTGCAAAGTCCTACTCTAATAATGATATTAGCAAAAAACTTTATATAATTTTAATACTACACTTAACTCCTTTATGTGATTTATATTAGCCGAAAAGAACATTTAGAATTTAGGAATTTCTCTGTTCAAGATTGTAGATGTGGCACATTTGGAGAGCGTCGTTAGGCTTATCGAAAAAGGATGCCAGACAATCTACCAATCTACTGGGCACTGAGGCAATTTATACAAATATTAAAAATTTAACGGATTAATACTTTAATTTATACGAACAGAATAATATCTGTCAAAGAATTAATACTTTAATTTATACAAACAGAATAATATTTTTAAATTTTAACAAAAGTTTATTTGCTGTGGAAAACCTTTTCCACGTATATAAAGTTTAATTTTTATTATGGAAATAATAATTGTTTTATCTCTTGGTGTATTCCAAAGGTTTTGTTTTTTGTTATTTATTTATGTAATGTAACCGTTTAGTAATAAAAAGGAATTTTTTTAAACTGTCTGTATTTTATTTCAAGAGCTCATACCCACCAGGAAGACAGGAAGTTGGAATTGTTACGACCGTCACAAAATTTTCGTTTTCTTTACTTAGCAAGCACGGATTTTAACCAGATTTAAAATAACTTCTGGTCCTTTATCAGTACATAAAGGGCTACCTTTGGTTTCCGTTTTTTTTTTTTTTTTTGTACTGCCTATAGTTTGGGTGAAAATGACACACGGTTGTATTGTAACATTCGCACAATGCTGCGACTGTCACAGCTATTTTCTGCATTTCTAATGCAATTTTGGCACATGTGACTACTAATTAATTATCATTTTTCTTCCTTTCCGGAAAGTACTTTCTACTTTAAAGTTATTATAATTTACTGTATATAAAATGTGCCTCCTACAAACTCACTCAGTGAAGTATGCTCTTAGGTACATTTTGGCGCCATTTGTTCTAAAATATATTCTTTCAGTTTTTATATATAGGCCTCCGAATTGGCGTGACGATCGCAACACGGAAAAAACAGAGAATCCAAGATTTGTGAACATATTGTCCAAACTCTGCGAATTGTCCAAGATGATTCAAATATATTTTTAGGTGTTGTTGTAGACAAATGATTAAACTTTGTGCTCATATAGTGTATAGTTTATCAAAATATCCTGCTCCAGAATTGAGGATAGAGACGATAATATGCTGTGATAGTCGCAACATTTCTGAAGTGGGGACATATAAATTCAACTTTCACCCTCGCTCTTCCCCATGTAAACATCAAATTTTGCTTGGGCTTCACTGTCGCTCTTTCTTATACAGGGTGTTTTAGGAGGAAAGGTTAATACTTCGGGAGGTGATCGTATCGGTCATTGTGAGAAAAAAGTTCATATGAACATGTGTCTAATTCTGAATGGTTCGGAGATAGAGCTGTTTGAATCTACAAATACAAAAGCATTGTTAATGGTAATCAAGAAAGAGAAACCAATTACTGTTTCTAACATTTAATGTTTAAACATTGGCATTTTGAATGGTATCAGATACAGAAATGACAAATTTGTTACAGTTTACAATACCTTTTCGAAAATCCCACCGTCAACCTCAATGCACTTTGCAACTCGTGTGCGAAGATTGCGTGTTGTTCGTGTGAGTTGATCTTGACGTTCCTTTATGCGGGCAGCAGCATCCAAAATGCGCGCGAGCAATTCGTCTCGTGTATCCACCTTTTTTGTAAACTTGACTTTTCATCCATCCCCACAAACAATAATCTAACGGAGAGAGGTCTGGAGACCTTGGTGGCCATTGAATGGGACCACCGCGGCCGATCCATCGACCAGGGAAAGTTTGATTTAGGTATTGCATCACCAGACGGGTAGAATGTGGAGGAGCTCCGTCATGCTGAAAGTACATACCAGCGCGTGTAGCCAAAGGAACATCCTCCAATAGTCCTGGCAATTCATTTTGCAGAAATTCTAGGTAACTTTGTCCTGTAAGACGATTCTCTAAAGTAACAGGGCCAATCAGCTGATCATCGATGATACCGCACCACACATTGGTAGAGAAGCGATGTTGAAAATTTGTTTCCACAGTGCCATTTGGATTTTCGTCTGACCACCGATGAGAGTTACGAGTGTTGTTGATACCGTCACGGGTGAAAGTAGCTTCATCGGTGGACAATATTAATCGAAACAATCGGCGATTAGCATTTACCCAATGATAAAATTCCAGTCGCATGGCAGCGTCTCCTGGTTGAAGGTGTTGTACACGCTGTACATATGGATGCAAGCCTTCATCACGTAATGTTCGCCATACTCTTGTGTGTGGTACACCGAGACGTGTAGAAATTCTTCGTGAGCTAGTAGTAGGACTACGCTCTACCACCTGAAGAATGTTTTCCACTTCATCCACATCTTGTTGACCTTCACGTTCAGATGAAACATGAGGGCTGGGAAGTGTACCAATCTCACGCAATGTGTTGAAAACCCTGGTAAACACTCTTGAATCCGGAATTCTGCGGTTCGGAAACCGTCGATGGTATTCTGCAACAGCAGCTGTTGCATTTCCATCGCAAAAACCGTAGACATGCACCATATCTGCATATTCGGCATGTGTGAAGGTGTGTGGCATTCTTAACACTGCTTCAAACACCAAACAATGTCACTCTCAACAGTCAGCTGTCGATTGGTTTATGTTACATGCTTACATTACAGCTTACATGGTTAGGGTTGCCAACCATCCTTTTTTGAAAAGGACAGTCCTTTTTTGTAGATTTTTGTCCTTGTCCTTTCTTGAGTTCGGAAAGGACGCCATTTGTCCTTTTCTGATAACAATCTTGTTCCAAACAACAGTTTTATAACAAAACTTTTGTTTAAAAGGAAAGTCTTAAGTCGAGTAACATTTTATAAATTCATTTCTTCACTTAAATGTTAACGTTCCGTGTAGCGGAAAAGTATAAATTTAAAAATAAATATTGTTACCATAAATTTTGTCAATGCATGACTCAATGGGTCAATATCTGTATATCAATAAAAATATTTACTTTAAGAAAATATGCAATAAAAAAGCATGCAGTAAAATTGTAATAAATTATAAATAAAATTTTACTTCTTTCCCTAACCTTGTAGACAGTATATTGGAATTGATGTTCTTGTCCTTTTTTTCAAACTTCATGGAGTTGGCAACCCTATAATAACATGGTTCAAGGTTATAGGGGAGGGAAGGGTGGAGGAAGAGCTGCGCGTGCATCAGATTCAAACAGCTCTATCTCCGTAACCATTCAGAATTAGACACATGTTCATATGAACTTTTTTCTCACAATGACCGATACTATCACCTCCCGAAGTATTGACCTTTCCTACTGAAACACCCTGTATAAACGGAAACTTTTGCTCGGGCTTCGCCCCCACTCTTTTTTACGAAAGTATGAAACTTTGCTTGGGCTTCGCCCTTTCTCATGTAAACATCAAAATTCGCTCTTCTTTACGTAAACTTTAAAATGTTGAAACGCCGAAATTTACTATTAACCCTTTAACGACGGATAGTACCTTAAGGTCCACCAGAAATAATAGTATAAATTGTACTACAATGCCTCGTTTCTATAAATGTTTCTACATCTTTATATATAGATGTCATTTAGTTGTCGGGAAAGGAATCCAAGATATGTATCATTTCAGTGACTAGTTACTAAAATATTTAGTTTTGACTAACAATAAAACCTATACGTTCTGGTAACATGAGTGACCGCATATGCTGCGGACTCGTCCTTAAAGGGTTAAGTGAGAATTTTAGAATGAAATTAAATCAATATCGTCATCTGCTCTCGTACGGAGAGCGCGTGCTTTATTAATTAATGTTTTCTCGTCAGCAATTTACTTCGATACTACGCTAACTCTATTTTTCTCATAATGTTAAGCCTATGAGGGGAGTAGAAGTTAGATTCCCCCGTGTAACCTTACCTACAGTAGGATCGAACATTCATATCGATGTTGACACTCTAGAACTGTTTGTCTAGAAGTTTGGAAAACACACACACACACCACACACACACACACACACACACACACACACAAATTACGATTTTTATATTACTGATAATGGGATCCCTTCTAACAAACATTATCTGGAATCAATTCCTTCAGCCAGGAGTGTAGCATCCTGGCAAATCATTCCAGACAAATAGTTCTAGAGGGCTGAAATTTGGTGAACAGGAGCAACAACCAATCCTAAATTGCGGTGGTTGAAAACTAAAGTCCCATGTTTACGTAAGGAAGAGCGAGGACGAAAGTTCAATTTATATGCCCCACTTCGGAAATGTTGCGACCATCACAGCTATCTCAGTTCTGGAGCAAAATATTTTGATAAACTATACACAGTATTGTGAAAATTAGTGTGAACAGGACAAAAAATTAGAATTTTCAGTAAACAGCATATATTTTGAAGACTGGAACAAACCTTAATATTTCATATAACTACCTTTAGCTTTAACAACGTCTTGAACACACTTTGGCATAGAATGTACCAGTTTTTCACAGATTTTCTTTAATTCTTCATCATAAAACCAGACTTGGATAACAGACGCGATCAGTTTGCTTTAGTTGTACAGTTCAGTTTTTGAAGTAGAGTCTTGTATATGTCCCATAGATTTTCGATTGGGTTTAGATCTGGCAAGTTTCCCGGCCAGTCTAAACAGTTGATATTGTTCATCTTTAAGAACTCCTTAACACATTTTGATGTATAGTACGAAGCCAGGTCCTGTTGGAAAACACCATTTGCGAACAGTTTCTGCAGTTCTGGTTTGCCATGGCGTTCTAGAACCTCAATCTATCGCTTACTACTCATCATGCCTTCCACAGGCACTAGCCAGTTCATCGTGCAGAAAAACAACCCCAGAACATTTTCTTTTCTCTGTGTTTCACAGTTTGGTTATTTTGGAACTGGTTCTGGGTTTACCAAGTGAATAGCGTACAAGTAAATGTTGTTGACCTTGAACAAGAAAGATAACTCTCGTCTGAAAATAATTCATTGTATCAATCTTTTGACTAACCAGCAATCGACGTCTTATAGTTGATGATGATACTTGGATATTTGATGCTGTTAATTCCTGGTTAAGCATGTCACTAGTTTTTCTGGGATCCTGCTTGTTCATTCGCATTAACTTTGCATCATCTCTGGGTGTTGTTTTCCGTTTTCTTCCGAATTTGCCTTTCTTTGCTGAGGATATTGAGCCCGTGGTTTATTTCTTCTTAATAATCTTATTGGACGCTCCCACACTAACTTCGATTGCATTGGCAATTTCTCTCTGTGGGCAGTGTATGTTCATGCAAGGTGATTATTTTACCTTTTTCTTGGTGTAATGTCCAAATTCAACTCTGAAACACAGAGCACAGAAATCACACGTACTGACTCTGATGACCGACAAGAATAAACTAAATTAGACAGAAACTGAATGATAAGTTCGACTTCAAAAGATGCTGCAATAGCTTTAAAAGATGCTGCAATAATGTTTCATATGATACAATAATGTAGTGTATACCATAAATAAACTTATTCATAAAATTACATTGAAAAAACTTTAATTTTTTTCCATTAAAAACAATGAAAAGTCATATTTTTGATCCATGTTCACATTAATTTGCACAATACTGTATGAGCACAAAGCTTAATCATTTGTCTACAACAACAACGAAAAATATATTTGAATCATTTTGCACATTTCGCAGAGTTTGGACAATACGTACACAAAACGTGGATTCTCTGTTTCTTCGTATTGCGACAGTCACACCAATTCGGAGGTGTATATATATATATATATAAAAACTGAAAGAATATACATTATTTTAGAACAAATGAGGCGAAAATGTACCTGAGACCATACTACACAATGTCTCACAGCAGTTTTGTCCTACCTCCCATACTTATATTTTTTTAGTTGGTTGTTTACTAAACAATTGCTCCAAATGTTGCGACCATCACAGTAGAATAACCCAGTACAAAAATTTGTTCTTTTCAAAGAGCAATTCATTTTCTGCAGAAGCAGCAAACCCCAATTCAAAAACACAAGACCTATTGCTACTAAATTTACACTTCATGAAATCTTAACGAAGAATTCCAGAAATAGTGAATCTTTGTTGTGGAAAGAAAGCTTGTTGCCAAATGAAGTCCCAAATAGAATGAATGATGCGACCAACGTCCCTTTCTTGATTCTCATCTGTTCATCCATTTGCACGGAATGAAATATTTTGCGAGGAGCAAATTCTAAATTCGTCTTTGCGATGAACATTCAAATTGGAAATTCATCCTTTTCCATTATATCGGCTTCAATTCGCGTGATGAAACAATATTTGCATGCTGTAAATATTTTGAAAAAATGTTTTATCTCCGCAAAAAGCAAAGTTAAATCGGGCTAAAATCGCAAGGAAAATAAAATTGCCACGAGAATTCGTAAAATTATTTATGAAGTTTATCCTGTACAAGCACATAATTCCATTATTTTTTCTGAACAACATCTTCATCTTTAATGAAAACTTTTGTACCACTCTATTTTTTTAATTGTGATTTTATATATATATATATATATATATATATATATATATATATATATATTATGGTCGTGGAATGCTTTAATTATTATTTACTTTTCTTTAATCTGCCAATTTCAGGGCCCCTCCGGGGCACGGAACATTTGAAAGGAAAGGTTATATATTAGTTAATTAGCTTTAATAAATTATAAGTTGTCTAATATTTAAATTGCCGAAATTACCTCGTTCAGTATAACAAATTATCTTAAAAAAACCTTAAAAAAAATCACGCTGCAAAACTACAAATTACAAACGTTTTACAAATATGCAATAATTACAATCGTACCTTTCCAATTTAAAGCACTTTTTATAATCAAATTTTACAACAACGACGACGTCAGTGTAATAAAATAGTTCACTTCAACCATCTGTTGGTGAGCAATAATGTTAAGACCATTTCTGCCCGTATGTACAGTTGCCCTCATTATTCTGATGACACTCTTGAGAACAGATAGCGACACCTGGCATATGTTTGTTGTGTGTACTACAAACGGTTGTAACATTTTATGAATGAATCTTTAGTGAGCGAGCGCTGATTGGTTGGTTGACTCATTGCCAAATGTCTTTAGAACATAATTATTTCTATTCATCACTCTGATTTACATATTACTAAGGAAACATAAACGAATAATTAAGTATAAATTCAAGAAGGGGATATATATTAACAAGAAAGATGTCAATGAAGTGAGTAAAAAAATGGTCTTGTAAAAACTAAAAAAAACCTTGGTTTTGGCAAGCCTGTCATCCTGAACGATGTATGAAAACAGAGCCGTTGGTAGGCATTATTGCGCTCTGAGCAAATTCCAGATTGATTAATTTACTTATTTATTTATTTACATTTAATATTGAACATAAATTTAGATATTATTTTGTTATCACAAAGACAGAGCAAAAACCTGATATATATAAATACATATATAAGTGGTTTATGAATGTAAAAACAATGTTTTGATGCATATTAAATTTTAATAACATCATAACATTCCCAGATTGATAGGTATCTGTAGGTTTCATACGTCACTGCTTAGAATATCTTCCAATTGGCAAATGGACGAAAGCCAAATGGATACTACTGGTATGGCATTGTTATGTAAAAATGAACCATAAATAATTCCCATATTCCTATATTATCTTATCCTTCATGTAATTCTTGTATTCATTTATATAGTCTCTGTATCCATTGTAAGAAAAAGTATCCATTTTAAAAATTCATGTGTTATATGGTTCATGTATAATCTTATATATTTAACTTTATATAATGCCTATACTCCTATGTATGTACGTGTGTGTGTTCATTTTTACATAAGGACCAAAATCGCCCAACGCGAGTTTGGATAAAATATTTGATTCACTTTTAACTTTGCTAAATAATTGGTGACCTATTGTTTTTTTAAAATCTCATAATCATTTTGTTAGATTTCGCTTAATAAGGAATCCTGTTAAGCTTTGCAATGTTCACATTTTGTATACACTCTCTTTCGTTATAAACAATGAGATCATGTCTTGCCTAAGCATTAAAATTGTACATCTTAAACCTTAAAATTTCACTCATATGCATATTTTAGTGTAAAGATGCATAGTCCGATTTCCACTTTAGTTAACTTGGCAGATCATGATAACATCAGATCTGAAAAGTCGCGGTTTAAGATAAAAATATGGTTTCGTCTTCAAATATTTTGTTTACTCGTTCAAGCCTTACCGCAGCTAAAAAATTTACTTATTTTTAAATATTGTGCAAAAATAATACAGCCTTCTTAGCATTTAATAATAATAATGTTAGCAGTTTTTGGGTATATAAACCCATTTAAATTCATCCATTGTCATTCAGAAGCTAATTCAGAGGCTGAGCACTACCTGTATTTTTTTAGCAGTAAAATTACAGTTGAAGCTAGTTTTTACCTTATCCTTCGAGCCTTGCTCTCTTCAGAAAAACTTAGAAAACTTTCCGGATACGCTATAAGAAGAATCCGGAACCTTCAGCATTTAGATTGCAAATCTACCAGAGTCCTCCGAGCCACTATAGAAGAACTCGGAGAGTAACAAAGAAGAAAAACCACTTCAAGGCACCTATCCGTTGCTTGCCTCCTAAACCAGAACCCCCGTCAATCCGAACCACCCCAGGGCCATAGACGGAGGGGTTAACATCCGGAGCAACATCCGGAGCAAATGCTATTTCAAGATCAGCAACACTGATATAGTAATAAACAGTCGCTGAGAGAAATATTATTTAGAAAACGGAGAATGTTTTGTATTGAGGCGGCATTATAAATGCATATAATTGTTTTGTATTAATAAGTTCCATGTTACAACTTAAGTGTTGAACCACTGCAGCTGTAACTCTTGGCGGTCTCTCACCTCAAAGGAGAAAATTACAGAAAATAAAACTTTTACAGTGGTTCATATCAATAAACATAGAGCCATTTAAACGATGATATTTGACAATTTTGCAAAGGTGTTACACATTCATAATTACCATTTATTTGAGAGATATTTTCTACATGACCACAAGAAATTTAATATCTCGTCTAGTCACCGTTGCTGTCTATGACTTCCTGCAGTCAGTGTGGCTCAGAAGCATATTTAATACGCAGCCATGGATCTTAAAAAGAGGCCATTCACTTATTACCCCCTGAAAAGCAGTGACTCACCTGAACTAAAAGCAGAATTCCTGAAAATGTGGCAAGATCTTATTCTGAAGTTTGAGTTTGCAGAGTAAAAAATCAAGACATTTTGGGCAAAAGTGGATGGAGAGTACCCTTTGCTTGCTGAAGAGACAAAGAAAGTGTTGGTGCCTTTAGCGATAAGTTATCTGTGAGAGGCAGGCTTTTCAGCAATGATGGTCATAAAGAATAAATTGCGAAATCGGCTGCACTCTGACGGCGATTTACGCTGCGTCTTGAGCGAAATTGAACCCAGAATTCAGGCGTTAGTTCAGCGGAAACAGTTGCATCCCTCGCACTAAACTAGTAGTTGGTGGTGACGCGTTTTGCTTGCTTCCTATGCAATTGTGGCCATTCTTTGACCAATATCATGTGTATTATGCTTATAAAACTTGAATATTCCAACGGTCAGTAAAATGAAGTTTCCTATGCTTTTTGCAGGGGGGTAATTTCCATTTGGCGATTAACCAAAAGGGGTAATCACAAAAAAAGTTTGGGAACCGCTGGTTTAGCAGCTTAATGACCATTTTCAAAACTGCTTCCGCATTCCAACAATTCCACCTGACTTTTAACATATCACGTGACACCACATGACGTCATGACAGAGGTGTTAACAGGTATGGTGACTGAGAATAAGCTCACACTATTCCTGAATCTCATCGAAGGAACTACTCTGCAGAATGAATTATCATCACCAGGAAATTGCTGAAAAGGGAAGAATCATCGGCACGAAGGAGAGCGGGCTGTCTCCAACTCAAATTGCAAGAGAACTTGGAATTTCTAGGAACACACTGTATATATGGTTGAAGAGGTGGCAAGAGGAAAGGAATCTACGAGATCACCGCAGAACGGGGAAACCTCGATTGACAACTGCTGCGGATGATCGGAGGATCTGCGATGTTGCTGAAGCTCATCCCTTTATTAATGCTGTTGCCATAAGGAAACAATTGGAGCTTGATGTTTCGGCAATGACAGTAAGGCGGCGGTTACATGAAGCTGGGTTACACCATCGGACCCCGGCTATCAAGGAGAAGTTAAATCAGCAACATCGAGAAAATAGACTTCGATTTGCTCCCCAACATGTTGACAAAGGACGACTTTTGGAGCTGAGTGATATTTACCGACGAAAAGATCTTTTCCTCCACATCCCATGGCCGTCTTCATTGTTGGAGGAGGAATAATGCTCGATATACTCAAGAGCACATCTATGAGGAAGCACGTAGCGGTCGTGTCACCTGTAACATGTGGGGATGGATTCATTTGTATGGTGTAGGAGAGATCACCAAAATAGAAGGGAAGTTTATTGCAGAGCAGTAGATAGAGATTTTCGAAGAGGGTATGCTTCCTTCTGTGCGTGCATATGCTCTGCCATTTCCTGAGCGAATCATTTTTATGCAGGATAGGTCCCCAATTCACACAGCACGATCGTCAGACTCTGTTTCTCTGAGCAAAGAAATATCAACCTTCTGGATTTGCCAATTGGAAGATATTCTAAGCAGTGACATGAAACCTACAGATACCCATGTAATAAATAAGGTTAATGCCATTAATTTTGCCTAAAAAGTCTCCATGCTTTCAAGGGTATATTCAGATGAGAGTACTTTTGAATATATTAATGTCATACCAAATATTTAAAAAATTGTAAGTCACTCGTAAGAGAATGAGTGTAGAGGACCGGTAGAGACTTGTTGAAAACGGGGCCAGCGGAAAATCTTGCAGCAGTGATGTTGCTTCTTGCTGGATGAAATTGTATAGGGCCTTACTTGATGATAGACTTCATATATGCTCGACCGGAGTCTTGAGGAAACAGCGGGCCACTCTCCTGCGAAGGCCGGAGAGCGGGTGGCGTGACGAGTGGTGTTACTGACGAAGGCGCTAACGTGCGCACTCCTGACATGGAAGAAGAAATCCTACGGCCTCATCTGAGAACAGCACATAAGCCGGAAAATTAGGCTGCACCGCTGTCTGCTGCAGAAACCAGCGTGCGAATTCCACACGAAGAGGGTAATCCCGAGGTTGTAATGCCTGGACTCTCTGACGATGAAACGGATGTAACTGCTGCTCGTGCAACACTCTCCAGACCAGGTCGTGGTTCACACCGAGGATACGTGCAACACCTCGCGTGCTTGCGCTTGGATTGTCCTCAAATCGCCGTAGGATTTCTTCTTCCATGTCAGGAGTGCGCACGTTTTTCTCCCGACCAGTGTCATGCATGTTTGCATGGAATGTTCCAGTTTCTCGCAGTCGCCGATGCAAATGCGCAAACGTTTGGTGGTTTGGCACACGTCTGTTTGGGAAGCGCTGTCGGTACAACCTCACAGCAGCTCTTCCGTTTCCATTGGCAGCCCCATACACCATATGCATGTCAGCCATCTCAGCAGTCATGAAGCGCTCCATGTTACGCGTACTACGTCCGATTTAAGAATGCCCGCGGCAAGCGCGAGTCTAGCCCACTTCACCTTTAGCCAATTGCAGCGGCGCCCTCTCGCGCCGAATGGTGACGTCAGCGGACATACACTTATAGACGAAAAGGGTTTGTCTTGGTGTTGCCTATCCCCCATTACAATTTGTACAGAAAGTTTTCAAACACCCTGTATATTATATATATATATATATATATATATATATATATATATATATATACCTTCAACTGCAAAGAACACGCAGTATAAATAACGTAAAGAAACGACGCTTGTATAGGAGATATTCGTCTTGCGCGGAATATCTCCTATACAAGCGTCGTTTCTTTACGTTATTTATACTGCGTGTTCTTTGCAGTTGAAGGTATATAATGTTACGGCATGCGGGAGGTGCCCCCTTGGGGCATTGGTTTCTGCGAGTATGTAGAAGAATTACGGCATTTGGAAGAGTGAGGTCCATGGTGTAATGGTATCGCGTCTGACCGGCAATCGGAAGATCCCGGGTTCGATTCCCAGGTGGTTACCTCATTTTTTCATTTGTTCCGTTCTCTCTCTCTCGTCTTGCGCGGAATATCTCCTATACAAGCGTCGTTTCTTTACGATATATATATATATATATATATATATATAAGGAATATTCGGCATCATTCAGAGACTCATGACCACCCGTGCCCCCAGGACTCCTTTACGATTTTGTCGTCTGCTTCTAATTCGCTTGATCTCAAAATTTTAGAATCCCTTTTTATCAAGAAATTAAATCCAGAATTAAACGACAGCCTTTCCTCGATAAAATTACATACTTCATAATAAACCAACCAACACCTTTCCAACATAACTAACGCACTAACTTAGCTTCTTTGTCCTTTCCTTTCTCTCCAATTGTCATGTGCAACTCTTACCATCCACGTTAGTCCTTTTAAATTTTAAAATTTAACTTTTATTTTTTTATTTTTAATGGTTTTAAGTTTCATTGTTTTATTGTCTTACAATCCAGATAATTTTTTTAAAGTTATTTTTTAACTATTTGTTTATTGTATTAGGTCTTATTATTGTGTACAGTGTATTTATCTGACATTTGTATTTACTTCTGTTTCTTTAGTTATATTATTGATTTTTTTTGGATGCTTTCATTTAGTCACTGAAGATGGCCCCTGAGTGGACTGAAACGTTTGGCCAATAATGTTGAGAGTCGTATCTCTTGTCTTTATATTCCTATTGAGAATAAGATTCCCGAAAAACACTTCTATCGTAACATATATATATGTTAAGAGACATTGGGTCTGGGTAGTAGTTGGATGGGAGACCGTCCTCCACGCCCAGATTATGTAGCGACCCGGATCCCACGTAAAGCTGTAGGTCCCATCCGTCATATGACCTTAGATGTTGCGAAGGAGGTTAAACAACCCCAATAAAAAAAAAAAAAAAAAAAAAAAAAAAAATATATATATATATATATATATATATACACACACAGGATGTCCCATAAGTCCGGCATCATAGGAAAAATAATAAAAAAAGGCAAAACAAAAGCTTTTATTTACAGAACGTGCTCAATATGTATTGTTCCGTAGCCCATTCACAAAATTCTATCCGCCGGTCGGGATCATCTTCGCTTAATTTCTGTAGGATCTGAAGTTTATATGGATGCCATTTGTGAGCCTGAAGAATGCGATGGATGCTACTTTTCGACACTTCTGTCTCGGCAGACAATCGCCGAAGAGACTTATTGGGACTTCTGTTAAAATGAGCCAGGATAGCAGTCGCTGTATCATCGTCAGTGGACCTCCTCGAAGGTCCACTGCGTGGTTTATCTTCTATGGATCCTGTTTCCTTAAACTTTGCAACAAGTCTGCTAACACAACTCTGTGTTATTGGCTCGCGGTCTGGATGCAGTCTGTTAAATTCAGCAGCGGCCTCAATTTGACTCCGATTTCCTATGAGTAGAATTATCTGGATTCGTTCTTCCTTGCTTACAGACATTATGGCCTGTAGAAATAGAAAAATATGAATTTCTCCTATGATTCCAGACTTATGGGACAATATATATATATATATATATATTATATATATATATATATATACAGGGTGTCCCGTAAGTCTGGACCCATAGGGAAAAATAATAAAATTACAAAATAGTCCAAAAATTTATTACATAATCTGTTCAAAGTGTCCGCCGTTGTGTCGCACACATAGTTGAAGACGCAATCTCCACTGCGACAGCACTTTCTGAATCACAGTCGCAGAAATTTCTTGACACGCCTCCACAATGCGTGCTTTAAGGTGGAAAATGTTCTGAAGTTTGACCTCGTACACTTGGCTTTCAAGTGGCCCCAAAATAAAAATCATAATAAAAAATAATAAAAAAAATAATAATAATAAAATAATAATAATAACATAATAAAAAAATATATTATAAATCCCTATGGGTCCAGACTTACGGGACACCCTCTATATATATATATATATAATTACATTGGCAAAAAGAATAGGATTTTAAGTATTTGAGTCAAATATACGATGTGTATCGATGACAATTTGTTTTCACCGTTGACAGAGAGGAAAACATCAATAGCGAAGTTGAAGCATAGCAGGTCAGACAGAACTCGTGGAACTGAAAGCTCTAATAATGGTCGTTTTCCTATCAAGAGTACAGTAAATTAATTTCATGCAGTCCAACAGTTAAGCGTTTCCATCATTATCAATGAAGGAACCAAACAAACAAATTGAACAAGTTAACGTTTAATGTTGCCAATTTAAAATAAAAGCGTTTTGTTTTTAGCTTTGTTGCTTATAGTTGTTACAATAGCCTCACTATCAAACTGCGTCGTTATATATATATGGAAAGAATTTTTAGTCTTTTCATATTTCGAATGCATATAATGTAATAAAAAAATAAAGTTGAGAAAAATATATGTTTGATAATCTTGACCTTTACACAATCTAAAATCTCATAAAATTGCATGATCGCCAGAAAAATTTTTTTTTTTTTTTCATTCGAGAAAAAACAAAAACTGTATCTCAAACTTTTTTTGTTTTTTTTGTTTTGTTTTTTTGTTAATTACTAAATTCAAAGTTTTATTTAGTAAATGAGAGGCGTATCTCATTTCTTCCAAAGTGCGATAACACAAATGATTCGCGCATCGAATTCTGAAGTACAATTTTCTTTTTCAAAAATTTTGTGTCAGAAATGAAAACTATTCAAATTTGAATAATCTGGTCCCAATTAAAAGTACAAATTTAAAGTATTTAATTTTATTTTGAAATAAAATTCCACAATTATTTGTCATTGTAAATTGTAAAAGTACTGTATTTATTTTATCAATAAAGTTGTCCAATATTCACTATTTAGTATTATTATTGCTGCTATTATTATTATTATTATTATTATTATTATTATTATTATTTTTGTTGTCACCATTACTATTACTTTCCACTCTCACTATTTTTATGTAATAAATAAGGTTAATGCCATTAATTTTGCCTAAAAAGTCTCCATGCTTTCAAGGGTATATTCAGATGAGAGTACTTTTGAATATATTAATGTCATACCAAATATTTAAAAAATTGTAAGTCACTCGTATTTTTTTTCGAATAAAGTTTGTGAAATTTTGAATTATTTAAAAATAAAAATTGACACACCAGAAATTACTTCGCATGGAAAAATATTGCGTGACTATTTTTATTTATTTATTTTGAGGGGAAATATTTTTGCAAAAATTTTGAGAGAGAGAGAGAGAGAGAGGAGAGAGAGAGGAGAGAGAGAGAGTTACAAGGAGTTACAAGGACAAGAGGAAGCCTCAAAGACTTTTCGGTCCACTCTGGGAGGTTCCTGTTATAAAACAAGTTTATTTTTCTTTCAACTATCCTAGCAGTAGTAGAAAACTGGATAGAAAAGTAGAAGGCTCTCTCCCCACCCTCCGCTCCCTCCCTCCCTGCCTGCCTGCCACAGGCAGGTAGGAAAAAGGTTGAAGAAAATACCTTGACCCTGGAAAAGTAGCCAAGGAAATTTTACAGGAAAGTGGAGAATATATAAATAGCTCTATATTTAGCTTGCTCACAGAGACACCGTGCAAGCGAACTCCTGCAGAGTTTTCTTATGTTTTAATCTTAAACTATGAGAGTATTCAGTACTTTGTCTAGCCTATTTTTAACACATTTACACTTTGACTGGAAACAACCTCTGAGGGAAGTTGGTTCCAGATATTAACTATTTTATAGGAAAAGAAATTTCCGCAGACAGAGGTCCTAAATGTCTTTAGTTCCAGTTTAAACCCATTATTTCTTGTCGGATTGGCATTAAGTGAGAATAAGTGTCTGTAATCTACCTGTCTATTCCTTTGAGCATCTTGAAGACTTGAATAAGCTGACCTCGCAACCTCCTCGTCTCTAAGCTAAACAGATTTAGGCGCTCCAATCTCCGTTGGTAGCTTTGCATTCTCATTGAAGGGATCAATTTTGTAGCCCTTGCTTGTACTCTTTCTAACCTTTCTATGTCCTTCCTGAGGGATGGAGACCAAAACTGCGCACAGTATTCCAGTTGAGGTCTGACTAGAGAATTATAAAGAGACATTACAGTCTCCTTGTTCCGAAACTGGAACTGTCTTTTAATATAACCTAATAATTCCAAGGCCCTCTTTTCGCTTTCTGCACAGTGCTTCGACGGTTTCAGATCGTTGCTGATATAGACTCCTAAGTCTTTCTCTAGATCGGTCTCAGTCAAGTTCCTTCCCAAGAGAGAGTAATCGGTCTTCGGGTTTTTATAACCTATGTGCATTACCTTACATTTGTCCAAGTTGAATGGCATCTGCCAAGTAGCACACCATTCGCCCAACCTGTCAAGATCGTTCTGAAGCGTTCTTACGCCCTCCTCAGTACCTACACTACTTCCTAATTTCGTATCGTCTGCAAATTTGGAGATTGCACTTAGAAGCCCGACGTCTATATAGTTAATATAGATGATAAAAAGTAAAGGACCCAGAACGGAACCCTGTGGGACACCACTCGTGACGGGCGCCCACTCCGAAGCCACTCCATTTATTACCACTCTCTGCTTTCTATCTTTTAACCAATCCTCAATCCAGTTGGAAACGAGCCCGGTGATTCCTAGTCCTTTGACTTTAGCTATCAATCTAGCGTGAGGGACTTTGTCAAAGGCTTTTTGAAAGTCGAGATACACTATATCTATTGCCCTACTTGCATCGTACAGTGTATGCATATTATGGAAAAACTCTAACAGGTTTGTCAGACAGGATCTATGTCGCCTAAATCCATGTTGAGAAAAAAAAATAGATTGTTAGATTCAAGGTGATACACAATACGTTTTGTAATGATGGATTCCAACAGTTTGCCGACAACTGATGTTAGACTAATCGGGCGATAATTACAAGGATTTTCCCTATCACCCTTTTTTAAAGATTGGTGTTACATTTGCTAACTTCCAGTCGGTTGGAACTTTCCCTAACTCGATTGATTGTTTGAATATGGTTACTAAGTCGTCACCAACATTGTGGCTAACCTCTTTTAATACCCTTGGAAGAAATAAGTCGGGGCCAGGTGATTTGTATTTGTTCATCTAATCAATTAATTGCTGCACCTCATTTCTCGTAAAACTTATGGTCTCTACGGGATGGTCACCGTCATATGTAATCCGAGGACTTGGCACTTCTATTGTGTCTTCCTCCGTGAAGACTGTAACGAAGAACTCGTTTAACGTATTAGCTATATCTTTATCACCGAATTTCAGTACTCCATTTCTATCTTTTAAGGGGCCTACAGAATGTTTTAATTGGCTTTCTGCTATTAACATGGGCAAAAAATTCTTTAGGGTTAACTTTACAGAGTGAGGCAACTCTAGCTTCTTCATCACGTTTGGCTGATCTAATTAAGACTTAACCCTCCTACGTAGGTTTATATAGTTTTCTGAATTAGTGTGGTTTGAAATGCGACTTAAGTAGTTTGTAGGCTCTATTTCTTCCCGTAATAGCCCTCCTAATTTCGTTGTTAAACCATTTCGGTGACTTTGTCGCCTAAGGGAAACTTTCGAGAGAAAATTTTTAAGTTTTAATTTAAAATTTTCTTTAAGAAAGGAAGAGTGTAAAATATAACGAAATTGAGATTAAAGCCAGTAAAAGATCAGTAATATTTGTACGAATAATGTCATGTAGTGAAAATAGTTTTGATAGGCTCTTTAGACAGTAAAGGAAGGAGTTCTTGTAATCTTAAGGTGTAACTTAAAGTTATAAAGCAGTTGTAGTTCTGCTCTGTAAAGTGAAAGTGGCTTTAAAAATCGTTGAACCTTGTGGCATGATCGAAAATTTCTAAGTGGATTTAAAACTGTCTTAAGTTGTTCGAAAATCTGAATTTCCTTTGTTTTACGCAAACTTGGTTGTAAGAGCTTAATGTTAGTCGACAGAAAAGAACTTTGTGAAATTTCTTTGAATTTAATTATCGTTCACGTGTCAGATTTTAACTTGTAAGTTTGCTGAATATTATGTTTCCTCATATTCGCGCATGACGATGTGAAACCTTTGTGAAAATTCACTTCACTTAATTGGCGGACTTTTTCTGGAAAATCTGCGGAACTCGCGCAGAACGTTTGAGAGTAAATTTTCCAAAATTTTGTAAGTAAATTTCCAAAATCTAAGAAGGTTGAATTTAGTGCTATTTCGATAAGTTACGCGTATAAAATTGAAAGGCCATCCGAGTGGATAGGCAGAGTCATCTTGAACAAATGAACCCGCGCGCGCAATAAGTGCAACCGATAGAGGAGTTGTACCACAATAATAATAGTAACAACAGAGGAGTTATTTCAATGGGCAACATTATTTGGCTTGAGCGCTGTGCCCTGTCTTGGTTTTTCTTACTCATTATTATTATCATTATTATGAAAATTATATCTATCCTCCTACAATTGAGCGACGTAAAATGTTTTTTCATGGAAAGGAAAAGGACGTAAATATGTAATTTTATTACATGAAAGAACGTTCTTTTTTACACGAAGAAAATTACAAAGAAATTACATAATTTTATGAACATTAATTGTATTTAACTTTTTAAACGACAGAATTTTGAAGTTTAAGAAGTTATTTATAAATTACGCACCGTTCACAGTAACAAAAAACTAGGTAACTCTTCAGTAATAAATGTTGTACAGTTCATTAAAAAAAACATTTCCCCTTTTTTTTCCCCAGAACCAAAAGATGTGCCGTTCATCTTACGTAAGGAAAACGTATTTCATATTTACGAGCACTCGCAATCGTGAATAGGATTTATTCGAGACAGAATCAAAATTTAGGTCGAAGGTCTGACTGAAGATTTCTTTGTGTATGTACGATAAGATAAAAAATAATAAGAGTAAAAAAAGTTTAGCTCAATTGTGGAACTGTATTTGGACTCTTAGTTTTGTGTTTGTCAATCTAAAATCTTTTAAAACACCATTTCAAAAGGCTAATTAAAATACTTTTATTAGCGTGAAAATTATATATATATATATATATATATATATATATACACACACACATATATACTTAGTAGTTAGAAAATCTTAGTTTTGCTTCCGCCCCAGTTGTTGTCAAACGAAGGTCAAGCTTATTAGCTTATTGCCCCGACTTAGACCTACAGCTTAATCTGGAATCTGAGCCACGACCCACCAAGAAAGTGAGAAATTACAAAGTTCTCTCTCAGACTTGATCTCACGACCTCCCGATCAGCAGCTCAGCGTTTGAACCACTAGGCTATCTATAATAATAATAATACGCCGTTTCTATCCTGTCTGGGCTGTGTCTGTCCGACGTTTTCTCGGAAACCGCTCAACGTAGGACTCATCCTTACACCTTTGGAAAGGTCTTTGTTCTGGGAGGGTTCTAAGCATATTAATTATTTCGTTTGCACACGTATACGGGCATGCGCAACTTTTAAACAAAGCAAGATAGAGAAAAAGTTCATAGAAGAAAAATTGTTCCTTTTGGTCTGTTTAGGCGGAGGTGTGGTGTGGGGCATGTGAAAAACTTAAACCTCTCATTTATTTTTGGCGGGGAAGGGGTGTGGGGGTGTACGGGTGCTGTGGGGATGCGGGGATGGTGTGGGGCATGTTGGAAACTTCAACCCATCATTGTTTGGCGAGTCCCGCCAGCTGAAATTTGAAGGTGCATGACCTACATACAAAAATGCACTTGAATTCCCGAGTGCAGTATACGTTTTATTGTTAAATCATGAAGCAGCTCTTTCAGTTTCATATGAAAAACTCTTGCAACAATACCTGGCCTATATTCTGGTCTTTGATAAGCTTCAATGCTTTCAGATATTTCAGTCTATCTTGGATTGAGAGTAAAGTAGGATTTCTCAACCTGAATCCCGGTCGGAAAATGATAATCTTAAATCGCGGGACAAGTTCAGCAAATCCAGGGATTTCCCAGGTTTTACAAAGTATTCTAAAAACGTTATTTCAAATAGTTTTATGTTAATTTGCTACTGTATCTAGAAAATACAAACATAAAGAATACGATGACAAATTTATAATAGCACGAATAATATGCCCTATAATATGCCCTATAATATGTCCTGTATGATGTTGTGCATGTGATGTGAAATATGACTGGTTTTTTGGATGACTGACTCGGACTGAAAGCCAGTCATTTGATTTCCCTGAATCGAGCATTTTGTGTTTTAGGGGATTTTAATTTTGGTTAGAAGTATATAAAAGGTGTTGTGTTCGTATAAATTACACTTTAATATAATTTATTTTTGTTGAAGTGCAAAGCTGCAAATTAGCATTGTAGGCATAGCTACCTAAGCTATATACCATATTTATGTGTCTGCAGTGTTTGAAACTCGGCCTAGGCTCTATCCTTTATTATATTTATCATTATTGTGTTAAAATATTTATATATATATATTTAATATTAACTAACTAATCTAGATTTATCTAATACTCACATTTTAAGACTTTATCATCATTATTTTTTATAAACCGGGAAATCCCAGGATCCCGGGACGATGCCCGATTTTGTCCCGGAAAACGGAGAT
>JAJOZX010007611.1:132500-150000 GCA_023014485.1 Bathynomus jamesi | reverse complement strand
CTTCCATAATTTTCTTTTTCAACCGTAAACTTAATAGATGGGACTAAATTGTTGAGCCTACCAAGAAATAAGTCAACATCCAAATTATTAGGTCAAAGGGATAAAATATCATCTACATACCTGTACCAAACAAGGACAAAATTAACAATAGTAGGCAAAATTCTGCTTTCAAAATTCCATATATATAAGTTAGTTAATACCGGTGAGAGGGGACAAATCTAATTCGAGAGCGGACAAATATAATTCGATCGTCATCATGGACAAAAGCAGTTACATTGAAAGATGAATACTTTATTGAGTGACCGCGATACGTACAAACCTCTAAACAGAGACCCACTGGAGGATGTTAATAAAATGTTTAACAGAAAATTAAGAGAAATATTAAGAAATAACTATAATGGGCTTTCTAAACAGTTTCTTAGTATCAATCCGTCACTACCATATTTGTACAGTTTAATTAAAACACACAAAGTTAATAATGCCATGAGGCCCATTGTTAGCTCCGTAGGCTCCGTAACCAATAAGCTATCTAAATGGTTAGTTTATTAACGCCGTTAGTTGGCTCTATTTCCAAGTCACATATTGTAAATAGCATGGATCTTATTCACAAACTGAAGTTTCCTAATGACCCTAATTTCAAACTGGTAAGTTTTGATGTATGCGCGTTATTCACAAAAGTCGCTGTTGATGACCTACTTGATTTTTTAAAAGATAAGATCTCTGAATATTCTTTCCCTGTTCAACACATCACTCTTATTGAGTTAATTAAGCTTTGCGTCAAAGATTGTAAATCTCAGTTTGAAAATAGGTTTTATGCTATGTCGTTTGGATTGGCGATGAGAAATCCCCTCTCACCGGTATTAGCTAACTTATACATGGAATTTTTTGAAAGCAGAATTTTGCCTACTATTGTTAATTTTAACCTTGTTTGGTACAGGTATATAGATGGTATTTTATGCCTTTGGCCTAATAATTTGGATATTGACTTATTTCTTGGTAGGCTCAATAATTTAGTCCCATCTATTAAGTTTATGGTTGAAAAGAAAATGATGGAAGCTTATCTTTTCTGGATCTAAAAATCCGGAATGCTTTAATCAGTTCAAATTTGAAGTTTATCATAAGCTTATTAATAATAACTCTTATGTGCATTCTTATTCTGACCATCATCCCTCGATTAAAACTTATATTTTCTCTGCTGTTTCTTAGAGCATTGACAGTTGTCAGTCCTGAATTTTTAGATTTTGAGATATGCAATATCATGAATGCTGGAGCGAAATTATGTTATCCTCTTTCATTTTTAGATAACTGCCTTAGGAAAGCCAAACATAGGTATAATAATAATAAGTGTAACTGTAAAGGAATTTCAGCATAAAAATATCCTTAGCCTACTTTACCCTGTTAATTTTCAATATCTTCCGAATTTACTTAAAGCAATTGGTATCAATGTAGTCTTTAAGTATAATAATACTGCTAAATCACGCCTAATATAGAATAGCACGGATAATGTGGTTGGTTGTGTGTATTCATCGGATGTTTACAATGTAACTCAGTATATATAGGCCGCCAAACGGGTGAAACGTTAGATATATATTAGGATAAAACAGCATAAATATGCGCGTAGAAGAGAAAATAATTCTAATGCATTATTTAACCATATGTATAGATGTAATCATGGTATCAAGTGGGATAGTCCTAAAGCGTTCGTTAAAAACATATAATTGAAAGGAATATTTTAGAATGTGCATTTATCCATTTTAAAAATAATTTCAATAACAGTGCGGGAATGTATAAAATTGACAATATCCTGTTAAAATACCTTTTGCCTCTAATTAACTCTTGTTAATCATGTGCAGATCTTTTTATTTTTCTGTCCTGCTGTAAATATGTATATATTTTTGTCATCTCACCTTCTCTCTTCATTTCCTGACGAGGTGTACTTCTGAATACACGAAAGGCCTTGGAATCATTTTTCTTTTTCATTGTGGTTTGCATAATTATATATATATATATATATATATATATATATATTATATATATATATATATAATTAAAAATCCCAAATTAAAAATAAAAGATAAGAGCTTTAAAAATTCTGAAGCTTTTCAAGATCTACTCCTTTCAGGTAAGAAGACTGAAATGAAGTAAAAGTTCCAGGGAAAGAACGGCACATGGATCTCGTGTATCAGGCAGATGAAAGTGGTGCAGGAAAAATTTTAAAATTTATTAAATCAATGTAAAATTATGTCTACCACATTCATATTTTTTATTTGATGGTGCCTTTTATAGGTAGGAGGAGGGCCTCAGTATGGGTTCTCCTCTCTCTGCCACTCTAAGCAACTTATTTATAGAACTTTTTTGAGAGGAAGTTTCTTCCTGGTATAATTAATTCTTCAGTTAAATTGTATCGCTCTGTCGATGATGTGTTTGTTATCCTCCCGAAAAGTTTAGATCCTCTCTCGATTTTAAAAAAACTGAATGACATTTTGAAGAAGAAAACTCACAAATTCCTTCTTCAGATATTTAAGTTCTAAGCTTAACGCAAAATAAACCTTTATTTAATGATTTTAGAAAAAATACACATTCGAGTGCATACATACACTGGTTTTCTTCTCATTCCGTCTCTACAAAGAAAGGTATCTTCATCGGCTTGTTTCTCCGTGACTTCAGGATTTGTAGTCCCCAATTTTTGGACAATGAGGCTAAATTTATCAAGGATGCTTTCGCTGAAATGGACTATCCCCTAGCCTTTGTAAACAGAGATTTTAAACTTAAGAAAAGATTTTACAGTAGTGTTCCGCAAATATCTCGGGAGCAAAAGAGTACTTTAGTGTTACCAACTGAATACGATTTGACAAAAGAATATTTAAGTAATTCCACTAATCTGGTTACCAAGATAAATTGTACGCTTAGAAATTTCCTTCGTAAAGACAAGCCTAAGTTTGCCTCTGATAATGCCACAGTTTATAAAATTTCACGTGGAAACTGTCACAAAGTTTACAGTGGGGAAAACTAATAATTTTGCTGCCAGAATTTATAAACACAAATACAGTAAACCGACGACCTTAATTCGGCCATACATCAGCATAGCACTATCTCAGATCATTTTATTGATACTAATAATTCGCCCCTTCAGTTGAGATCATTTTGAGCTCGATGAAGTCATCATTTCTACAGCAGTTTCTTAAAAAATGTTCTTTATTTATACTATCCAAATACTTCTAACAAAAGTAGATAGAAAATACAGTAGTCACTTAGATTCCCTAAGATGGTAATGGAAACTACATGAGGAACTTTGTTTCAGGGATCGGCCAAGCAGTTTTTGCATTTGTAGGGATTTGGAGGATAATTCCAAGATTTTGGGGAATCTTGGAATGGGAAGTACTCCCTTAGTTTTTGACCTAGAGACCTGAAATTTTTATCATAGACATGGCTACATCTAATTAAAGTTTTTTTTAATTGCAAACAAAAAATGCCGTTTGAATTACAGTATAAAAACTCGTTAATAAGTAAGGGAGTATAAAGTTGTAAAAAACAGAATAAGCCGTGTTACAATAGTAACAATAAGTGTTACAATAATAACACGCTTAATGATTATTCTAAAATCCAAAGTTGAAACTTCAGTAATTTTACTTTATGTTTTCTGTTATCCATATTTCATAATCTATATGTACGCAGTCGTCATTGTCATATCCAAACAAAATATTTATGGCAAAGAGTGACATAATTACTTTTGGTTATATAAATCTAATATTTCTTTGGTGAATCTTATGCAAAATGGCTCGATAAAAACAGTTTTAATTACTTTAATTTATTTATCCCTTTAGTTTTAATTGCTTTATCAATTTTTCAGGATATCAAAAACCCTTTCCTGGCATTAAATACACACTTATATACAATAATAACTAATTGTATGCAACTTATGAAGAAGTCGTCTTATAGTTATTTATAAATCGCTACCTTTAAAATAACAGGTTCAAATTTATTTGTACTCATTTTCTAATATTTTGTGGCGGCTCTTCTGACCTTAATTACTTCAAATAAACAGTGTCTGTACGACTTTCAGGCTCTGGCACGTGGTCGCTGGGATTTTTTGCCACTTTTCCATGAAAAAGTTTTCAGCTTCCTTTAAATATGAAGGTTTCCTCTTATGGACAGATTTCTTCAAATCATTCCAAAGATTTTCAATAAGATTAAGGTTATGACTCCGTGGTAACTACTCTAAAACCACTATTTTTGGCTCTGTAACCATTTCTTTGTTACGTGTGAAATGCGCTTTGGAGCATTGTCCCGTTACAGCAACTATCCATATATTAAATATATTTATTAGTGTATGGTATTTAGGAAAAATAGCTTATAACCTGAAAAAAGGCCCATTCCGAGCATTTATTTCTTGTTTTTTATAGCCATGCTTTCATTGCACATGTGCAAGTTTTCTTCGCGCTTGCACGTAATCAGCAAAAATTTATATAAATTTCCAGTAACTGATGAAAGATGCCCAGCATATGAAAAACGAATAAAATTTTAGACGCAAAATTATGTCAACATGAAAGAGATGTGGCAGAATGTTACATTATGTTAAAAATTTGTAGAAATTTTTTGGTCATTTATTAGGAATTCCTTCATCGGCAAAAGAAATAATTCCATCCAAACTTGGGTAATTTCGACTCTTTGTGTATATTAGAATAAACTTTGGAAATATACAGTGTATATTACAATATGCCATTTTTCACCAACTTTTAAAAAGTGAAGGTCCAGCCCTCTTATATTGTGGCAAATAATAAATTATTCACAATCCCCCCAAAATTTCTCGATTGGTCAATTTTAGGCCCCTCACCCCCAAAAACCGAATGAGCCTCATTTTTCAAATTTTGTTGATTTCTTTGTTCGTAAATCCTGTATTACTTGACCGATTTTGATGATTTTGACTTCATTAGAATAAAACATCAAAGAAGCAACTTTTGGTGAGTCTCAGGAATCATTTAAACCCAGTTTCATCCCCAAAATCGAAATGTGGCTTCTTTACATTTATCATTTGTGATCGTAACTTTCTTTACGCTTTTTGATAGTTTTTGACAATTTATTTTCAGAAATCGTGACTTTTACAATTCTGGGTGGATGAAAGGTGCTTGTAAAAAACGAAGAACTTCTAGAAAAAAGTAATTGTGGCTCGCCTGTCGTCATCATATAGCAGAAAGAATATTGAGTGCCGCATACACAGAAATATTTAGGAAGACTACTTCACCCGAAAATGATTTTTTCAAATCTTTTCGTGATAAAATCTGGACAAATATTGCCACTAAGAAACCATACAAAACATTAACCATAAGACATCAGACTCTTAAAGCATTTCGTGACGATGTCGTTCTATTTCTGAATGAAAAGCTCCAAAAAGGTTCAAAAACACGTTCCCTAGAGAGGAATACAAAGAATCTGCAGAGCTGGTCCTCTTTGCTCTTGGTGCTATTCTTCTTAGAGGAGTCCATTGGATGAGGCCAGGAGCATTTCACCATGCTTGGTGGATGGCTGCCATACTTTATACAGTAAAAATGTACGCATTCAGTGACCAAGCTGGGTATGATGTAGAAACCGTTGGAAAACTCGAACGGTTCTGTTTATTCAGCTCTCTTATCTATATAAAATATTGGCTATCAACTTCTGTGGTACCTGATGCACCTATAAATGCTCTTCAGTTGCATCATAACCTCATGAAGTACAGGAAAACCGATAGTGAAGTCTCAAAAGTCACCCTCAATACTCTAAATGGTCACTACTGGTATCTCACTGAGGAAGTTGTGCCTTTCGTTCTGTTTTCTTCTCACCTTAGTGACCGAGAGAGAAGTAAAGTTGCCAATGCCTTGCTAAAAGCAACAGTTCCAGGGGTCACATTTTTTGCAGGGACGGCCAGTATTCCCAATCATTACTGACTCTACAAGACTACCCTCCCTCATCGGCACTAAATCATGGTTCTTCTTTAGCCGTTTGAAATCTAGGGGTGAATGGCTTAAAAAGCCAGTGACATCTTGGAAGGAAGACAAAGATTATCTAAGAATATTTAATCTCATCAGAAACACCAGAGTAGTGAACGATACAGCAGAGGGGGGAGTGAAGCTCATCGAAGATTTTTGCTCGGACAATAACTAACAATGAAGAACTACTCCAAGTAGTTGAACACAATAGATCTCTGCTACCAGACTGTCGGAAGAGGAGATTCTGCGATGTGCTGACCCCATCTACTAGCAAAATTGTGTAGAAAGTATGATAAATTCAAAAAGTTTTTATTTCAAATGCACTTTTTGTCTACTTAAGTTCGATAAAAGATTTGAAAAATTATTGTTTTTTGTGTATGAAAAAAGTAAAAAAAAAAAAAAACGATGTGGCTTTGCAATTGCAATAAAAGATAATTTATACATATTTAATTTCATAAGCATCATTTTCATTTGCAACTGCAAGGTCCTTCCCACTTTGAATGAAGAAGTTGCTAATGCAATTTAATCATTCAAAAGTCCATCACCGCGAAGCTGCAGTGGGACGATGCTTCAAGGTGGCGATAACACCCACTTACTTGCTGAATTTTTATTATTATTTATAAAGGTATATGATTGTAATGTTCATAAAGAGAAAGCACTTTTGATTTTAGATAAAATTGTTAAAATTATCAAAATGTGTGAAAAATCAACGGATTTTTGGTAAAGAATGTTGAAAAATCTTGAAAAATGGGGCCCCATTGTTTTTTTGGGGAGAAATTAAATCTAAACGATGTTTGAGGCTTATGAAAAGATGTTTCTTAAATTTTTTTACTCAAGCGAAGTCAAATTATCAAAATTTGTCAAGAAATATGATATGATAAAAGAAGTTAAAATTTGAAAAATGGGTCCCATTCAGTTTAAGGGGGTGGGAGGAGGTCTAACATTGACCAATCGAGAAAATTGTTTGGATATGTGAATAAATCATTATTTGTCACAGTATGAGAGGGCTGGACCTTGACTTTTTAAAAGTTGGTGAAAAATTACGCACGCTAGTGTATGTATCTGAAAGAAAATGTACTTTTCGTATCCTTGTCAAATACGCTGTCAGCGTATACTTCAGCGGGATACTTCAACATTCTAATTGTCGAGACTTTAATCGTGGTGTGTATAGTAGTAAGGGAAAAATGGACGAGTGCAATGCAGTGTTGCAAATGATGATCAATGTCGCAAAGGAGAGAGAGAGAGAGAGAGAGAGAGAGAGAGAGAGAGAGAGAGAGAGAGAGAGAGAGAGATGTTCGCTTGGCCCCAGCCATACGCATAATGTTTTTTTCTGTTTAAGGTGCTTCAACCCTGCTGGATTATTGACACCTTTTTTTGTTTGACTCCCCGAAGGAAGGTCATGAGCGTTCGGAGGATCCGCAGCTGTTATATAGAGGGTCTGGAGTTGCCACATACCACTTTTATTTTATGGAGGGGTTACCACTTATTTATTTATTTATTAAAGGCAAGAGCGAGGGAGACTTTCTCCTTAATTTGCTAAGCAAAAGAACTAATTAAAACATTATTTATTTAATTAATAATGCAAGCAAAAATAACAGAACACACTTTATATATACTGTATACACTTTTATATTATTATTCTATATTTTTTATAAATAAAATTCTGCGAAATCAAAGAAGAGGAATCGTAGTTCATTTGTTTTCTTCGTACTTTCATGCTAATATATTTAATTAACAACAAACATTATAAATATAACAATACACATTTTATATATATATATATATATATATATATATATATATATATAAGAAAAACAGTAAAGATTTTAACAAACTTCTCCGAAAGTGTGTATTTACTTTTGCCAATCCTTTCTTTGAAAGCATCTCTGGACAAAAATGTATAACACTCGGCACCTGATTACCCGAGGCTGCGGTTGACCCAAATTCACTCCAAACCCGATTCCGTCTCCGTCCACTCCAAATATTATTTTCATCATTATTATTATTTTTGCTAGTGAACGTAAACTCAATTTTAAATTTTATTATATATATATATACAGGGTGTCCGAGAATTATCTGTACAATTTTAGGCTGTTATTAAAAGTCAACCATGAAGTGTAGAAATTCCAGTTTGTCCCATTTTACAGAGAATCTCATTAAGTTTTTTCTGATACCACGTTTTGACAAGTTTTTTAGAAATGTACGCGGGTGACAGACATTGATGATTTAAAAGCAAGAATCACAGCTGCTATTGAGCGAATTGATGTAGATATGCTACAGCGTACATGGCAATATTTGGAGTATCGATTGGATGTTTTGCGAATCACTAATGGTGCACATATCGAATGTTTGTAACAACGTTACTTTAATAAAAGAAACTTTTGAAAATACAGATTCTAAATAATCTTGTTTAAGAATTTTACGTGTGTTATCAAGAATTTTATTAAAAGATGAAATTGTACAGATAATGTTCGGACACACTGGAATTTCTAAAAAACTTGTCAAAACTTGGTATCAGAAAAAACTTAATGAGATTCTCTGTAAAATGGGACAACACTGGAATTTCTACACTTCATGGTTGACTTTTAATAACAGCCAAAAATTGTACAGATAATTCTTGGACACCCTCATATATATATATATATATATATATATATATATATATACAGGGTGGGCCGAAAGTCTGGATCCATAGGAAAATATTTATTTTAATACATAAATTACAACAAATGGTAAATACTTAAAATGAATATCAACTTTAACTCGTAAATGCGTATCCTTGATACTGTACAGTAGTTCGTACTCCAGTATAAACACTCAAATACTTTTTTTATTTCAGCCCAGAAATGGCTTCGAATCTAACAACAGAAGACCGGGTAGAACTTGTGCTCATGTACGCAAGACAGGGCGCTACACACAGAGAAGTTGCTACCGAATTCAATAGAAATCATCCTGATAAGCATCCAGTAACACATGCGACTGTTGGCAAGTTGTTTAAACGTTTCAAAGAAACAGGAAGTGTACATGATCGACGGCGTTCTGGTCGTCCAAAAACTGCAACTAATGAAAATACCTCTGCAATGGTATGTGAAACTTTAATGAATGGTCCAGTAATGTCAACAAGAAGATTATCAAATGAAACAAGCATCTCGAGAACGTCAATTCGAAGAATTATTAAAAATCATAAATTCCATCCCTAAGTGTCTCGATGTCAGAGGCCGCCAATTTGAGCATTTGTTATAATTTGTTGTTTATACTGGAGCACGAACCACTGTACAGTATCACGGATACGCATTTACGAGTTAAAGTTGATATTCATTTTAAGTATTTACCATTTGTTGTAATTTATGTATTAAAATAAATATTTTCCTATGGATCCAGACTTTCGGCCCACCCTGTGTATATATATACACAGCTGACACACATATATATATATATATATATATATATATATATATATATATATATATACACACACAGCTGACACATATATATATAATATATTATATATATATATATATACACACAGCTGATAGATATATAGAGAGAGAGAGAGAGAGAGTTACAAGGAGTTACAAGGACAAGAGGAAGCCTCAAAGACCTTTCGGTCCACTCTGGGAGGTTCCTGTTATTATTAAAAGTTTATTTTTGTTTCAACTATCCTAATAGTAGTAGAAAACTGGATAGAAAAGTAGAAGGCTCTCTCCCACCCTCCGTTCCCTCCCTGCCAGAGGCAGGTACGGAAAAAGGTTGAAGAAAATACCTTGACCCTGGAAAAGTAGCGAAGGAAATTTTACAGGAAATTGGAGAATATATAAATAGCTATATTTAGCTTGCTCACACAGACACCGTGCAAGCGAACTCCTGCAGAGTTTTGTTATGTTCTAATCTTAAACTATGAGAGTATTCAGTACTTATCTAGCCTATTTTTAAACACATTTACACTTTGACTGGAAACAACCTCTGTGGGAAGTTGGTTCCAGATATTAACTATTATGGAAAAACCACAACATGGTATCGTATGTGATACCTTTATTTCATAATTAAATATAAATTATTAATTAATTGAATTAATTATCTATACAAAATTGGCTCGGGATTGTTGACATAGCCTAATGGGAATGAAATGATTGCCATACATACATGGAAACCGTATGTAGGCGTCGGTCTGCATAACCACGTGAAACCTTCATTTATTTCACGTGAAACGAAATCTTCCATTCGCTAACCCATGCAAAAACAAGGAGAAAGAGTCAACAACCTTTGCAAAATCAGCAATTTATACAGAAATATGAAGATATATTAAAGGAATAGTCTCAGGGCTGTTTATGTTACAGTAAACGCTTTAAACGGGAGGATGTCTAAAGTCCTCCCTAAAGTTCTGTGTGAATTCCTTATAATATAAAACCTAATGACTATAAAAGGGTAGGCCTATTCCTTCAGGGGTTAATAAGTGATTGCCTATATTAGTAACAAAGTGTTAATTCGTCGTGTAACTCCATCGTGGCGGCCCTACACCGAAAAAGATCGTAACGCCCAACATCGAAGTAAACTATGATCCATCAAAATTAAGGTGAGGTAATTTCATTTTCATTTTCATTCTAGGGCGTCTAAAATCCCGACGCTAAAATTACCATAAACAATTAAATATAAAGAGGTCCTTTAAAGACCTACATATTCATAACTCTCTAACGAAAATATATAGGGCTTTTGTCGTTCACTCTCCACTGAAATCTGCTGGACATTTCCAACGGATGAGGGTAACAGGCAATCAACCCAATGCCCTATATAGTTTTTCACATGGTGGTCCGTATGTGGGGAAGGGTTATTTGCTGTGAAAACCTTAACCTTGAATAAAATAACAAAACAGAATTAAAACAAACAAATAATAATAAAATTACGCCTTATAAAACATTTTGACATCTGAACAGAATTTATTCCATGTTTGGCTTTTTCATTACATATAAATAATAATAAATTACGAAGCCTACCTCACAAAGTAGACCCTACTCTTTACACTCAAGGCCTATTCTAACTAAAAACACTAAATTTATAATTCAACCTGTGGTGTAGGTTATAAAATTTATTTCAGCAATTTAACTTATAAGACTCATTAACATCACAAAAATTAAGTGCAGAACTGTAACATCACAAAAATTAAGTGCAGAACTGTAACATCACAAAATTAAAATTATACATACAGTATATAAATATATACAAAACATTGTAATATTTCCTATGGAAAATAAATTAAATTGCAACACCCTTTCATTTTGGAAAGAGTGAGGACTTTATAAAATGCTACACCTTTTATATTAAAAAGTGAGGAAAAACAAAAATGGAATAACAAATAAACGCAAATTAATTATAGGTAATCTAAGATGGGTTTTGTGGCCTTTCCTTGGCCACAGCTGCCAAACTATTACTATTACAAGGGTTTTTGGCCTCCATTGGCCACAACCCAAACGATTACAAGGTTTTTGGCCTACCATGGCCACAACCAAACTATACAAGGTTTTTGTGGCCTTCCATGGCCACAGACCAAACTATTACAAGGGTTTCGTGGCCTCCCTTGGCCACAACCCAAACAATTACAAGGGTTTTTGTGGCCTCCCCTTGGCCACAGCCAAACAATTACAAGGGTTTTGTGGCCTACCTTGGCCACAACCCAAACTATTACAAGGGTTTTTGGCCTACCATGGCCACAACCCAAATTTACAAGGTTTTGTGGCCTTCCATGGCCACAGCCAACATTACAAGGGTTTTGTGGCCTACCTTGGCCACAACCCAAACAATTACAAGGGTTTTGTGGCCTCCCCTTGGCCACAGCCCAAACAATTACAAGGGTTTTGTGGCCTACCTTGGCCACAACCCAAACAATTACAAGGGTTTTGTGGCCTCCCCTTGGCCACAGCCCAAACAATTACAAGGGTTTTGTGGCCTACCTGGCCACAACCCAAACTATTACAAGGGTTTTTGGCCTACCATGGCCACAACCCAAATTATAACAAGGTTCTTGTGGCCTTCCATGGCCACAGACCAAACTATTACAAGGGTTTTTGGCCTACCATGGCCACAACCCAAATTATAACAAGGTTTTTGTGGCCTTCCATGGCCACAGACCAAACTATTACAAGGGTTTCGTGGCCTCCCCTTGGCCACAACCCAAACTATTACAAGGGTTTTGTGGCCTACCTTGGCCACAACCCAAACAATTACAAGGGTTTTGTGGCCTCCCCTTGGCCACAGCCCAAACAATTACAAGGGTTTTGTGGCCTCCCTGGCCACAACCCAAACTATTACAAGGTTTTTGGCCTACCATGGCCACAATCCAAACTATAACAAGGTTCTTGTGGCCTTCCATGGCCACAGACCAAACTATTAAGGTTGTGTGGCTCCCCTTGGCCACAACCCAAACTATTACAAGGGTTTTGTGGCCTCCCCTTGGCCACAGCCCAAACTATTACAAGGGTTTTATGGCCTCTAATGGCCAGAGACCAAACAGCATAAAAACAGTACAGGATTCAAAGCCCCAAGCCCTCCAGATCTACCTGTGGAGGAGTAACATTTACTCCACTAAAACTACGGGTATTGACTAGTCTGAAGTGGTAGGAGGTTTGAATACAGTACAAACTCTTTCAACCAAACAACATAACATGGAAGTACAGTACATTTCAATTAACTCACCAACGTAGAAGTCATTTTAATTAAAACATAAATCATTAACAAAACAAAACATGACGAAACTCCAAAGCAACATTAGTAAACCAGCATTTAAAAATTGGTGACATAAAATTTACACAGATAAATAATGAGGAAAAGTTAATAACTTTACTTAAATTCCATAAATTTCCTATACCTAAGGGGATCGAACTGATTGAAATAACTTTAACCAAACTTGAGAAGCTAACCTCTTGAACTTTTATATTTAAATAGGTCTTGAGTAACATTTCTCTTCCTAAATTCCTATTTCATTCTTTTCAATCCATTTCACATGGTTTAAAACACACAGTTTATCAAAAAATTTGATCTATAACAAATTTTTCTCCGGCCCCCCCCCTATATGGAAAAACCACAACATGGTATCGTATGTGATACCTTTATTTCATAATTAAATATAAATTATTAATTAATTGAATTAATTATCTATACAAAATTGGCTCGGGATTGTTGACATAGCCTAATGGGAATGAAATGATTGCCATACATACATGGAAACCGTATGTAGGCGTCGGTCTGCATAACCACGTGAAACCTTCATTTATTTCACGTGAAACGAAATCTTCCATTCGCTAACCCATGCAAAAACAAGGGAAAAGAGTCAACAACCTTTGCAAAATCAGCAATTTATACAGAAATATGAAGATATATTAAAGGAACAGTCTCAGGGCTGTTTATGTTACAGTAAACGCTTTAAACGGGAGGATGTCTAAAGTCCTCCCTAAAGTTCTGTGTGAATTCCTTATAATATAAAACCTAATGACTATAAAAGGGTAGGCCTATTCCTTCAGGGGTTAATAAGTGATTGCCTGTATTAGTAACAAAGTGTTAATTCGTCGTGTAACTCCATCGTGGCGGCCCTACACCGAAAAAGATCGTAACGCCCAACATCGAAGTAAACTATGATCCATCAAAATTAAGGTGAGGTAATTTCATTTTCATTTTCATTCTAGGGCGTCTAAAATCCCGACGCTAAAATTACCATAAACAATTAAATATAAAGAGGTCCTTTAAAGACCTACATATTCATAACTCTCTAACGAAAATATATAGGGCTTCTGTCGTTCACTCTCCACTGAAATCTGCTGGACATTTCCAACGGATGAGGGTAACAGGCAATCAACCCAATGCCCTATATAGTTTTCACACTATTTTATAGGAAAAGAAATTTCCGCAGACAGAGGTCCTAAATGTCTTTAGTTCCAGTTTAAACCCATTATTTCTTGTCGGATTGGCATTAAGTGAGAATAAGTTTCTGTAATCTACCCTGTCTATTCCTTTGAGCATCTTGAAGACTTGAATAAGCTGACCCCGCAACCTCCTCGTCTCTAAGCTAAACAGATTTAGGCGCTGCAATCTCCGTTGGTAGCTTTGCATTCTCATTGAAGGGATCAATTTTGTAGCCCTTGCTTGTACTCTTTCTAACCTTTCTATGTCCTTCCTGAGGGACCTCAACAGTAGTGTAATAAAAGAATAGTTTCAGAGTTCATCTGGGCTCAATACCCTGTGACGGCCGCCGGCACACGGTAAACGATCATCCTTCCGCACAACTGGCTGGTGGAAAAATGGGTACCGTGGGTGACCTAGTGGTTAAGACGCTGTGTTGCTGGTGTTTCGGATTCCACGTTAAGCTGTAGGTCTACGGCGGAGTAAAAAAAAAGCTTGACTTTCGTCAGAGTGAACAATTCGGGGGGATGCTAGTCGAAGGTTACCAATAAAGTAAATATAACTTTTTTAATGCATGAAGGATGGGACAAGGGGTAATAATGTAGCAAGTTTTAGGAGAAGTCGCTTGGTTTTTATATGAAGTTTAACACTGAGAAATTTCAACTGTTACAATACGGCAAAAAGTAGGAACTAAAATCTATGGAGTGCAAAGAAGATTAGACACTTGGTACATACAAGCCCAGATGAGCCGGGTGTACCTATATGAGGTCGAGAGTGAAAGAAGCCAACACACTACTTTATCAGACGAACTCGAGAGGAGGCGCAGTAAACTTGACCGTGAAATCACAGCACGTAATGATATGGCAATCGCTGGGTTGATTGCTCGCTAAAACTTCTACCTCCGTATTCAGGTCCACAACATACGTTTCTTCAAAACGAAAAGATTGTATAACACGAGTCAAATCCTTTAAGTTGATTTCTGATCGAAATAAAATCAATAGTGTGTGTATGTGTGCGCGCGCCGTCTTCATTTTTTCGAGAATATTCTCTCTCTCTCTCTCTGTATATATAATAAAATAATTTAAAATTGAGTGAACGTTCAGTAGCAAAAATAATAATAATGATGAAAATAATATTTGGAGTGGACGGAGACGGAAACGGGTTTTTGGAGTGAATTTGGGTCAAACGCAGCTTTGGGCAATCAGGTGCCGAATGTTATACATCTTTGTCCAGAGATGCTTTCAAAGAAAGGATTGGCAAAAGTAAATGCAAACTTCCGGAGAAGTTAGTTAAAATGTTTATTGCTAATTAAATATATAGCATGAAAGTCCGAAGAAAACAAATGAACTGCGAATCCTCTTTGATTTCGCAGAATTTTATTTATAAAAAATATAGAATAATAATAATATAAAAGTGTGTGTGTATATATATATATATATATATATATATATATATATATATATATATATATATATATATATAGTATGTACTGTTATTTTTGCTTCCATTGTTAATTAAATAAATAGTGTTTTAATTAGTTCTTTTGCTGAACAAATTAAGGAGAATTTATTAAAGGCAAGAGCGAGGGAGACATAAATAAATAAGTGGTAACCCCAACGTATAATAAAAAGTGGTATCTTGCAACTCCAGACCCTCGATATAACAACTGCGAATCCCCTAACGCTCATTATGCGTCTGGCTGGGCCAGGCGAACATCTCTCTCCTCCTTCTTCTTAGGTTAAGGCTTAGGTTAGGGTTTCCCTTTGGGGGTGAGGACATCCCAACTTCTCCCCCAAAGACCCTCCTCCGCCTCCTTCTCTCTCTCTCTTAGGTTAAGGTTACCCTTTTGTGGGAAGGTCATCCTCCCTTCCCCCCCCCAAAGCTCCCCCTTCATTGCAGCTTGGGGTATAACCCCCCTTGTTGCAAGACCCCCCTTTGCAACATCCCCTGCCCATTTTCACTAACCCCGCCCCCTTTTCAACAACCCCCTCCCTTCTTCGTTGCATACTACCCCTGCAACATTACCCCTCCCCCTTTTGCAACATTGCATTGCGCTCGTCCATATTGCGCCCATACTACTTATATTCATTATTCAATAGGCTCTACAACATATTAACATTATAGCCCAAATCGATAATTATTTCGAAAAAAGCGAAATTTTATTTTCCGGAATCTATGGAATCCCTGTTCAGTCCAGGGTATTACTAATACCTATGATTCAATTGTTCTATGTGTCATTATTATTACACAAATGCCAGAAAAATGATTGCCTTTGATACCACACCACGGTACTTTTTCTTTATTTTCTCATGGAGTACCAGTAATTTTTATTTCACTTTTTGTTATATATATATATATATTTTTTTTTTTTTTTTTTTTTTTTATGAAAACCAACAACGTAAAAGAAAAAATTTATTTCAAATTATTCCAGCAGTACACCTCGTCTAAACTTTGTGACTGTGTATGAGAGGCACATAGCATATACAGTATACACGCATTGAAAATAACTACATTTTGAGTGTATGAAGGGGGTATTTGGCTATATCAAGTTGTCTGTGATGGGTGGAGGGCTGAACTATTCATTCGTGGAACCATCGCAAAGTCGCCAATGTGGCGAGTTCGCCCCTCTTACTCTCGACGTCTCATACTATATACAGGGTGGGTAAAAAAAAAGTGACCCCTTAGAGGTAAACTGTCATATTTAAAAAAGTAAGAGGACTAGAGCTCCCAAACTTCATAGAGGCTTACCTTAGAATGTTGTTTGTCTTAATTGAGAAGTTGCTCGATGTATTCCCCTTCCTGCTCAACGCAGGCCTCCAAACGTGGACGCCACTGATCAATACACCTGTTTACATATCGCTGAGACACCTTCTCCCGGCCAAGCAGAATTCTTTCGCGTAGTTCATCTATGGCTCTTTTATATATTGGTACCATGGATGTAAACTTTGGACTTCAGGGCTTCCCAAACACCGTAATCTAGTGGTGAAAGATCGGGGCTACTAGCTGGCCACATACTCTATCTAACTGCTATTCGACGAATTAGTGGTGAAAGATATACTTTCCAACAAGATGGCGCCCCTGCTCACACAGCACGCCAAACTGTCACATTCCTTGAGAACGAAACACCGAATTTTATCGAACCCAATATGTGGCCGGCTAGTAGCCCCGATCTTTCACCACTAGATTATGGTGTTTGGGAAGCCCTAAGTCCAAAGTTTACATCCAGAGTACCAATATAAGAAACATAGATGAAGTACGCGAAAAAATTCTGCTCGGCTGGGAGAAGGTATCTCAACGATATGTAAACAGGTGTAATGATTACTGATTAGTGGCGTCCACGTTTGAAGGACTGCGTTGAGCAGGAAGGGGGACACAGCGAGCAACTTCTCAATTAAGACGAAGAACATTCTAAGGTAAGCAGCTATGAAGTTTGGGAGCTCTAGTTCCCTTACTTTTGTTTAACAAGACAGTTTACCTCTAGGTGTCACTTTTTTTACCCACCCTGTATATATATAACCTTTGGTTAGCTTCCGCCCGAATTGTTCATTCTGACGAAGGTCAAGCTTTTCACTCCACCTTAGACCTACAGTTTAACGTGGAATCCGAACCACGCCCCATCAGCAGCCCAGCGTCTTAACCACTAGGCC
>JAJOZX010007611.1:62500-127500 GCA_023014485.1 Bathynomus jamesi | reverse complement strand
TACACATACCTTGTTAACCTTCTTAGGGTTCCGTGCGTCGGTCTTTCTTCACATGAAGGTCAAGCTGTTGGTCCCCGCCTCAAGTCCTGGCTTGGTGGAGAAGCGAGTTGCTCTCTTGCGCTCTCCACCATGTACATAGCCAGACATCTAGTCTTCTCTTGAAGACTTCAACTTTGACCCCTGTAATGTTTCTGAGGTTCTTTGGAAGCTGGTTGAAAATTCTTGGCCCCATGACAACCAAGCTATTTTCCTTCACAGTAGAGGAGGTCCCTTTTCGGGCCTTTAATTTGGGAACACTACACATTCTGCCTTTCCTATTTTCCAGCGTTCTTTGGATGGTAATGGGGTTTAGTTTGAGGTTTGGTACCAGTTTTTCGATCATTTTCCATATGTAGATTATAGTGTACCTCTCTTCTTTCCAGGGAGTACAGATTTAGTTTACATAGTCTTTCCCAGTAGTTGAGTTCTTTGCAGCCATCACTCTTTGCTGTGAAGTCTCTGCGTTTCTTCTAGTTTGTTAATTTCTTCCTTTTTATATGGGAACGTCAAAACTGAGCAGTATTCAAGTTTTGGTATGATCAGTGTTCAGCAGGGGAATCATTACTGTCTTGTCCCTCCTTTTGAACGTTCTTAGTGCCTGTCCCGCAATCTTTTTGCTTTGTTTATTGCTATCGGATTTTGTCTCTCGAATTTGGGATCATCGGTCATTATTACCCCGAAGTCGACCGCTTTCGTGCTTCTCTGAATTTCTTGTCTATCTGGAGCATAATATGCAGTCTAAGTTCCTCATTTCTACCATATCTGAAGAGCTGAAATTTCTCGGTGTTAAATGGCATATTGTTGTCTTCTGACCATTTGTATATTTTGTTTGTGTCCCTCTGCAAGGCCTCCACTTCGTTTGCATCGCTGATTTTTCTGCTGATCTTTGTATCGTCCGCAAAAGATGTTACTATACTGTTGCTGTTTACTCCGCTGTCTATGTCTGTTAGCATGATAATGAATAGGAGTGGGGCCATCACTGTACCTTGTGGTACTGAGCTGCGTACTTCTGATTCTGATGATGATACACCTTGAATTTTGACCACCTGTAGTCATTTTCTGAGGAAGTTGTAGATCCATTTTCCCACTGCGCCTGTTATTCCCATTTGTTTCATTTTATGTGCTATTATACCATGATCGCATTTGTCGAAAGCTTTAGCAAAACCCGTGTATATGACATCATAGTTTTCATTGCCTTCAAGTGCATCTAGGACATTGTTATAATGTTCTATAAGTTGTGATAGGCATGATCTTCCTGATCGGAATCCGTGTTGATTTTCGTTGAATCTTTCCAATGTCTCCAAGAAGTCATACATTTTCTCTATGACTACTCTTTCAAATATTTTGGTGAGGTGGACGTCAAGGACACTGATCTATAGTTCTTTGCTTGAGATCTGTCCCCTCCTTTATATATAGGGACAATGTTTGCTCTTTTCAAGATGCTCGGTATTTCCCCAGTGTCTAGGGATCTTCTCCATATCCAGTATAAAGGTGTAGCTATTTCATTTTGACAGCTTTAATTAATAGTGCGTTCCATTTGTCCGGACCTGCAGCTGAATGTGATTTTATTTGTCCTCTAGCTGTCGCTACATCTTCTGGGGTAAAATCTAAGTCTGTTATACGTACATTCTCCTTACAATTTCTCTTTGAAGAATGCATCTATGTCAGGTATCGCTTTGTCACTTTTTGGGGTACTGAATACCGATTCATACTGGGCTCTCAATGTTTCAGATATTTCTTTTAGATCGTCTGTTAGTTCATTATTTCCTTTCCTTAAGGGCCCGTATAGTAGCGCGCGTTTTTGTTTTCCTTTTCGCATAGCTGTAGAAGTATTTTGGATTTTCCTTTATTGCTTCTACCTCCTTTTCTTCTTCCCTCTCTGTGTGGCCCCTTATTAGAGTTTGTATTTCCCACTCGATTCTCTTTTTCTTTATTACTTTCCTGATATTGTTGTCTCTGCAATTAGCTAACTTCGTCGCAACACTCTTTCTTTTGCGGAATATTCTTCTCTTTTGCCTCTCCAGCCAGTTCCTCTTTCCTTTCGGCTGTGCTTTCGGAGCATATTTTTCCAAAATTCTCAGCGTCTTTTCTTCCAAGGTTGTTAGCATTTCCTCAGTTGTTTTATTCTCGAAAACTGTTCTCCACTCTATTTGAGCCATGTGTGATCTGATTTCTTCCCAATTTATGGTTTTGGAGTTTAAGTTAAAAGCCCCAAATTTGCTTCTTTCTTCCGTATGTGTATTGTCTTTTAAAGTTATCGCCATATTTGTTGATAACTCGATTATATTATGGTTTGAGATAATAGTTGGAGTTATTTTTATATCGGCAATGAAGTTTGTGTTATTCGTAAATACCAGATCACACACACACACACACACACACACACACACACACATATATATATAAACAAAGACAAGGACCGAAATAAAAATATTCATCTATTTTATTGGGTTTAGAGATGTTTCGAGATGAAGTCCCAATCATCAGTGTATAACGATTACCTCAGGGAAACAGGGATTAAACTTAAAATCAAAATAAAAATAAAAATTTTAAAAAGTTAAAATTAATTTACAATACGAAGATGAACAGATGAACTGTTGTCATTTAGTGAAGTATTAAATTTAGATATATTCAATGATTCTAAAATGCATAAATGAGAAAGATCACTTACAGAAGTCAAAGTTTTAAAATTATCCATATTAAAGGTGACACAATTATCCAAAGTGACACTGCAACACATGATAACGTGTTGGAGACGGGTCGGGTCAACATGAAGGTTGGTTTGTACGAGCAGATCGTCCAATATGCTGTGAAAAATGTGAGTGAAGCGTACGTTTGGTCGATCCCGCGTATGATGCATGGTTATACGCGCGACTAAATGAATAAACCGGAACAGTGACCAGCGTGGACGATTACTTACGACTATCTGGAAAGGAATCTCGGGGTAAAATGTTGTTTGTATTTTTCTCAGTTCCTTTTTATTTTTCTCAGACTGAAAGCCGAAATAAGGAAGAGTAAAATAGAAATTTTCCTTCGGCACTGGATAACAGCGGGCGGTGGACTATATTTCTTGGAAATGAATTTATTAATATGTTTCTCAATACATGACTTTGGGAAGCCGTTATTAAAAAAAGTTGGATCACTAACATATTGCTTCCTAGGAACCTCTCTAACATATTGCTTCCCAATATTTAGGATAAGGAGTACGATAAAAAAATGTTCGCTTTAATAAAGTAAAGGCATAAAAAGTAACTCCTAACATGTTAAAATATTAGATTGAAAGTAAATTTACTAGAATTGTTGCGCTATATGGTCACACAAAGTAAAAAATGGATTTCGGAAGAATCGGTCACGTCACATCATTTGCCACAAGTACGAGTTGAGTAGCCTTTTTGCATCCTTTTATTTTCTTTATATGGTATTTATGTTTGTTCCAGTAAGATTCAATAGTCTGGGTATTAAACCCCAGTTTCACGATTTTTAGGTATTTAAAATTAAATATAATTATATAATTAAATTAATATATATATATATATATATATATATATATATATATATATATATATATATATATATATATATATGATATACACACAGACCGTGCATGGAACAAGGAATTTTTCTAGGAAAATTAAATTCACTATAGTCGAATAAGTAATGGTAAATGACAAATACTATAGTTTTTTCTTTTTCATGATGCTAGCCCGACGTGGACAACGGGTCACTCGCAAAGAGGTCCCATAAATATAGCTTCCCTCACCAGCTATCTGCAAAGCAGATAGGATCCAGCTTTGGGACAGGATCTAGGGTTTAAAGCAGCCTAGCCCAGCTACATTTAGAACCCCAATATAAGCAAAAGACTCGCTGCCATCACGTCAGATTGAATACATCAAAGATCCTGTCCCAAAGCTGGATCCTATCTGCTTTGCAGATAGCTGGTGAGGGAAGATATATTTTTGGGACCTCTTTGCGAGTGACCCGTTGCCCACGTCGGGCTAGCATCATGAAAAAGAAAAAAACTATAGTATTTGTCATTTACCATTACTTATTCGGACTATAGTGGATTTAATTTTCCTAGAAGAGTTCCTTGTTCCATGCACGGTCTGTGTGTATCATAAAAAACCTCAGGGAACCATTCTGAGTTCATTCCCATATATATATATATACTATATATATATATATATATGCTCGGTTAGGTTAATCGAATGCCCCGTTAGGTCAACTAAATGCCCAGTTAGGTCAACTAAATGCCAGGTTAGGTCAACTAAATGCCCGGTTAGGTCAACTAAATGCCCGGTTAGGTCAACTGTACGTCCTTGACGATTGGTTAGGTTAAGTCGTGATATTCTCGTTAGTTTTGACAGTAAACTAACCAAAATATCACGACTTAACCTAACCAGTCATCAAGAGCGTACAGTTGACCTAACCGGGCATATATATATATATATATATATATATATGATCCACCTGAAGATCTTTCCCCCAGCTTAGATTACCAACCCCTTTTTAACCAACCAACCTTTCTCTTTTTAACATATTGCTTCCCAGGAGGGATCACTTTACATATTGCTTCCTGAATGCTTTGGAAGAAATATGTTAAAGTGATCCAAAAAGTTCTTTAAAAATTTGAATCCCCGATGAAGGGAGTCAAAAGAATTACACAATATATACAATATGTCCCACATAAAATATTCTGAATAGCATTAATTTTAAACTTAAAATCACAAAAACTTAAAAGCTTCTTGTACCTAAACCTGAAAAGGTTGGTTTGCTATAAATAGGTTTATTCTGTTATTTTATGCGAGTTGTTATGGCAGGTTTAACTGAGGAAGACAAAATTGCCATTAAACTCCTTCACAAGGAAAAAGGTTTCGGTGCTAAAAAAACATTAAAACTATTCTAGTTGACATTAGTTTATACTTTGTGTGTCACGTTTGTTGGAAAATAAATCGTGAAACGGGAACTCACGCACGAAAGCCGAGAAGTGGACGATCACGTACAGCAAGGATCTTGGTAAACAATGAATCTGTTAATGAACTTATTTGCATCCAAGAAGACAATCCCCTTTCAAGTTTGAATGTATGAACAACTGCTAATCGCACTATATTAAACAAAATTTCAATGCATCGAATTGCCAAGAAATGCTTTGGTCGATAAACATTTAAGCGCTTCCAAATGCACCGCATATCTGAACAGTCCAAAGTAAAACGTGTACAATGTTGCCGTCGACAGCTTACGTTAACGTAAGAAAAACAAGATATTCATCGATAAAGGTGTAAAAATTGACTTAGAACATTACTGTTACGATATCTTGAGTAAAATGTTGCCTGAAATTGAAAGTTACGGTGACAATTATGTTTTCAGCAAGACAGCGTGCATGTCATCGGTCCCGGCACACCACTGCGTACTTGCAAGAATAATGCCACGATTTCATCGCGCCAGAGATTGGCCACCAAATAGTCCGAATTTTAATCCAGTTGACTTTCATATGGGGACGTTTAGTTGACAAAGTTTACAGACAAGATATTCAAGATGTCAATGAACTTCGAGAGTGCCTTTTAATAGCATGGAATGAACTCGATCAAGAGACCATTTCTGAAGCAGTTCGCCAGTGGTGCACAAGGCTACAATTGGTCATTGATAATAATGGATGACACATTGAACACTTACTGCGTTAAACTTTTATTCAGATTGTTTTTGTTTATTGTAAACTTCTTTAATGTTGAGATAAAGTCTCAAATTACTCCCTTCATTTTTTAACAATTATTGTTCAATTTCAATTTGTAGAGACTACTCATCCGATTCAAATAAACTACGTCTCATTTTAAGGAAACAAAGAGTTTAATGTGATTTCCGTTTCATTTAGTTATCCTTGGAATTATGGTTTTGTTGGCTCGGTGAAAAAGTGGCCACTTTTTCATATATATATATATATATATATATATATATATATATATATATACAGGGTGTCCGAGAATTATCTGTACAATTTTTGGCTGTTATTAAAAGTCAACCATGAAGTGTAGAAATTCCAGTGTTGTCCCATTTACAAAGAATCTCATTAAGTTTTTTCTGATACCATGTTTTGACAAGTTTTTTAGAAATGTACGCGGGTGGCAGACATTGATGATTTAAAAGCAAGAATCACAGCTGCTATTGAGCGAATTGATGTGGATATGCTGCAGCGTACATGGCAACATTTGGAGTATCGATTGGATGTTTTGCGAATCACTAATGGTGCACATATCGAATGTTTGTAACAACGTTACTTTAATAAAAGAAACTTTTGAAAATACAGATTCTAAATAATCTGTTTAAGAATTTTACGTGTGTTATCAAGAATTTTATTAAAAGATGAAGTTGTACAGATAATGTTCGGACACACTGGAATTTCTAAAAAACTTGTCAAAACTTGGTATCAGAAAAAAACTTAATGAGATTCTCTGTAAAATGGGACAAAACTAGAATTTCTACACTTCATGGTTGACTTTTAATAACAGCCAAAAATTGTACAGATAATTCTCGGACACCCTGTGTATATATATATATATATATAATATATATATATATATGTGTGTGTGTGTGTGTGTGTATATATATATATATATATATATATATATTTATTTATTTATTTATTTTTTTGTATTGGGGCGTTTACCGCCACTTCCCGCTATATGGTAGCGGATATCATGGCGAGGCGGAATACGAGAAAGAGAAACGGAGACGGAGAAAAGGCACTAGAAAAGGGAGAACAGCGGACTACAGGTGAGAAGTCACCTAAAGCTCAGATAGGATGCGAGATTGGGAGAGGAAGAGGAAAAGACGGTCAAGCGAGAAGAGAGGGCTCTCAGCGAGCATAAGGCGTAAACGTTCGGGGAGGGGGAAATCAGAAAGGAACGGGAAGGCGCGACGACGTACTGACGACAGGGTGGGGCATTCCACAAGGATATATATATATATATATATATATGTTACAGGTTAAGTCGTGATATTTTCATTAAACCTACGTGAAAATTATTGAATGGCAGGTTAGGTTAATTGAATGCCCTGTTAGGTCAACTGTACGTCCTTGAGGATTGGTTAGGTTAATTCTTGATTTTTCGTTAAAACTAACGAAAATATCACGACTTAACCTTACATGAAATCTCTGGACATTTTAGGAATTTTATGAAATCCCTGAACATTTTATAGATTTCATGAAATCCCTAGTTACACAGATTCCCTGTAGCACATACAGGTTGTCCCCAAAAAAGTTCCCTCCTTTTATTTGTCCGCTATTCTTTAATGGATGCCGATTTGACGTTTGTCAGCATTTGTAGGTATTTCACGAACATCTGTACATCGTATACTTCTTACCGAATTAAACTTTTCCCTAAAAATTTCATTCACAAACTTCACTGACTAATGTTAAAAAAAAAAAAAAAAAACGAATGGAATCCGCAACATGGATGTTAGCAAAGCAAGAATATCCTGAGGTTTTGAAACGCATCCACTTCACTGACGAGTGCTATGTACAACTCTCTTGGAAGATCAATAAGCAAATCTTTGTTACTGGGGAAGTCATGCTGGTGCTTCAATGGAGCTTCTACGTAGTGTTACTAAACTCAATATTTGGGTCGCTGTTTGGTGGTATGGTGTAATAAGTCCCTACTTCTTTGAGAATGAAATCGGAAAAGCAGAACGATAACGCAAAATTTATATCGTCAGATGCTACAAGATTTCAACAACTTACCATAACCAATTTGTTTCTCCCGCAAAAGAAATAACTGCATTACCCCAGATTTACAATGGTTTCAGCAGGACAGAGCACCTCCACACACTGCATGTGAAACTCGCAACTTTTTGAGGAAGCATTTTTCCGGGCGACTAATCTCCCTTCGTGAGCCAGTGTAATGGCCCCTATATTCATCTCACCTCACACCCCCTAGTCTTTTTTTTGTGGGGTTACATAAAAAACAGGATCTCTTCTACCAAGCCTAAGACACTTGAAGACCTAAAGACCAAAGTCTATGAGGTAATGAACAACATCCAAGCTGAGCTATTTCCAAAAATTATGTCAAACATCTGCGTAAAGTTGAATATTGTGTTAAAACAAATTGGTGTTTACAGTGAACATATTATTTAATTAAGATTAATAAAGTCTTGCGTTTGTCTTTGTACACATTGTACCTATTGCATTTGTCTTTGTGTCTAGATTCCATTTTTTTAGCTTAGAACATTTATTTAGAAATGGGGACTTTTTTTTTTCTTGAACACCTGGTATATACAAAGAATAACATATTTATGGTTCTCTCTTAATATCTTAAAAGTTTAAATACACCCTATTCTAAATATATTTATTTTCAACCAGTTTAAATGAGCAGGTTTCACCTCGGCTTTTAAATGTGGATTTATAGGAAAACCACTTATCTCTAAAAAATCTCTCATGTATGCGAATAAACTTGAAAAAGGATCGCAAATTTAGATTCAAGCAGGATTTGCATGATATCTACTCTTGCTGAAAGAATATATATATGTAGCACTATGTATAAAGTATTATATTCATTACTTATTCGTGCAATGTTCTTATTGATGGTGTCCCTGCAAGCGAAAATTTGTTACTAAAACTTACTGCATATGGTAGCCAACTGTTTATATAATACATAATAAACAACTGATTTTACAAGTTTATTCAAACATTTTAGCGATATATATATATATATATATATATATATATATATATATATACATACACAATTCACATCTTTATTATCCACTCTTGTACCCTTTATCAATCTTGATATAATCTTTATTTGCAGACAGATGAAGGCAGCATACTTTATTGTACATCTAATTTACAATTCTGGAACGAAAATCGTCATAAAAGTGTCGTATCTTTTCGACGACAACTTGTTTCAATGAAGCGACCGAAGTAGTTAACAGGTTAACACCGCTCCGGACCACAACCTGCCAAGCGCCAGTGGGGCCAGAATTGAGTTATTTATGTCACTTATATTCCCCAACCCTTCCTCTATTCCGAGAGGTGAATCAGGGAGCAGATTGTGGACCTGTATGTATGGTCGAAATCAATCAAATATCGTTATTGGTTCAAAAGTTATGGCATTTGCAAGTTGACAAACTTTAACTGCATTTTTCTCTCTATTTTAATTTTGGCGTTTGGCAGCTCGTGGTCCGGAGCGCCTCATATACAGTATGTATATGAAGCGGTATGTATAAAAGGAAAATTAAAATATAATCTGCTTTTTTTTCTCAGACAATATGAAACGAGATTCAAAGCAAATATTGCGAAGACGTTAAAGAAAACTAAAATAACTACCTTAAACTAATTTCAGAAAACACTTGAAAATTGGGTTTGTAGGATTATATATATAAACACTTAAGACAGATTCTCACAGATTAAGTCTAAGATTGAAACAGTGAAGTCTTCATCCACTCAGTACATCGCTCCCCCCATATATCTATTCAGGGTACGAGTAGCTTGTAGCATCACTGCTAAGTATATAGAGGGTCAATGAATTAACTAGATTTCAGTACTTGTTTCTTTAACATTATCCTTACACGTGCGTTGGTCGTCAGTTTGCATGACAGACACTCTTGTTTGTTTTTAGGTTCGGGTGCACGACTCATCAGAAGCAAGAGGCGCCTCAATTTTGCGTTTCCTCCCTTGGGAAACAAAATGTACTAGCTTCAATCACAAACCCATCCATATCACCTTAAGCTTGTTCTGCAAAAAAGACCAAGAACTCATATCATCTACAATTTTTTTTTAAGTAGAAAGGAGGGGCCAAGGGCGTGTCCCATGAACACCTTCCGTTTCTGATGCTTGAATAATGGAAGTGATATTGCATTTATATCTGTATAATATTAAGATAAATAAGAAATAAAACTATGCATAGCAGGAAATTAATTTTTTTGATCTCTAACTTGTATGCATAAACAATTGATTAAAGTCATTCGCATTTTTATGCGACCCTATCTGGGACAATTATATTTTTTTACTGCGTCACCCACTGATATATTCTATTTGGTAGCGATTGGCTCTGTCCTCTTGATTATTTCAGTCCTGAAATTGGTCCTACACAACCCAAGTAGGACCCTCACGTTCACGGGGTTCCTACTTCGTTCGAGATTGACGTGGATCCTTAATAACAGTTTCGCGTTACAAATCTAATATTGATGCCACGTCCTCAAGCAAAGCGTTTCTATCCTTGATTAATAACATATCGCAGCAACACAAAAGAAAAACAACAAAAACGATACAACATTCGAATTCCCAAACCCAACTGGTGTATTTTGACTCGTCGTGACGTCACCCGTTCGTTGCCTCTTCGTTTCTTTCCTCACCGACCTTCACACGAGTCCCTTTTAGAATCCAGGCATATTACACTTTCTTACGTGGTTTAGGACTTTTTTTTAACTTTAGTTAATGTACCGACAAAACTGGTACCCTAGGACTACGGCCGAAGGAATTTCATTTTCACAAATCACTTGCAGGAAAACTAGTCATCACTTCAAAAAAGAAAAAGTAATTTCATATCAAGAGAAGCAACTAGTGAAAAATAGATAACATTTTCACAAGTCTCATTAGAAAGAACTAAATTGGGAAGGGGAATAATTGTCTGACCATTCTGAAAGGCTCATGAACCGTCCTAACCTATATATTTACACAATAGAATGCGAACAAATGAAAAAGGTGAAACAAAGTAGTTCCTTCGCGGCACGCGGATGCGCATTCCTCCCATGGGAACGACTCTCTCTCTCTCTCTCTCTCCAAGCGTCGGGCCTTCAGCAGAGCTTCAGAGAACACCCTTCCTCAGTTGCCAGGACGCACCCATTTAGAGTTTCTTTATTTCTTTCATTATGCAAAGGATGTAACCAGAGAAATAATTTAAGTTTTTATTCTAAGTTCTATAATTAACTAAACCGGTTATAAACTACTATTCCACCTAATTTAGCCTATTACTTTTCTAATTATTACTTATAATTAAACTAATCAAGCTGGGATGCAATGATCTCGCGCGTGACATCTATATCACGTGTTATCCCGCCTAACGGAATACATGACGGTTTCAGGTTTACCGATGCACGATTGATCGAAATTGCTGGTGCCTTCATAGGGAACGTGACGGTAATGGGAATAAGGGAACGTGATTAGTCACGTAAGAATCACGTGATATAAGAGTGCGCCGCGCAGACGCATACTAATACCAAATATCGCGTATTGCACTACGGCGGTCACGTGACGCACCTTGAACAGAGGTGAAGTACTCATAATCCTGCAGGAGGTGCGTGGATGGAGATGGAACGCGTGAGGTCACGCCTACAAAATGTCTAAAATCTTCTCTATGTATGTCTTCTAAATTTTTACCAAAGTTTATCGTATGTTACATTTATTACTAATTATAAAAATGTTCAGTTTTATATTCCCAACATAATATATTTTGTGGTTTATGTGACTGCAGAGGTACGGATAATTATTATAAGTTTTATAAACAAACATTTCTAACCTATATCTAATTTCAACAACCAAACCTAGCGTAAATGATTTGTACCTTATAGACAAACAGTACACATAATAATTGATTTTTACAGTGCGAGTCAACAGGCGAAGAAGATGGAACTCTTACTTAGCATACTAGTCCTAAAACTGTCGAATATCCTATCGAAGGTAATGCTTAATTGGTAAAATATTCAGTTAACAACAATTAAAAGCCCGACATGACAAATTTCTAGCCCAAGTCTCGTGTGTGGTAGATTACGATGAAGGTATAAGGAAACTATCCTTCATCAAATGTCACAAATGAAGTGTGATGTCGCAGGCTGATCCTAAAGGACTGTTCAGAACAAAATAACCAGATTTCAATCTAACCTATAATCTCACTAAATTCAACTGGACTTATTGTAGCTTCACTTTCATTTGCACCGAACGCAACTGCTCTTTAACTTACCCTCTAGATCAGGGGTGGGAAACCTGCCGTCCGCGGCCTACTTTTTAATTTCCCGCCGACAGTTTGATTATTTAACGTCGTATTTACATCTTAATTATAGCCCAAACTATTTTTAAAGCTGCAATTTTCCCAGTAGAGAGTGCATTAGTTGGAATTTGCCCGCTACACAATAAAGGTTCCCCACCCCTCCTCTAGATCATAATATATTTTGAAAAATCATTGACTAGAAACCACAGGTGACCAGCTCCCACTTCCCCTGGAGACGCGTTTAATTCGAATTCTGCCTCCCGATATGAACCTTGAAAATCAATTTTATTTTCAATTCCAACCTGAAAAATGTTAAATTCTGAATCGCATTTCATTTCCATACAAAATCTTCCATTTCATTCTTGAATAAAATTGTAATGTTTTTCCAATGATTGCAATTCCGACAAAAAAATTTTAAATTCGAGTTTAAATTCTAGCTGAAAACTGCATCCATTTTGAATACAGATTAGAACTCGAACCTCTTTGAAACTAAGGTGGACACACAGCGTTAGATAAATAAGCGAATTTCGTAATGTCGACTTCCGACCTTATGCAAGTATATGAATTTCAGATTTCAAACTACAGTGTATTTCAGATTTTCAATGAAAATGACTAACTTAACCAGACTAACCTAAGCTAACCAGATCTAACCTAACCTAGCGTAACTTAATCCAACTGAACCTAACTTGGTCTAATTTAAACTAACTTTTAATTTCGACATTGTGTGTGTCGACATTGTGCAGATCGACATTGTTCCGCTATCCAGACACGCATCACTTACGTCGGTAATTAATCAGCATGCAAACCATCACGTTAGAAATTGCTTTTATGTTCATTTTAATATTATTTTGTATTACAAATATGTATGCATTCATTTTGTTTGGAAAATATTTCCAATTATTTAATTGAAAATTAAAAAAAAAAATGTAATCGTGCACACACCATTAATAATTGGAAACTCTTCTTGCAAAAGTAAATGAAATTAAAGTTCTTGGCATCAAGCTAGATGAAAAATTAAATCTCAAAAGTCACACACAACATATTAAATAAAAAATATCTAGATTTTTCTACATAATATTTAAACCCAAAAACACAATTCCCCAGAATGCCCTCCTCGCACTGTATTACTCATTTACTCATCCACAATTACAATATGGAGTCACAGTATGGGGTAGTATAAAAAGTTATATACGATATCCGCTAGACGTAATCCATAAAAAACAGACGATCTCATACCTCTCCTACGTTCAGAAATTTAAATATTGTAAAACTGAATGACCTGTATAAACTTACTGTGGGTATCAGTATGTACAAAGTTAGTAATAATAAAAACTATACTTCGCCCATTCACAGGACGATTATCCCCCATCAGATCAACCATAATCATAATACAAGGGTTCGCAATAATTTCATCTATAAACCAAATTATTCCATGCAAATTGCAGGAAATGCTCTCTTCTACAAAGGGGCAGATATCTGGAACGCTATACCTATAAATGTCAGATAAACACCATCGTTAATTTCGTTTCGCAACTCACTAATGAAACACTTTATTAACTCCTATTAATGTATAATGTGTGTGTGTGTGTGTGTGTGTGTGTGTGTGTGTGTGTATACAGTGTTGGGCACTAAAGCGTTAATCCAATAACAGTTAATTAACGAAGTTAACTTTTTTTAACGGACTATTAACGGAAGTTAATTTCCATTTATCGTTATCGGACCAGTTAACTTCCGATAACTCGATATTTAGTCTGTTAAAGTCCGTTAACACGTTAACTGCGAGGAGTCATTCACGGAAGATCACCGCTCCGCGAATGAATTCAAACCGCCATAACTTCAGTCTGCCAATTCCGTCCTCTGCCGCAGTGGAACGGCTCTTCTCTCTCGGCAAGGACATCCTGAGGCCCAAGAGATCAAGACTGGCAGTTGGGCCTAACTTTGAGAAGTTGGTCTTTCTGAAGGGCAACCAGCACATTGTGTCATAGTCTTTAATAAATGTGCCTAAAATTTAATTTTACCTTTCAGTTCCCGCCATAATAATTCTCTGGTAAATTAAAATTTAGTTAATGTTTAGTGGTTACAAGGGTTTCAAAACATGTAATCAGTACATTTTTTATTAAAAATAAAAAAAAGTTAAGCAAAAAAGTTGCAAAACTTGATAAAAATACAGTTAAATACCTATTTATTGTTGGATTTTGCATAAATAAACATTTTCTATGGGTTTTAAAGCTTTTTTACTTGTTTTTTTAAATGTTAGTAAAGAAATAGTTATCGTTAACGGATTATCGTTAACTTCCGTTAACTTTGTAGTAAAATTATCGGATTATCGTTATCGGAGTTAAAAATTGGGGTTAACAGATTATCGTTATCGAAGTAACTTTTTGGTTAACGGTGCCCACCACTGTATATATATATATATATATATATATATATATATATATATATATATATATATATATATTGCAACTTGTAAATATTACTAAGCAATGAAAATCACCTATTATAAAGGGTGATCCAGAGAAATGGGACCCAAAAGAAACCCCTGTAACTCTTAAAGTATAAGTCCTTTTATAAAATCATACGCATCATTCGAAAGAGGATAGTTACAAATTTGTACAGGATTGTATAGGTTTTGACAATACAAGACAAGATAAGATACAAAACAAAATAAAAGTGTTAGTTAAAACTAACCCTTCAAGATGACTGCATGGACTGTGGAACAGCTGCGTTTCATAACTGAGCAATATTATGAGCATGGAAGAAGTGTAGTTTCAGCTTGAAAGATCTTTCAAGACGAATTTTCAGATGTCAAAATCACCTTCTAAGAAAGTAATCCGTCGGTGTGTCAGAAATTTAACTGGCAGCATTGGAAAAAGAAAACCAACTGGAAGAGTGCGCACAGCAAGGATAGACGAGATCATTAACAGAACTCATGAAATTGTACAGGATAATCCTAACATAAGCATCAGACGTGCTTCTCAGCTGTTAGGAGTTGGATATGGAACAACAACACACCGTATATTCAAGCAAAATTTAATGCTCTTTCCATATAAAATTCAAACAGTGCAACAACTAAACGATGGAGATTTCGCACGAAGACGACAATTCTGTCAATGGATCCAACAGAAGGTAAATGACACCACCAATTTTCTAGCAACTTTGATTATGTCAGACGAAGCCCATTTTCACTTGAATGGAACTGTAAACAAACAAAATTGTCGTTTCTGGGCAACAGAAAATCCATTGAATATTACCGAAGTCCCGTTGCATAGTCAGCGTGTAACTGTTTGGTGTGGTCTTACTGCATCTCAGATCATAGGGCCGTACTTTTTCGAGGATTCCACCAGAAACACGGTCATGGTAAATGGTGATCGCTACGAAAAAATGTTGACCGATTTCCTTATTCCTAAATTAAGAGATCTTTGTCTAGAAAACCATTGGTTCCAACAAGACGGAGCTACCTGCCATACCACGAGGAACTGCATGGCAGTTTTGCGTCAAACGTTTCCAGGCGAGTTAATCTCAAGATTTGGAGACGTTGAATGGCCCGCAAGGTCTCCGGATTTTCTCCCTTAGATTATTATCTCTGGGGATATTTAAAGAGTAGGGTCTACAGAAATAACCCAACGACCTTGCAAGAATTGAAGGCCGCCATCACAAATGAGATACATGCCATACCACCGCACACTCTTACAAAAGTGATGCAGAACTTACAAGCGAGAACACTGGAATGCTTGGCAACTAATGGAGCACATTTGAAAGGAGTCATTTTAAAAAAATAAATATTTCATAATAAACTTGTAACTCTACTCTTTCGAATGATATATAGTTTTTATGAAAGGAATTAAATATTAAGAATATTTGGCTTTTTTTTATGGGTCCCATTTATCTGGATCACCCAGTATATGCAAAATTCACACTCTTAAATTGGGTGCAATCACAAGCTAAATAAATTATACTCGTATGTTAAAAGTTTCCATTATATTACGCCATAGTTATAATGGGCCTCATTTATCTGTAACTGTATTTTTGTAACTAAGATTGTATCATCATTTCTAATTTGTAATATTATAAATCATTTATTATCGGTATTTCAACATGCTCTCTCTGTTTACCATATTGTTTACCATTTTTCTTTTCTATTATTTGAACGATTATTTCAATTTTCATTTGTAATGACAGAGTTAACTAAATGCAACTTTATTTTATTTTCCACAAGTTCTATATAAATTTCTTAGTTCCTTTTGTAAAAATAGAAATGAATCTCAAAGATTTTTGCCTGAAAAGCTGTCATGCTTATCAACAGCATATTCAGATAAGAATACTGTAATTAAAGTAGTGGTCACTAAAAAATACAAAATTAAACGTTAATGCCAACATTGTGTAAACCTATATGGATGTAATGTATATCTTATGTAATGTGTTCTCTCTGAATAAAGATTATTATTATTATTATTATTATAATTGGGGGCACTCAATATATTTTTCCCCACCCTTTTTTCTTAGCTAAATAATAGGCCATGGGGCTGAAATGTCTTCACATAACCGGATTTTTCTAGTTTGAACCTCCCCTCCTTGTATAAAACCGCTTTTAAACGCCCTTATATGAAACCGATGGTTAACGCAGTTTCGAAAATGGCGTCTGACAGTGATGTGCGTCGTAAACAGAGAGCTGTTATCGAGTTCTTAACCGCAGAGAAGGAAACAGTTGGAAATACTCACAAACGTCTACAAAACGTTTACGGAGATGCTGTTGTTGATCGAAGCACGGTTGGACGCTGGTCAAAACGTGAGAGATCATCGGAGAGGGATGGCCAGCCTCGATGATGAGCCACGCAGCGGTCGCCCGGCATCGGCTGTGACATCTCACACTGTGCAACGTGCTAACAGCATCATTCGATCAAATCGGTGCGTCACATACAAGAAGCTATCACTGGAGCTAGGAATTAGTGAAGGACGTGTGAATGCGATAATTCAACAACTGGGATACTCGAAAGTGTGTCTACGGTTTGTTCCCCACCAACTGACTGAAGATCACAAAGCCCAAAGAAAAGAAATTGCTTCTGAGTCGTTGGTTCGATACGAGACAGGAGGGGATTGACTTCCTTTCACGAATTGTAACTGGGGATGAGACTTGGGTACACCACTTTGAACCTGAAACAAAACGCCAATCCATGGAGTGGCATCACGCAGACTCCCCACGCAAGAAAAAGTTGAAAATGGCTCCCTCTGGAGGAAAGGTTATGGCCACCATCTCCAGGGATATGAAAGGGGTGATTCTGGTGGACATTATGAAGAAAGGACAAACAATCAACTCAGAGGCATATATTGCTACCCTACAGAGACTCCAGATACGTATAAAGCGAGTTCGACTGGAGAGAAAACTGGAAGACGTCTTTCTTTTGCACGATAACGCAAGACCACACAACAGTTTGCAAATAAGAGAGGCCATCACAAAAATGCGCTTGACTGTGTTACCCCACCCTCCATATAGCCCGGATCTGGCACCTTCAGACTTCAATTTGTTTGGGCCAATGAAGGATGCTATTCGTGGAAGAAAGTTTCAGAGTGACGATGAGGTTGTTGAGGAGGTTAAGAGGTGGCTCCAGCGGAACCGAGAGGACTTTTTTTACCAGCAAGGAATAAAGCCCTTGTTTCGAGGTGGAGGAAAGCCGTAGAAAAGGATGGAGACTCTGTGGAAAAATAAAAACTTAAAAAAGTTATGTAACTGCTTGTGTACCAAATTTCTGGAACTTGCAAGGAAACTTGGAAAGAAAAAAAATGGTGGGGCAAAATATATTGAGTAGCCCTCGTATAATAGAAGGCTTTCAAGAAGGCCTTAACGACCGAACACACACACATTACAGTTAGAGTAATTTAATAAAGCTTTAAAAATACTCAGACAGTCTGATCCCTGACCTAACATTTTCAAAAAGATTCGTACTCTCACTACAAATTACAAATACTTTACAAATAAGCAATAATTAAAATAGTACTTTTCCAATTTAATGCACATTACTTCTAAGTATGTACAGTCCCCTGCAATAGTCGCGCTCCACCCGTGTGTAGCCCTCTCCGAGATATGGAGGCAACGCATTCCCTCTTAAATCCCCCTCTCACTCCCTCCCTCTCTTCCTCCCACTCTCTGGTGTTGTCATAGTAATGCTTTTATTTTTTGAAAACCAATGACCGAATAAATATATTGTTCACTGTAATTTTGGTGGTAATGCTTAGACGACTATGTATTTTATTCATGCATTATTTCTAAATTTAGGGAATACAGAAGTTAGGTTATTTCACAAAAGTGGGATACTTTAAAAACTTTCAATCGTAGGATTTTGATGTGGCCATGTTATAGTTAAAGTGTAAGATAAGTTGTAGTATTGATTTTTCCTTCAGGCAATAACATTTCTGTTTAAAGTCCATGCATCATCAACAAATAATTATCCAGAAAAATGTCTATCCATGGAGAGATAGTGATAACATGGTTCAATTTTTTATTACAAAAATAAACACGAATCAATAAATTTAGGGATTTTCTTAAGAATGTACAAGACAATGTTCAAATTATAAGGAACTGACAGTTGTTCATGTAAATAAATATATATTTACTACATCACAACCATAACATTATTATACACAATTATTCAATACTTGGTCCATCCTCCGTTATTATTAATGACCTCTCGTAGCCAATTTGGAACAGATGCAACGTGATTGTAGATGACTTGTGGGTTCCTGCGGAAAAGTTCCCACTCTGCATTGGTGTGTTCCAGCAGGTGCCGAGATGTCCGCTCCTGCCCATGATACCAAGTGTTAACCACATTTGTCCACACATTTTCAATGGGGTTTAGATCACACCGCTTGGTGGGCCAGTTCAACAGCTCGACATCTCGTTCCTGAAACCACCGTCTGATGATCCTGGCAGTATGAACAGGGCAGTTATCCTGTAAAAAGAAATTAGCAAAACTTGAGAGTTCACATTTCATTCATATTCTTTTGAAGTTGCCTTAAAATATACACTGTTTGACCTTAATTAAGTCATTTTCTTGAAGGCATATTCTGTGTAATGAAAATAATTTAGTTGTATTACTTACCTGCACAAATATAATCCGCTCAGGATGGGGCAAAACATATGTCCTTACGGTTGGCAGCATCACCTCCTCCAGTATCTCTAAATACTGATCGGCTACAAACCTCCTGTTAATTTCTGCCAGCTCTCCAATGCCGTACAGCTGCATCCATCACCACACGTTGCAGGTCACTTGTTCACTCCTTGCCACTTCATATATGTGTTGGGGGGTATACTTCGTATTGTGTAGGTTGGTTCGTCCAGGTTACGTCACTACCATATATGAACTGTAAGTTGTTTTCCTTGTACCCTACTGTAACCCATTTCTTATATTTAGGAACACCATAATAACCGAGACAATTGTGATTTTTTTTACTAATGCAAGAAGTGTCTCTTTCCTTTTCTGTATAAATTATAGTCAATTGCAATTCCATACTTTGCATAGCAATCGTTAGTCATATTACTCTTTTCTCTATTCAAGAATATTATCTATTTTATACGTTAAATTGGAAACTGATATGTGATAGCGATATATAGAGCAATGTTTCAAGGATAAAAAATAAAGTGTGGGAGTATTTACACACACACACACACACACACACACACACACACACACACACACACACACGATATCCACCTCTCGCTCTGACAGGATTCTACCCCTGTCCCCCCTCCCCCTCCTCATATCTCCTCCACCTCTTTCCTTCTGCTTCTCCATCTCTGACCACTGCCTTGTTGCCACATCTCGGAAAGGGCTATACAAGGGTGGAGCGCGACTATTGCAGGGGACTGTACATGTTAAACAAATTCCAAGTCCACATATAATGTAATAAATTATCTTAAATTGCTCCCCCCCCCCCAAAAAAAAAATTAAAAATTGGCACACTGACTACAAATTACAAAATCTTCCAAAATATGAAATAATTACAATGGCACCTTTTCAATTTAAAGGTATTTTTTTGTTAAAACTTTACAAATACAACGACAACGACGACTGAAAATGTTACAAAATAGCTCACTTTCACCTTCGGTCGGTAAACAAACCTCTCGTTTTCATTCCGTTTAATATAAAGTCAAAGTGGCTGATCCAATTTACAAGTGCGAAAAGAGGACCACAAATCTAGCTTAACGTCCTTGACGTTTTCAGTATTATTTGCTTTTTCAACCAATTTATGTTGTTCGTTTCAATTTATTCCGATTATAAAGTCCATTAAGTGGCCTAAAAATACTCAACACATTACTTTAGAAGCAAAAAACTTAACTTCTTTCTACATGAAGGTCAAAATATGATAATAAAAACCCACTCTAATAGACAGTTATTTCCACAACAGTTTCGATGCCCACTGGCATCCTCTTCGGGTGGATACAGAAAAACGAATGAACCAAAAACAAGAGGGAAAACAGTCCAGAGACCATTAAGAAATTCGCACCTAGGTTAGATCCCGTTCTCCCGACACCAGAAGGGCATTTTATTAAAGGGTCCCGCTTATAAGTACCTTCGCACAAATTAAAACTATCTTCTTGTTCTATACATACAGATTCTATTATTTTGACATAATTACTGCATTTATTATTGCATTTACATTTTTTAACATTTATTATTATTAACTTTACACTAATTATTACATATGTTTTATTACCTTTATTATTACATTTATATTTATTTTCACATTTATTACTTCTATTATTACATTTACACAAAAAAAGACCGAATGAACCAAAAGCGAGTAAGGAAACAATACACACACATTTAAGAAATTCACACTTAGGTTAGAACCCGTTCACCCGACTCCGTACAGATTCTATTATTTTTCTTTTAACATAATTATTACATTTATAAAGTACCTTACTTGATTCCCAATCTATAGCATGATTATTTTGGCTGGCATGATAAAAAATGGCATTATTAGTATTACAACTTCTGAAGGCATATTTGTGTTCTTTAATACGGGTTTCAATATTTCTTCCAGTTTCTCCTACGTATACTAAATCACAACTTTTACAGGGAATGCTGTAGACAGGCTTGTTCCTGTTTTGCAACGTTATTCCTAACCAATTTACTTTTCACGGTAGACGAATATTTGAACGCCAAAGCAAACTTAAACTTGTAATTTCTCTATAATAAACAACAATGTAACAATGTAATAATGTAATAATAAATTTATAATTTCTGTAATAAATAATAATGCAATATTAAATGTAATAAATTTAATAATAAATGTAATAATTATGTAAAAAATAATAGAATCTGTATGTGTAGAACAAGTAGATAGTTTTAAATTTGTGCGAATGTACTTATAAGCGGGTCCCTTTAATAAAAATGCCCTTCCAGTGTCGGGAGAACGGGATCTAACCTACTGTAGGTGCGAATTTCTTAATGGTCCCTGGACTGTTTTCCCTCTTGTTTTTGGTTCATTCGTTTTTCTGTATCCACCCGAAGAGGATGCCAGTGGGCATCGAAACTGTTGTGGAAATAAACTCTGTCTATTAGAGTGGGTTTTTATTATCACACATTACTTTAGGTTTTTACTTATATATTTAGTTTACATTGACGTTCACTAAAACAGTTCCAACAAACACACACATTTACAAATTTATATATATATATATATATATATATATATATATATATATATATATATATATATATATATATATATACACACACACACAGGGTGTTTCAGGAGAAAGGTCAATACTTCGGGAGGTGATAGTATCGGTCATTGTGAGAAAAAAGTTCATATGAACATGTATCTAATTCTGAATGGTTACGGAGATAGAGCTGTTTCAATCTACAAATACAAAAGCATTGTTAATGGTAATCAAGAAAGAGAAACCAATTACTGTTTCTAACATTTAATGTTTAAACATTGGCATTTTCAATGGTATCAGATACAGAAATGACAAATTTGTTACAGTTTACAATACGTTTTCGAAAATCCCACCGTCAACCTCAATGCACTTTGCAACTCGTGCGCGAAGATCGCGTGTTGTTCGTCTAAGTTGATCTTGACGTCCCTTTATGCGGGCAGCAGCATCCAAAATGCGCGCGGGAAATTCGTCTCGTGTATCCACCTTTCTTTTGTAAACTTGACTTTTCATCCAACCCCACAAACAATAATCTAACGGAGAAAGGTCTGGAGACCTTGGTGGCCATTGAATGGGACCACCGCGGGGGGGAGGAAGAGCTGCGCGCGCGCATCGGATTCAAACAGCTCTATCTCCGTAACCATTCAGAATTAGACACATGTTCATATGAACTTTTTTTCTCACAATGACCGATACTATCACCTCCCGAAGTATTGACCTTTCCTCCTGAAACACCCTGTGTGTGTATATATATTATATATATATATATGCTATAAACCTGCATCACTGACCAGCTCTTCAGAACAGTCAACGAAAAAACCTATGGATAATAAGTACCCTTTTTCACATTCAACGCAGTCATCGGCCATCGAAATTACTTCCTTTGGCCCGACCACAACTGTATGTACACAACGGTACCCCTGCAGGTGCCAAACTATCAATTACAGCATCAAAATTAGGTACATTTGGAATAAATTTAAAGCTGAGCTTTTTCCCTCTTTCTTCTACCCTGTGAGCAGTCCAGCACGTCTCTTCATATTCCTCACTACACATACATGCGTCTTACACACTACACAATCTCTTCAAAATTAAAAAACAACAAAATGGCATCGACCTCAATCAAGGGCCTCGGAGTCACCTGGGGAGGGAACACCATAAATGTCCACACTTCTGGCTCCCCGGCTCCTAATACCGGGAACGCACACTCGGACAGCGTGGCTGGTTCTGCTACTGCCCATTCGGGATGTTCTGGGCCTCTGCCTGATTCACTTCTTATAAACTTCTGCAACATTCGTGCACTTTATTCAAACTTTCAATCTTTTGAACATCTCTCCTCTAAACTTCACTTTATCTTACTCACTGAAACTCAGGTGTCTGGAACAACTGACAGCAACCCCTTTTTTGTACCCTCTTACTTTCTCAAAACTCAATTTCATTTCAAAGGGGGATGTTGCGTATATGTAAGCAAGGACCTAACTTGCTCTCGTAGGTCCGAACTTGAATCCTAATCTGAATCTGAATTATACACCCTCCACCTTTCTCTTAATTTACTGACTATCCGAAATTCTATGACTACCTCACTTCCAAATTCTATCCCACTCTCCTTTTGCTGAAATCTCCATTTTAGGAAATTTCACTGTTCATCACCACTTTGGCTTTCCTTTAATTTCACTGACGTCCCTGGTGAACTAGCTTACAGATTCTCTATCCTGAATGGCCTAGAGCAGATTGTACAGCACCCTACTCGTATCCCCGATCGCCTTGGAAATAGTCTCAACATTCTAGATTTATTTCTCACCACTCATCCTCCTTATTCTGTCAAACGTTTTTCTCCTTTGGGCTTCTCCGACCACAGTCTTATATGTTTCCTGTCCTATCGCTCCAATTCGGCCTTCGGATCCTCCCAAGAGAATACGACTTTGGCATTTTGGTGCTGCTGATTCGGAGGCCCTTAGCAGTACTTCTGTGATTTCCCATGGAATAATTACTGTTTCTCTGGCCGGGGCCCCCTCCGAGTGCGCTGAGCCATCACGGAGGTAATTCTCTCGGGAATGGAAACGTACATTCTATATTCTAATCCTACTACTAATACAAAAAAAAAAAAAAAAAACTTAGTTTAACTTTGCTTGTTCTAATGCTATCCGCAACAGAAAGGAGTGTTTCAGAAGGTGCCGTAATTATCCAATTCCTGACACTCACTCAGCATATGTTTCTGCCCGGAATCTTGCAAAATCTGTTCTTCGAATCGCCAAAAATTCTTTCATCAGGCAAAAATATGAAATCCTATCCAATTCTAATTCATCTCGGTTTTTCTGGCACCTAGCAAAGAACTTCAACAACTTTACTACTTCTTTCCCTCCTCTTTTCCATTCCGATGGCTCGGTTGCAATCTCTTCTCCTAATAAAGTTGAATTTTCGGTCAAAATTTCGCCTCCAACTCAACCATAGACGATTTCAGTGCTGTTCCTTCATCTCCTCCTCCCTCTGTCTTAATTATGTCAGAAATTAGAATTTTTCGAAAGGCGTTTTTCTGCCCAATCTGGGCTCACCTATAGGAAGGCGTCCGGTCCTGATGGGGACCCTCCTGTTCTTAAGAGCTGTGCTTGTGCTGATACCCTGCCTAGACAAACTCCTCCGTCTGTCTTTCATCTGGTACTTTTCCTTTCTGCTGAAGTTCGCTTTCATTCAGCCTATCCCAAAGAAGTGTGACTGCTCTCAACTTATAAACTATCGTTCAATCGCTTTGATATCTTGTCTTTCTAAAGTTTTTTAATCTATCCTCAACAGGAAGATTCCTAAACACCTCTCTAGTCACAATCTTCTTTCAGATCGTCAGTGTGGGTTCCGCAAGGGACGCTCTACTGGCGATCTTCTTGCATATCTCTCCGACTTTTGGTCCTTCCTTTCGGAATTTCTGTAAAACCTTTGCTATTGCAGTAGACATATTAAAAGCTTATGATAGATCTATCGCTTCGGTTGTAGATGGGCACTGTTCTTCTCCTAAAGCTATTAATAGTGGTGTTCCTTAGGGCTCTGTCCTGTCACCACTCTCTTCTCTTGATTTATCAATGATCTTTTAAGTCACACCTCCTGTCCTATCCACTCCTATGATGATGATTCCCTCATTCACCCGATTCACAAAACGTTCCTCTGAACAGCTACCATGCTTTGCAAGAGACGGCTATAATGCACCTGACTTCTAATCTTCCTACTATCTCTAAGTGGGGCAGAGAAAACCTTATGGCTCTGAATACCTCAAAACCTTAGTTCCTCCATCTGTCTACTCATCAAAATCTTCCACCCACTATCCCCTTATCTTTAACAACACAACTCAATCGTTCCTCCTCTCTTAACATTCTTGGACTTTCCTTTTCTCGTGATCTTTCCAAAACAGCTTCTAAGAGGTTAAGTGTGCTGTACCAGCTCCGCAGCTTCTTCAACCCCACTCAGCTGCTCTCTCTGTATAGGGGTCACTTTTGTCCGCCCCTGTATGGAGTATACTTCTCACGTGTGGGGTAGCTCATTCCACACAGCTCTATTTGACCAGGTGGAATCAAGGGTTTTTCTTCTCATCATTTCCCTATCTCTTACTGACTGTCTTCAATCCCTCGCTCTTTACCGCAATGTTGCTTCACTCTCTCTTTACTATCGCTACTATAACGGACAGTGCTCTTCTGAACTCTGTAACTGTATGTCTCCTCCTTTAAGGAGAGCTTCCAGTATCAGTCTTCCGACACATTCTGATTCCTTTTCTCTCCAACTCTCATAACGCAAAGGTTAATCGGCATTCTCAGTGTCGTGAATACGTTTTATTATTTATTATACTTCATTATTTACTCTACTTTCTGCTCTCTATTGCATTTATCGCTTGCTTTCTCTGTACACTCGTTTTCACTGTACCGTATAAATTCATGGTAGCCACGCCGAGACTATGAAAGCCGTTACAACACAAAGGGGGAAGGGGGTTCATTAACACTTTTTAAACGCTTGTTAACACTTTATTTAATTTTGAAAATGTTTTAATTAATTTGGGGGGACGCGAGTTGGGGGGTTTTACTATGGTATTTTACGTCGGAGAGGGCACAAAGAGCACTTTAAATTTAAGCTTACATGACCCCAACTTTACGTTTATCGCGCTGCTGAATGACTGACTCTTTTTGGGGGTAGTCCGCTCTCTGGGCCTCTGTTCAGGATTGCCAACTCTTCCAATTTTAAACAATTACAATCTAACAAACATACTTTATCGTAAATTCACAATTATTAGTAAACAATTTATATTAAACATTATAATCTTAATTAAACAAAAATTAATATTCTTAACTAGGCATTACTACACTCGCATCACCCCCTTAAAAATAAGTTTTTCACTAGGAAAACTTATTAATATCGTTTAACAAATTTAATAATTTATTCAACAAAGTTATATATTTTGCAATTTTTTTTTTCTTTAACAAATTCAAAGTTGAGATAGACAAGAAATAATTAGAATAACAAATTCCACACATCATATATTTTGTATCATATTATAAAAATCTAAACCAACTTTATAATTTCCACAAAATTTGCATAAAATAATATTTCACCCTAATAATCAAATTACAATCCGTAACTAATCTATACATGCCAAAAAAAAAATAACGGAAAATTTTCTTACAGTGGCTACACAATTTTCAAGTTCACAATCTATTCCAGCGACTCCTCATCAAAGATCGCTTTACATTTGAAACAATTAATTGTATAGTTATACGGTTACTATCAGGGCAACATAGAAAAAAATAAGAAAAAGTTTACATAAAATACTGACCAGAGCGCATATACTATTTCACGAAAAACACAACAAATATGGGCAATAATCGCACCCTTTCACTTATAATTTCATTACATAACAATCAGTACATTACTTTGCTGGACGTTGTTTAGATCACAATCGGCACGCTGACAACGGACTTCTTCAATTTTCAATCGCAGCTCTCCTGCTCACTTCGCTAGAATGCAAGTGATTGCATCAATCAACATGCAGCAGGGCAGCACGCTTTAATGGTTCCTCTCTCTCCCCAAATGGCGAAAAAAACAAAACAAAAGAGACGTCCAATTCTAAAAGGATCAGGGGGGGGGGGAGATATACTGAAAGCGGGACTACGTGCCGGAATTGGACGGAATTTTCAATTCTAGAAGTCGATGAAGAAACTCGCCTTGTCTCATCTCCACTTTTGTCGGTGAACGCTGCTCTTCCCACGTCCAGCAGAAAGACTATTCCACTGGCAACAATCAAACGATCACTTCGCCGTAGGCCGTTTCCCAACAAACCTACTGTATGTCTGTATGGACAGTACAGTCTTAGACACCCGTTCAAGCTCTCGTGGCTTGCCTACCACGTGCTAAAACACACATTTAGCGAAGCATTCGAGCAGCGTGACCAGCTACTGCCCGAAAAATACCAGTAGACCATCTTCGATCGAAACTTTCAGTTTCTCTTCTCTTCCGAAACTGTCCTGCGCCAATCTGCGCATTCGGTTTCTCTCTTCTGTCTCTTCTCTTCCGAAACCATCCTGCGCCAAGTCCCTGCGCCATTTGGTTTCTCTTCTCTCTCATCATTGGTGATCGATCACCTATCCGGTCGACTAAACTCAATGGATGGAACTCGGATTCAACTTGGTTGCCTCCAAACCCAGCCTTTTGAAATTTAAAAAAAAAAGTTTGTTCGAAACGTGTTTCTGTACTGCTTATCATTTAATATTTAATTTACCGAATTTTCTCGACAGTTCACTTCGAAACAATAACTATACATTTGCTCTGGCCAAATTCACGGAAAAAAAAAAAAAATGACAAATCTCAAAATTTCGCAAAAATTTAATCACATCTAGCTACCAATAAGGTCACTTCTGGCAGTTACATCGGAGAAGATAAAAAAAAGTCATAAAACGTACGAAACAAAATTTTACAGTATAAATATAAAAACGCCCATACATAGTAACCGTTAGTATAATTTAAGAAATATTATTGTTCAAACTACCGTCAGAAATCACATCGATACTTTTAAATACAAAAGACAAAAATGAACCCCAGAAACTTCATGTCATCACTTCTCTGACAATCATAAACCCTCTTGCCCTTTGGGGGGAACACACTAAGACGCCACAAAAACGTTACTGGCTATCTAGAAGGCTCCATTTCCGAGTGAACACTCGAGCCAATGTTTTAAAGGCATTAGTACACCCGACTGAAGGTTTAAACAATAATAATTTTCCAAAACAGTTATTAAAAAGTAAAAAAAATTAAATATTACTACCAAAAATTATTTTAATACAGTAATTCCAACTTCAAACTCTAAATTTCATATGAATCCAACTCGTAATTCACAAATTACATCTGAGACACAACTCTCTCCTTCAACAGAAACCCCAGTATGGTTTGCAAATCACAAAAATCCCAGTAATTTATCGTTTCCAAGTGAAACTACAAATTTGCATCGTTATACTAAATAAGAATAGATAATATGCACTCACAAATACACGCAACCTACTGTAAACAAAAACAAAAACAAAACATTGCATAATTGAGAGCGGTCGCTTTGTTTGTAAGCGAACCTTCATACAAATATCCCTAACCGAATGAAATTGCATTATATCCTAACATAATTTTGTAATCTTTTCTATGCAAACGCTCGAACTAAAAAAAAAGGACATTTTTCATTTCTAATACCCAAATTAAAATATCAAATAAAAAAAAATCCTTTTTGCAATACAATCTAAATTCTAAATAAAAATTTTACCATTGTCATTGAACTGGAAAGACAAATAAAAATCGGCCTATCTATAAAAATAAAATTAAATGAATCTATAAAACGTAAAGAAACAATATATGAAAAGAATTTTCTACACAAATTTCTGTAATTAAAAAAAAATTATAATAATATCCAAATTTTGTAAAATATGTGTACCGTAACTCACATAGGCCCCCAAATAAAAAAATTTACTGCCGCACTTTTAGACCTATAATTAATAAATTCAATGTTACGCGTGGAAAGAACAATTTAGAATTTAATGCATAACATTTGTGCTTATCAAAGAAAAATCCTGATTATTTATGCTTTTCCCACTGGGCGACAAAGGCAGATCGGGAAGCGGGGGGTATTAAGGCAGGGGTGTGCTGCCAATTTCTTACCAACTGGTTCTGATACAGATAGAAGTGCAAATCTGCGAGCGCCAATGGCGCGAATCATTAAGGTAGGGGGTCTGGGGTGAGCGGTAGCTCCCCCAGCGGGGTCCGGGGCCGAGCCCCGGAAGCCAACACATTTTAGTTTTTCCAAACAGCATTTTGTAACATTTTGGCAGAAATTATTCAACATATTCTTTATACTCACTAATGACAGTTATCTAAAAAGAAACTAATTTTTCATCAAAAAATAAATAAATATTGAGACGACCACTGCTTGTGATACTACCTAGATATTTCTATAAAATCCTGAAAAAAAAAAAAAAAAATTTGTTATAAATAAATTTCTACCGATTGTTAAATATTTGTTAAAAACAAACAAACGGTTCGGTGATCCAATCAAAATTTAACAACTGGTTCGGGCGAACCGGACCGAACCTGTCCCAGCACACCCCTGGATTAAGGATACTACGGATCCGGATGTTCCCTAATCAGGCCACCATCCCCGTATGGTCTGAAATAGCACTAGCATTATCTACAGTATATATATAAATATTCAATGTAAATTTCATATTTACATTTAGGATAAACAGTTCTAATTGTGGCATATGTGCATGTATTATATGTATTTATATGGCTTCCAAGACAATGCTCCCAAAACAACTCCCAAGATAATTCTATTTTTATAAATTTTGAAAATTCCTTGTCACCCAGTACCCTAAAATTTCATTTACAGGACACAAATTTTCTTCACTGGGTGACATTCATGTCGCCCACTCACTAGGTTAAAAAATGCTCTGAACTGGATATGTTTAGTTTTGAGAGGCTGTTTGAGGAGAGATATGATACAGATATTCAAAATGTGTTTAGGTTTGAACAATTTATATGTAGTTTTTTCTTATTAGAGTTTGATGGGGAAACTCGAGGGCTCAATAAGGAATTTAGAAAACAGACTTGTAGACTGGATCTTCGAAAATACTTTTTCAGTCATATAGTAGTAGATTTTTTTGAATAACTTGCCATATGATGTGGCAAATAGTAGCTCCTTAGTTAGTTTTAAGAAAAATTTTGACGTTTTTATGAATAAGACAGTCTGTAGATTGTAAACACTGTCTATTTTTAGCCTAAGTTGTGTATGCTGCTTTGGTAGCTTTGTAGTTTTATATTAATTAGTGGACTTGAGATTGACATTTTGCAATGTCGTTATAAAATATAGCTTATGACTTGGATAGCCTCGTTAGGCCCAAGTGGCTTCATGTTTTACAAATGAAATGTAAAATGTGTCATGTTCGATTGACATCGGTGATGGAGTTCAATTTTCCTTTAACATACTCGATCTTATATTTAAATACTTAAGTCATACGGTATTGAGTTATTAAGATAACTGTCGAACTTATTTTCCTCTATAATTCAAATCAACCTTCACTGAAAAAAAAAATTAGGGCCTCATTTTATAAAAACTTTTTTTCAACAAGGGCTTCATTATGAGACCCATGCTGAACGCAAGGCCCGGGCAAATGCCATTCTTGCTCCCCCTCCTTAAAGCGACCCTGATCAATGTTGACAGACTCACCCCTCTTTGACATTATAACCAAAAGGTGAAAAGGCACACACATGGACAATAAACATTTTAATCAACAAAAACGTTTATGATCGTCATGGGAAGTGCATATTTTTTAGTTTGTATTATCATACTGAATTCTGTGTTTTGTATTTTATACTTATTGTCGAGCTGGCATTCAGTTTAACAGATTTACTAGGATATTATTGACTGCTAGCAGACAAAGACCTACTAGTGATTTAGAGAAAATAGTAAAATAAACAGAATACTGACTGAATAAAATCCAGTAATATTTTATGGCTATATAAATTTTAATTAATGACTAACCAGGATGTGAACTTTCTGCCAAGTCTGTAGCTACTTAAATTTTTAACGTTGAACTTAGTGTTCACTTTAAGGTTAAATATTCTACTAAGGTTATAATTTTTCAAAGACATTAAGGCATTTTTAATAAGTACTAATCATTTCCACTTTCACAAAAACATGATACACATTTTAATGGAAAAATGTAAACACTGGAAAATCCTATGTGGTTTCCAAAATGCGGGGCGCGAGGTGGGTAATAGTTTGGTAAAATTCTAGAAGCCAGACGCAGTTCGGAGACAGTTCATAATTACTAACCGAGCCATACCTAACTTAACCTAACCAACGTAACATAGCCTAATTGGCTCATATTCAGTGGCCCCAAAACTGAATATTAGCCGACTAAGCTAGCTTAGGTCGGTTAAGTTGGGTTAAACTAGGTCAAGTTAGTTAGTTTAGGTTAAGCTATGTTTGGTTCGGCTAGTAATAATGAACTGTCTGAACTGTTTGGATTCTGGATTTTTACCGAAATGTTATTCGCCCCGCGTCCTGCATCGCCCCACGTTTTAGTATGAACCAAAATCCTATTCCCAGTTCCGTATGCAGAATCAGGTCTGGCACAATTTGTGTCAAATTTCCAATCTAGTTTCCCATACCGAATTTATTTTAAAAAGAGTGTCACAAACACCCTTTTCATGATGTATTTTTGCTCAGAACATGAAAAAAGTGTGCTTTCTGCCAGTACGAAAAACTTGGCAAAGTCCAATGAATGGTGGAGGTAGTAATAATTAAAGTGTTTTAATCAAATGCATCATGAAGAATTGAAGATTAAGGAGCAAATTATGAGGATTAGTTTGCTTTGGTATGGTGAACCCTTCAGCTTAAACCTCACTTTGGAAGAATTTTTAAGCCTCTTCCCTTGTGCTGTAAAAAAAAAAAAAAAAAAAAGAGTCATTCGTCCGTTAGAAACTAAGTTTCCAGTGTAGGCACGCACACATTCTAAAAATATGAGTGAAATGACTCCAAAATATCAATGAAGGGACTTAAATCCTATAGGTCTGAAACTAACATTTTAGCTTAAGTTATGCACCAGATCTGGTAATTTTCTGTCATACTTCTCAATTTTGACTCTGGAGCACCTAAGGCAGGGGGTTCTTAACCTCTGGGTCGCGACCCAAACTTGGGTCATTAAATTGTCATTTATCATTTATTTATGTTATCCCTAATCATTTTACCATTATTATTTATTTTATTATCTATTACGAGTGAACTGTTTGAAGGCATTGGTCGCCGAGCTAGTCCCGATACCAGAATTTGGATCGCAGCCTAAAAAGGTTAAGAACCCCTGACCTAAGCTGTTGAATGGGAGTATAAGGAAAAAGCTACCCTTGTGACACTTTTCTGATTGAAAATCGTGTCTATGAATTTCTCAACCACCCTGGCACCCTAAGGCCTATATGAAAAGAAGTGTTTCACAACACTATTTCTGAAACATATGATTTTCAGTTTATAGCCTATCCACTAGGGCCCTACCTTTTGTAATTGACTATCTCTATCAAATAACCTCCAATACTATGAAAGCAATTTATTATTTTAAACTAGCTGATGTACTCGTCTATGACGGGCATGTTCTATCAGTAGACTATTGGTAAGAAGCTCCATGGCAACGTCAAGGTTGTCTACATATATAGTGTGTTTTTAAAGGAAAAAGACGCTTGTCATTTGGGTAGACTTGATAACGTTTAATTAAATCTACAGGGCAAAATAGAAGCTTGGTCTGGACAATCATGTTAGTGAAAAACCTCTTCATACACTACATGGCTCAAGAGGTGCAATGTAATTTCCTGAAATTCTTGTAAGAAGTTGCTGGACAGTGTTGGTATCAGAAAGAATACCAACAAATATATCTGTTAAGGTACCAAGCAGTGAGCTCAACAAAAATGTCCTCAGCCAATTGTTGTGGGTTCTATATGAAAAACAAATACTCATTCCAGTTTGGAAGATGGTCCGGTGGATAATCAGCAGGATTATATTGAGCTGCAACTAAAGACAGAGGAGACCAGGAGTTACCTGACGTGATGCTTGAATTGCACATTGAACTATTCACTTATAGCTGTACAATGTACATGGAATTGTATGGCTCACAGCAGAGTTTATGATTTCGGGTGCAAGACCATCTCTAACTTCGGGGCGGTTCCAAATTTGATTTGAAATTGCTCTGAAAAACATGCCCCATCACCTTCTGTAACCGTTCGATAGTGCAAAGGATGCTGATGTCGTATGGAGATGTATGCTAACTGATAGGCATAACGTTTCATGGATGGCCCCAATTCCATACTGAAAAAATATTCTGGAAAGTGAAAAGATGAATGATTTAAGAAACGAAGAAGGTGCTTATTTAGGTATATGTATACAATTTAATAGCGTCCTTCACAATTAAATAGCTTATTTCTGAATAATTCTGTAGAATTTGGTCACTTTGCCAGTTGATTCTTTCAAATTATTTTGATTATTTTTTCGTTTTGAGTCATATTTTAGTATTTTAACTATCAATATATTGTTTTTGTGAATTTTTATAGCTCTTATATTCTTTCCAATCATTTTTGTTTTTTAGTTGCTGTAATTAAATTTTTCCATTACACCCATGCACGCACGCCTTTACAATTTTAATATTATAGAAGATAGATTACAAACGAAACACCTTACCCCTATATAAAGAGGCTTCAGATTTAATCCACTTCACAGAACTATAGGGCTTGGCCGGTACCTACAACAATCTATCCTATTAAAACTGTAAAGGCGTGTGTGTGTGTGTATGTGTGTGTGTGTGTGTGTGTGTGTGTGTGTGTGTGTAACGCAAAAATTTAGTTATAGCAGCTAAAAAAAAAATAATGATTGGAAAAGGATGTAAACAACAATAATAAGAGCTATAAAAATTTGCAAAAAAAAAAATATTGATCGTTAAAATTGAAATCTCACAAAACGAAAAAATAAAGAATCAAAACAATTTGAAAGAATCAACTGGCGAAGTGATAAAATTCTGTAGAATTATTTAGAAATAATTAATTTAATTGTGAAGGACGCTGTTAAATTGGACACCTAAATAAGCACCTTTATGCATGTAGCCAACCTTGACCTCGTTAGTAGTCTACTGGTAGAACATGCCCGTCATGGACGAGCACATCAACTAGTTATTAGAGTTATTTAAAAACAAACCAAATGAATTACAAATGTTACTTTCAAGATTCACCTAATAAAATACAAAATTCATATCAAACAGTCTCCTTCACTATTCGTTTTACTTCGCCTTTGATTTTCAATTAAACTTAACAATTAAACTTGACACAATCCTATAAATCAAAGTACCAACTTTTAAAAATTTAAGAAAATTTTAACATAAACCAGCACGTCACACATTGACCTCAATCCTCGGATAAACAAATACGAGTATATAGTGTATATAATCCTTTTACACTATTAATATGTGTTTTTGTGAATTTTCATAGCTCGTATTGTTGTACATTCTTTTCTTTACTTTTGGTTGGGATTTTTAACTTATACCTGAAAATAAGCATACTCCAGTGTTCGGATTGCAAAATTGGAGATTTGTTGATAATGTAAAATGGCCTATACCTATAGGAAAATTTTTAACATAAATGAAAAAACAAAAGTTAGTTAGAATATAAATTCCAAATAGGACTAAGATAAATCCCAGTGACTGCACGCATGTGAACAACCAAACAGGTTTCAACATGTTCTAACTGGAAACATGTGACGTTGTTTGTTGAACCAGTGAGGTGTGGGAATACCAATCACGTGACACCACACCAAAAGTTCGTCCACTCCTGTCTGTATTCATAAACAGTTTTAGTGTTTAAATAATTAAATCATCAATAATTAAATCATTTAATATTGTCAAATAGGTAACATAAGTTAACAACATAATATAAAAGAGTTATGAATTTGTAAAACTCATAATTTATTTTAAAGTTGTTTCTAAGTTCTAGGATCAATTGGAAAAAGAAGTAAAAATGTCTTTCCCAATACGAAATGAAAATTTAATTCGGGGGCGGCAAACAGTGCGCAGCGCAGATCGAGAGAATCAGTCAGTGGAGAAGAGTTTGTTATAGAGAGATGGTCGTACCCAATCCCTCAGAAGAAGGCATTTTCTCTCCCTTGTCATTTTCATTTTAATATTTCCATTCGTTCCCGTGGGAAATGAGGTCTGCTTTTAAGATGAACTTAGGACAGTAAAGTTAATTTAAATCCTTCCTAAGGGTTGCAAAAAGAGTTATTTGTAGCCCTAGGCCTATTCTTGTCCCGCGCTAAGGACAATGAAAAGTCATAATTGTTGTTTAAAATTCGTGATAGAGACACCCACAAAAATTTAAAGTAAGTTAGAAGTAATGTAAAGTTAAAAATAGTTACTTGGCTACAGGGAGTAAAATTGATTTGGAAAACATCGTGTCTGCGGTACCAGATGTGTATTAATATTGACACAAACATCCACGAACGGGGCAAAGAATGAGTGATCAATTACATTGGGGGGAAACACCGGGGGAAGGGAGGTCATCCCGGGAGACATCCCGAACCCTTCACCAGTAATTATCAGGGTTTCAGAGTACAATGAAAACATTTTATGCGCTCATAAAACCAAATTCTTCGAAGATCAAAATAATGAATAATAAGGTTTATTAGCCTCATTCTAAAAATGGTTGTAAAGGACTGCAAACAAAGCTCGCAAGCAAGACTGGAAAATTCACTGGGCAAAACCCTAAAACCAAAAGGTTATTGAAACGAGCAGATTCCCCAGTTCTCCTTTGTGATTGTTAGGAACACTATGCATTGGAATTGCTAACCGGTTTTCACTTCTGTAGTTTTACTCGGATTCAACTTTTTGATCCATCAAGTTGAGTGTTTTATGAACTTAATTAGAATTTCTGTATTTTTTATTTCGAGAATTAGGCCTAATACGATACCGTGCACAGTTTGCCAGAATTGGGTCGACGTTGTTTGTAAACAAGATTTTATTTGTTAAAAGTATGGAGTCATGGTTTCCGGTCATTTTAAATTAATATTAATAAATGCTATATTTTTTCGATCTGGACTTTATTAAATGCAATTAAAATAATTTCATTCATATGGGTGCCGACCAAATTCATATACACCCACAATTAAACGAACATTCTAATTTCTGTACATTAGTTTACAGGCCCGTAAGCCAGCTTTTCCCAGGGAACTCGAATTTTATGGTAATGTAGCAAAAGTGGAGTGGGAAGGTACAGAGAAAAACCACGGAACAACATGCCGCGCACAAAGATCGTCAGGGCCTGGAGGGCGTCTGAACATTTTCCTTCATGCCTGAATCAGATCTTATTTTATATATATCACACACATACTTTCGTCACAAGTAAAGTAATTACACACAAATATCTGCAGCAGTATTTACTTTTGACTATTAATAAAGCTAAAGAAAATTTATTCCTTGGTTGGAAATGTATAAAAAAGCAGACTTAACAGAAGAAATTCTTAAATTCCCTTCTTATTTGCTGCTTTATTATAACAGGTATCAACATTTTTTAAAAAACATGCGATTAAGGAGGTTTTTAATTTTTTAACACTTATTTACATTTAATACAGGATTTCCCAAAATAAACATACCAAAAACAAATCTTAATTATACATTTATTAGTTCAGTTAGCATGAAAATCCAAATGACATTGTATTCTGAAGGATTATAAATTCTATTTAATTCACTTAATAAAATTCTAAATGTCTTCCATCTTTAGTTATAACTAATCTCATTCCGCTTTCAAATTCTGAAAACACATTTTGCAACACAGTTTCAGGGATGAACATGACAGGATCACGGATATGATGTTTTGGTTTCTCAAGATCTCTTGGTTTGTTATGGTAGACTTTTGTATTCAAAACGTTTCAAAGATTTGAGGGGGATAAATCGGGGGATAAAATCTGGGGAGCTAGCAGGGTATTTTGTAGGTCCTCCCCTTCCAATCTAACGCCCTGGAAATGTTTCGATCAAAAATGTTCGAACGTTTCGACCAAAATGTGATTGATGGTGGTCCATCTTGTTGGAAGGTTGTTCTTTGTAACAAGCAAGGAGTTCCTTGCAACTGTGGAATAAAAAACTCATCTAGTGTCTTTAGGTAAGACTCACCAGTTACAGTTCGTTCGTCTAAAAAATAAGGTCCATGGGTGCAAGAACTTGACAAAGCACACCAGACATTTACTTTAGGGGAATTCTTCCCATGTTTATAGTTTTCATATGGATTGTGTTCACCCCAAATCCTACAGGTATGCGGTTTACTTTGCCTGTAATATGAAATGTAGCATCGTCACTAAAAATAAAATTTGGTCGAAAGTGTTCATCTGATTATATATCCTTTCGATTCAATCATTGCATGTGTTTAGTCTGGCTTCATAATCTCCCTAGAAAAGTTGCTGTAGTACCTGCACTTTGTAAGCTTTGAAATGCAATTGTTTATGAAGGAGTCTGTGAACAGAGAAGCGCAGTATGTTCAACTCAATCTCTCCTCTCCTCTCCTAATTGACTTCTTAGGGAGATTTCCTTTCAGTACATTTCGATTTTTTTCAAAGTGATCATCCCATTTTTGTATGCTGTGTCTTTCAGGTGGTGGCTCGTTCACTTCACGTCGAAAGCGTCTTTGAACAATAACAACTGAACCCCTTTCATGCACAAATGCAAAAGGTTTTGCCTTCTCTCTAGGAGTTGTCATCTTATTCACTTTCAAAAACAAGGTAATGAACAGAAAGATGAAACTTAGAATGTAGTGTAGAGTAGCAATAACCTATTAGGCCTTAAATGACACCCCTATGCATAGGCGGATCTAGAGGTGGGGCCAGGAGGCTTAATTGAAGCAACGTGGACATAAGCATTCAAACATTTTACCAAATTTTGTTTAACCAGGATGTATGGGGCCTCCAAATTAAACCCCGTTCCTTCAACTAAGTCCCCTGCCCCCCCCCCCTCTCTGGATCGACCTATGCCCCTATGGGAAGTAGCCTACACACACACACACGCTTAACGGCCTAAAATTTCAATACTTTGAGTACAGTAGATTACAGTAGCTGCGTAAGGCTAGGTATGTGCGTATTAGTTTTATTTTATAATTTCTGTACTTAATTACACATTTCATGTGAAAATCTCTAATTATGAATTTTTTACGTATAAAATGTCAACAATTGTTAAGTAAATTCAAAACCTCCTTAATCACATTTTAAAAAAAAAAATTCGGTACCTGTAAAAATAAAGTGGCAAATAATATTTGTTTTTGGTATATTCATTATTGTATTCACAGTATGTATGTACTTACAAACATACATACCGACCTACCTACATACACACATACAGTATATTACAGGTTCTTAACTGTAACTTCAGTTGAAATGGGTTTTAATAATAATAATAATAATAATAATAATAATAATAATAATAATAAAAAAAAACACTGAGTAAAAATGGTATCACAAAAGCAAATGTGAATTGTATGGATACATACAGCTAGTCGACTCCAAAAATAAATTCACACTTTTATTTCACTCTTATTTCAGATCTTCTCAGTTTTATTCACTGCTAATTTTAAAAAAATATATATTTTTTAGGTAATTTTATGCGTAGAATTAAATTTTGGTCTTTCTTAAATGCGGAAATTAATCAAAATTAAGATATATAAACCGTAACCTAACTAAAATAGAAATTAAATTATACCCACCAATAGCCTAAATGAACGCAATATCTTCCACAAAAATCCTACGATATCTGCTGCTTGGCTTGGGCTGACGTTAAGCAGTTAAGATGTTGGTTGACTTACAGTAAAAATGGACGAAGAATTTAAGGATCACCTGAAGATCAGGGCCCTCAGCCTTCTTTAGTTAGCCTTATAAGGCTAACTAACAAAAATATCACGACCTAACCTAACCAATCGTTAGGTCAACTGTACGCCCTTGACGATTGGTTAGGTTAGGTCGTGATATTTTCGTTAGTTAGCCTTTATAAAGCTAACTAAAGAAGGCTGGGGGCCCTGATCTTCAGGTGATCCGAATTTAATTTAATAAAGTTGCATAATAAATTGCAGACGGAAGAAGATGCAATACATTTTTTACAGGAGTGGAACATGTCCCCAAAAGAAAAGGGATGTCGTAGAAAACATAAAATGGTGATCAAAATAGTACATAATAGCGTATGGAGGTGCCAAAAAAGTGGATGCAACAAAATAGTTTCGGTGATCAATGGAACATCGTTCGAAGACACCCATATTCCATTATCTAAGATTATTATGTTCATTTATTGCTGGGCAAAAAGTCCACCAACTTAAAATTTTGTGATCATGAACTCGGACTTAAAACAGACGCAGTAATAGACTATAACAACTTTTTAAGAGAGGTGAGTTGCACTATCCTAACCTAACCTAAATCAACCTCCTAACCTAAATCAACCTCCTAACCTAAATCAACCTCCTAACCTAAATCAACCTCCTAACCTAAATCAACCTAACCGATTTGTTTAAGACGATGTTAAACGACATTTAAAATTTTCCTTTAAATGCTAGACTAACCGAATACATATATAATAGTTACTTTCTATTTTAGTTAAGCTACGGTTGATATATTTTAGTTTGGGTTAATTTTAGCATTTAAGAAACGCCAAAATTGAATTCTGCGCAGAAAATTACCTAAAAAAATATCTTTTTATTAAAAATCAGCGGTGAATGAAACCGGAAAGACCTTTTTTTTCAGATAATATGAAAAGGTAAAGCTATTTTTGAAGCTGACTGCACATCTACTCTTCGAAATCATTACAACTTAAACAGCTGCAGTCTGTTGCGTCATTATATATGCAACGAAATTCAGTTTCTGAAAGATTGTCTGCATAATTTTTTCGTCATCATCCTTCAGAACGGATGAGGGCATGCAACTATGGCGACAACACTGCAGATTATTTCAAAATAAGGTCACTCATTTATGGACAGATCCTTTAATTATGAAAATGAATAGGAGGACAATTTAATCCTTCAAATGTAAAAACAGCGGAAATATCCAATTTAATGCTTCATTATTGTTTTTAAATATACGCTGTCTACATCACAGTACACACACACACACACACACACACACACACACACACACACACACGGTGTTTCATAAAATGTGGGACGCACTTTAAGTATGGATTCAGGACCTGAAAACAATTAAAAAAAATTTTAGAAACATATGCCCGAAATCGCTTTGTTTCCGAGTTACAGCCCGTTTTGTGTTCCAGCAATTCTTTCCGCAAACTGTTTACAAACACTGCTTGCCGACAATGTTTGAGAGTGTATACGATACTTATTTCATGTATGGCCTTGCCGATTATAATGTTTCGTACACTCTATGCAGACATGGGCAGTAATGTATTTGAAAATACTTGAATATGTATTTAAATACATGTATTTATAAATACTTTTTGGAGAGTATATTTAATTACTTATTTAAATACTTTCGAAAAGTATTTAGTATTTGTAAATACCTGTTTTTAAATACATTTTTAAAATACTTTTTTGTGAACTGTTCAATTTTGCGAGGATGTACAGTACTAACCACCCAGTATTTAACTGGTACCACAGAACACAGTAAAAATTTCAAGGTGCTTGTGCTTCCAGAAAGTTCCAGGTTCAGCAGGCTGGAACTTTCTGGAAGCACCTTGAAAAATGGAACTTCCAGCCTGCTCTAGTGGCGATTGTCACAGACTCACAGCTGCAATGCGGCAGCCGGCAGTCTATCTTGAGGCGTCGTCATATGTGGTTGTGTAAAGTTCAGCGATAACTGTGCAATTAGCCTTAGCCTATTGATCATATGAGACGAGGACAACATTTGTAACATGGCTGCAGCAAGTGGAAGTGGTGGAAAAGAAGGTGGTAAAATAGAAGTTGTTGATGGTGGAAGTAAAAATAAAAATAGCGAATCACACCTGCACCCACTTTTTGATGGAAAATATTTCCGAATAACTTCCAAAGATGGTAGTAAAGTGAAGACTTTGTCTTCTGTGCCACAAAACCATTGCAGTGTCTACTTCTGCGACTTCTCGATTTTATTTGACTCTAAGCTGATGTTAGTGATTTTATGTGCCTTTTGAAAAGTATCTAAATTGTATCTGAAATGTATTTAAATACATTTTAGGAGTAATATATTTAGTATTTAAATACTTTCTGAAAACCTGAATTTTATTTAGTATTTAATTACTTTTATTTTCAAGTAATGTATTTATTATTTAAATACATCTAAAGTATTTACTGCCCATGTCTGACTCTATGACATGTTTCAATATCGTTGAACCATCAGAGGTGCATCGCGGTGTTTCACTGTTCGTATTCGTAACTTCTTACCGTGAATAAGTGCAATCCAGTGAAAAAAAAAACTTAAATGTTTTTGTGCTATTCAGTGATAGTGTGCATTTGAAGTGAGAATGGAGGCTTATTCAAACAGAGAAATGGCAGACATGCGTCTCATGTATGGACTTGCCGAGTGTAATCCGACCGCAGCAAGACGTCTGTATGCGGAAAGGTTTCCGAATCGCCGTCTGCCAGATAAGACCTTTCAGAGAATAGATGAGCGTCTTGGTGAGACAAGATCATTGAACAAGCGAGTTTCAGATGGTGGTAGACCAATCAGCACCAGAACTGTTGAGTTGGAGGAGCGGGTCCTGAATCGCGTGGAGGAACATCCTGGTGTCAGCACCCGAAGGATAGCAGCAGCAGACGGTGTAAGATACGCAACTGTGTGGAGAATTTTACGGGAACAACACTCTTTACCCATATCACATTCAGAGAGTACAAGGCCTTACTGAAGCTGATTTCCCACCACGAGAGGCTTTTTGTACTTGGTTCCTTCAACAGTGTGCTCGCGATCCTCTTTTTCTATCCTCCGTGTTGTTTTCTGATGAAGCTGCCTTCACAAGAAATGGGTGATCAATTTTCACAACATCATCACTGGACCGAAGAGAATCCGCATGCCATCATCCAGTCAAGGCACCAACAACAATTTAGTATCAATGTATGGGCAGGACTTATTGCCGACAACTTAATCGATCCTTTTGTTTTGCCTGGAAGATTAACAGGAGAATCCTATTCCAATTTTTTAAGGAATGATTGAAGTGATTTAATAGATGAAGTTCCTCTTGGTGTCCGACGTCGTATGTGGTTTATGCATGACGGCGCTCCGCCTCATTTTAGTCGAGTAGCCAGAGACTATTTGGATGACCATTTCCCTGATAAATGGATGGGCCGTGGAGGACCCATTGCGTGGCCTGCTCGCTCCCCGGACCTGAATCCACTCGATTTTTACCTGTGGGGTCATCTGAAATCCATCGTTTACGTGACACCCATTGACAACGTTGAAATGCTTAGTCAACGTGTAGAACAAGGATGTCAGAAAATCTGAGCAACATCTGCAATGTTTGAACACGTCACGCCGTCTATGATGAGGCGTGTTCAGGCGTGTTTTCAAGGGCAAGACGGTCATTTTGAGCACTTCCTTTTAAGGTCAGGCGGATACTTGTTGGAACACATAACGGGCTGTAACTCTGAAACAAAACGATTTCGGGCATATGTTTATATAATCTTTTTCATTGTTTTCAGGTCCTGAATCCATCCTGAAAGTGCGTCCCACATGTTATGAAACATATATATATATATATATATATATATATATATATATATATATATATATATACACACACACATATATATATACACACACACACACATATATATATATACACACACACAACACATATATATATATACACACACACACATATATATATATATATACACACACACACACACATATATATATATATATACACATATATATATATATATATATATATATATTATATATATATATATACACACACAGAGGTTCCGAAAAGTTAGAAAACATAGGAACTATTATTTTCACTGCATCAACCCTTTCACTACTGAAAACTTATATATACACGTTATGTACACGTTACAGTCACTGTGTAAAACCAGTCATTTCACGCAATGCCTAAAAATTTCAGGCATTTCGCGTAATTTGATTAAGCGATGAATGACTTCGTGAAGGTTACGTTAGGTTAAGTTAGGGTGGTTAGGTTAAGTTAGGGTGGTTAGGTTAGTAATGCGTATTACCTATGTTTAAGGGTCACAGGTTTCACGCGAAATGCCTGAAAATTTTAGGCATTACGTGAAATGACTGGTTTCACACACTGACTGTAAGATGTATATGTTCTCAGTAGTGAAAGGGTTAATAAAGCATAGTTCATGTTCGTGTTTCCTGACTTTTCGGACACTTTAAACATTCTTTGTGAACATGGGAATTGAATATTGCTTTAATTCTTCTAATGAATGATGTCGTTTGCAACTTACCCAACATTAGCCAAGGTGTGCCTCCTGGATTTCAAGATTTTATGGTAGGCCTGAAGGGCGGAAATACTTCCGCTTTCTGCTTCCATTGCGCTCAAACACAATTCTTCCAATTTCAAACGTAAAGTGTCACCTCGCTTTTCGCACAATTAAGTTCAAAATATTTTATTTTCTTATTTTGTTGACAAAGCTCTCAGTCTCTTCCTTGTCACTTAAATAAATTAATTTTTACTACTTACAAGTAGTCTTCAAGAGAGACATTTTTTAAATCGATATTATTAAAGCTGAGGATCTATTGTATATTTTTGTGTGTCACTCAGGTTGAGCTATACAGACTTTTTATTTTTTAAAATGGGTCCTGAACTCGCGCGTAATATTCAAATATTTACCGATATTATAATTTACGATTATTCAATACTTTCAGTTTTAAAAGTAAGATTTAAAATCAGTGAATGACTAAAAACGAGAGTGTTTTAATACAGAACTTTGGCTTCCTTCATATTTAAGATATTCTGTGACTCAGAAAAATCGTCCAGGGTCCAAATTTTCTGGTCATACAGGAATATCGAAAGAACCAATGGAAAATGAGGTAGAGGAAGGGGTTTTAAAAAGTTTTCCTGAAAAGTAAATATAGCAGTATTAAATACAGAGAGTAAAATCACATTACCTAATTTGTAACTTTATTATAAAGCCCGATAGATAGGTAGATAGATAGATAGACAGACACATATAGCAATTACTCTTGTTTTCGTTCGTGTAAACAAAAAATGTTTACATTCTTAAGGAAAAATGTTGTTTGTTGACATCCTAAAATCCTAAATTTAAGAAGTCATTTCTCGTCGTAAAAGAAAACGTAAAATGTCATCAACCAATGGCTAATTATCCTTCGAAACAGGGGCGAATACTTTCGGAAGTATTGGGGGAGCTATAAGGGTTAGATTTTAGAGACTTTTTCACCCCTTCAAAAATGATATCAGGCTCAGCAAAGGAGTAATTTTTTGAATATCCAAAAACTAAAAAATATGGTGTACATTTCACATTTGTATGATTAAAACATTAATTTCTTTGGTAAATTATTTAATATTAACAGTCATGTAGAACTTTTATTGTGGATTATTACGAAGTTTACAAAACAATTGTTACCTCTTACAATTTTGAGATATTAATAATTTAGCTCTGAAAAAGGTTCAAAGATGTTGGTGGGGATACACTGAAATGGTTATATTCCCACTTTATCCTTGAAAAAACCTTTCAATGGCTATAATAGATATAGTGATACTTATGCACTATTTGCGATACTTTAAAACAAAATATTTAATAGACTTTGACAAGTACTTTCCTTTGGCTGTTTAGAATCTTCCTTCTTTTGAGATTCTTATTTTTGCATTGAAAAATACCAAATTCTAAGGAAGGTATTCTAGTATTCAATTAACTTTAAAGTAGAGCCGTAATATGAAAGATCTGTAGGGATTTTTTATACATTCCTATAACGAACATAATCAATCAATAACTAAAGGAAGACAATTCCAAATAACATTTTAAAAAACTAATAACTAATTTCCAAATTAAGTTAGACCGTTTTGTTTAAGTCTGTATCAGTTTACTGAAAGAGTGAGATAATGAATCTCTTATCAGGTAGCAAAAAATTATATAAAGTAATAATAATTTTATTGGTCTTTGCTACATAAATAAGGCATGCAAAAGGTATACAGAGAGTAACGTATAATAACATGTAACACATATCTACAGTATATATACATTATACATATAATAATGCATTCCTAAGCATATGTAGCGTAGTAGAATAGGCAATATAAAATAATACCAGGTCATCCCATAAGTAATGTCGTTTTTTAAATCGGAATTTGAAGGACAAAAAAAAAAAACTCAACTGAAACTTTTTAATCTAGTATATATTTTCCATCGGAATCAATGACACTCTGCCAACGTCCTACAAGCGTTTCAATGCCATGTTTATAAAATTCAGGCGGTTTTGAGGCAAAAAACGTACAAAGACTGGTGTGCGGGTCATCTAAATAAGTATATTGTTTCTCGTCAAGATAGTTTTGCAGACTTCTGAAGAGATGATAATCTGAAGGCGCAACGTCTGGAGAATATGGAGGATGTGGAAGTTTTTCCCACCCAAGTTCCTCAATTTTAGCAGAGGTGATCCGAGTGGTATGAGGAAGTGCGTTGTCATGGTGGAACACAATTCCTTTCCGATTAACCAAAGAAGGTCTCTTTTCTTTTAGTGCAGTGTTCAATAGATCCAGTTGTTGACAGTAGACTTGAGCGGTGATTGTTTAATTGTGTGGTAAGGTTTCGAAGTGTATTACACCACCTTTATCCCACCAAACACTAAGCAACACCTTCCGAGGGTGAAGATTTGGTTTGGCTGTGGTGTCGCTGGTTCTCCGGCACAAACTCACTGTCGACGGCACTTAACATTCTGGTACAGTATCCACTTTTCATCACCAGTCACTAAACGGTGCAAAAACGGATCTTGTCGACCGACAATTCATGTGGCACCCATTTTCCTAACTTAGGCACTTTCCCGAGTTGTTGCAAATGTCGATGGATGGTGAACGGGATGAATTGAGTTTCTGGGCCAATTCTTCGACAGTTGTTGAACAATCTTCTTCAAGTGCGGCTAACAGCAGGTCATCATGAAACTCAGCAGGCGTCCAGAGCGTGCTGCATCTGGCAAACAGCAGTCACCATTCCTAAACTTTTGAAACCATCTTGACATTTCCTCACATGCAGAATATCGTTGCCATAAACGTCCTGAATGTTTCGCGTTGCTTCAGTAGCACTATTCCCTTTTTGAACTCGTAAAACATTATATGCCTGATATGCTCTTCTGATACCGCCATGTTTATGAGGGGTTCACATAAAGCAAAACACACGTCTTCACTGGTCAAGATCTGTAAAGTATGTAGCGAAACACGATAGATCTCCTCTTAGATATAACTTTCGGAAAATTTATGCTTAAACCGAGTAGGACTAGTTTAAACTTAATCTATCGTAAAAAACGACATTACTTATGGGATGACCTGATAGTAACAGCAATAACAACAATATTATTATCAATATTACAATTTATTATTGTTTTTATACGAGTTGAAGGTGCACATCAGTTGCTACAGGAAACATACATACATGCACATGTGACATATACAGTGTATAATATATATATATATAATATAATATATATATATATATATATACACACACACACATGTACTGTATATATGGGATGAATTTCACAATTCAACACGTGAAATGAATGAATGATGCAAACCTACAAGGAAAAAACAAAAATGATTCCAAGGCCTTTCGCGTATTCAGAAGTACACCTCGTCAGGTGATACAACTCAGAATAGTCTCCTGAGGAACTTTTATGTTACACAAAGACCATGTATGGAATATATATATGTGCGCACACACACATACATACACACATACATACACACGTGCAGGTACATGCATGTATATATCCATAAATACGCACCCGCATACATATATACACACATGCCCATTATACATTCGGAATTTCGGACAAATGGGACGGTAATGCCTTCATATATTTACATAGCAAAGAACTTCAATGAACAAGCAAATTTTATGCTTCATTGGCAGAACGGAGTTGTATGGTAAATCTTGATAGATAATACAGAGTAGCGAAGTTATATACACTAACTTTAAAAATATAGAGGCAGAGAGAGAAAAGTACATGTAGATTATTTGTTGTAAGCTACAAACACATGTTTAGAAATATGTACAGTTAGGACAATCAGCTAAGATTACACATTCACATAATTACATTAGGCATTCAGCTAAGATTATACCTTCATATTTATTCGGATTTTTGAAGCTGAAATATAGTTAAATATTATATTATTAAAATATAGAAATATTAATCAACTTGCTCATGTTTGGTTTTATTTTACTGGTTATTATTTTTTTTTGTTTTACAGAAATATGGAAACAAAAGTATGTAATTTAATTTGTTATTGAAATAAGACGGACGATACAGAGTTATGGCTTGTATGAGTTGATGAATTTGTCTTTCAGTTTCCTTGGAAGATTTTAATGTCTTATATTGTTTTATCTCTTGATCAAGTGAATTCCGAGGGTTTGGACCAGTTGAAGATAAGGATCGCGTCAACAATCTAGAGCAGTGGTTCCCAAACCCGGGGTCGCGACCCAAATGGGGTCGCAAGCCTCATCACAAAGGGTCGCAGGGAGCCAATGTGGTCGATGGGGTCGCAAGTGTCTTTGCAATGACAATGAGGCAAGGGTGAATTTTGATATCTATGATGACGTAGAAAAGTTCTGGATTACTTTAGCAGAGAGACATTCGACTGTTAAAAATCGAGCTATCAAAGTTCTGGTACAATTTGGAACCACCTATATCTGTGAGGCAGCTTTCTCGTCAATGGTATTTATGAAAAATGAGTACCGTAACCGTATTTCAAACATCAACTTAGAAAATTGTATGCTATGTTCCTTAACCTCATATACCCCCAGGTACAAAAAAATTAATCAAATCATAATGTACACATGTCAGATATGAAATATGCCACTGTTATAGCATATCAGACATATGATAGAGTAGGAACTTAGAATATTGATTGATATGTTGTTTTATATTACATATTAAACATGAGAGAGTTGTAAATAGTTTCTGACAATGTTTACTTTTACACTCTTGAGTTATGTAATACATTTCCTTATTTGTTTTTACAGTTAAATAAATACGTATAAAAATATGTCTCTATTTATTTTAAGATTCTTCCTCACTAGATAAAATTATATATATATATATATATATATGATACACACAGACAGTGTCTGTGTGTATCATAAAAAACTCAGGGGACCATTCTGAATTCATTCCCATATATATATTATATATATATATATATATATATATATATATATATATATATATATACTTGTTCTTCGTAATGACTTGAGGTCGCACTGGATAGGCAACAGCACTAGAAGGGGTCGCACTGGAAAATGCTTGGGAACCCCTGAATTCTAGAGTATAATTCGTTTTTTTTTATGTATGTGTCTGATTGTCTTGTGTTGAAGCCAGTGGCGGTTCCTCATATGGGCAATATGGGCAGCCGCACAGGGCGGCATTTGTGGAGGGGCGGCATGAGCGCCTGCAAAAAAAAAAAATAAAAATAAATAAATAAAGAAAAAATAAAAATAAAAAATAAAATAAAATAAATAATAAAAGATCAATAAATATATTTTTATTAATAAAAAACCATCTATTGCATTTTCCATAAACCTTCCCATAAAAGACCTCAATGCAAAATGCTTCCAGATTAATATTATTGGGAATAAAGGCCCATACTTTAACATATGTAATGTTATTTTTCTGGTTTGGTTAAATAGTGAAATGTATATTATTTATTACAGAACGAATCTTCACACTAAGCCACTAAGGTCTGTCAAATAACCGCAAATGGATAAGAAGAGGTCAAAGCTATCAGGTGCTCAGTTTAGAAAAAAGAGGAAAGAAGAAGAGGAGAAACGAGCAAAAGATAAAGGTATAGAGCTATGTCATCTACTCTTCACTGCTATATTGCACTGCTATATTGTGATATAGCTTCTGAGTCATTTGAAGTGTACTATTATGTATATAATTAGCCATTAACCAAGGAGGTTGTATTATTCATTTGTTTCCTATTCTAAAAGTTTAATAAATTGTGCTTAATAACATGTTAAATTAATTGTACTAGCCTATTCATGCATTGGTCTGTTATGTTCTATTTTACTATTTGCAGGGGCACTTTTGAAATATTTTGGAACACCCTCTGCCACTAGCCAGGATGAGAAGCCGTCTACTTCTGCCATTATTGAGGCTGAGGAGCCATCTACCTCCTCAGCCTCACATATGTCTCCACAAATGCAGTCTGATCCTGAGGATGAAGACCCATTTGCTTCTACTTCTCCCCGGCAGGACTCTTCAGGTGAGTTTGTGTGCACATATGTCTGTGAGTGTGTGCGTGTGTGTGTATGTGTGTGCATCCCTGCAAAGCATTTTGCAAACAGTTATAAATTATAATGTTATTATCACTGGGTCTGGGTTACTGGGTATGTGTGGTGTTTCACCACCATAATTCCATAACACCACCACCATAACAAAGTGCTGTGAATAATGTGTTATCTAACTTAGGTGTGTATACTAATGAGTAATGCTCTTGTTCTTTCTATTAGAAAGGCCTGGAGCAGAATCGCCTCCTGAGGATGAGTCTCTGTCCACCGACCCTGCTAACTGGCCTTCAGTTCTGACTGAGAGAATTCGGACACAACTGGTTTCCAGGGGACCAAGTCAAGTACCATCTGACTTTGTATTCCCTAGAAACGACAGTGACGGAAGAAGTTTCCACCATCAATACTTCAGGAAGTCATTGGTTAGTGGGGAAAATATAACCAGAAGTTGGTTGGTCTATTCCTTAAAAAACAACAGCCTTTTCTGTTTCTGTTGTACATTATTTTCCAAGAGGAAAATAAATTTAACAAGTTTGGGACTCTCGGACTGGAAGCATGCAAGCTCATTGCTCACATCACATGACAACAGTTCAGAACACCTAAATTCTATGAAAATCTGGAAAGAACTGGCAGTGAGGATGAGAAAGGGGGAGACCATTGACAAGCAGGAGATGGCACTTCTGGAGGCTGAGAAGTTGAGATGGAGAGCGGTGCTGACACGTCTCACTGCTATTGTGCATTCTCTGGCAGTTAGGAATTTGGCACTAAGGGGACATACAGAAAAATTGTTCTCACCATCAAATGGCAATTTTCTGAAAGAAGTTGAACTGATGGCACAATTTGATCCTATAATGCAAGAGCACATTAACCGTGTCCAAAAAGGGACCTCCAGTCACACCAGCTACCTCGGCCACCACATACAAAACGAACTCATTGATTTGTCGAGCAGCAAGACCATTTCAGCAATGGTGAGCGACATCAAACAATCAAAGTTTTTTTCAATAATTCTAGATTGCACTCCAGATATCAGCCACACTGAACAGTTGTCAGTTGTGATTCGGGTTGTGTCACTGGAGGGGAAGCCCCATATAAAGGAACATTTCATGGGTTTTTGGAGGCAGAGGAGTCCACTGGTCAACATTGGCATCTCTGATTCTGAAGAGACTGGAGGAGCTAAAAGTTCCTTTCATGGACTGTAGAGGACAATCATACGACAACGGGGCCAACATGAGGGGAAAAAACAAGGGTGTTCAATCCAGGCTCCTAGAAATTAATCCCAGAGCTCTGTTTGTTCCATGTGGGGCTCATTCTCTGAATTTGCTTGTGGCCGATGCTGCTAAGGGATCTATTGATGCCACAAGTTACTTTGGCATCTTGCAGAAGCTTTACAACTTGTTTTCAGCCTCCACACAACGATGGGCCATTTTGAAAAACATGTGAACATCACATTGAAGATGTGGTCTGATACAAGGTGGGAAAGCAAGATCAAGAGTGTGGAGCCCCTGAGATATCAGGCAGCTGCAGTGAGAGATGCACTGATCGAGGTGAGGGACCACACCAAAGACTCTGTAATAAAGGTCGAGGCTCAATCTCTGTCAGAGGAGGTTGGGTCATACCGCTTCGCCATTTGTTCAGTGGTGTGGCATGACCTGTTGTGCCAAATTCAGCATGTGAGCAAGCAGATGCAGTCTCCTAGCATGCACGTTGATGTTGCAGTAAATCTCCTAAAAAAAACAGAGAGAGGTCTCCGCAATTACAGGGCAACAGGTTTTGTGGCTGCACAAATGGCAGCCACAGATATCTGTGAACAAATGAATGTGGAGGCTGTGTTAAAACAAACGGCTGAGGTCCACAAAGCGGCACTTCTCCTATGAAGCATCTGATGAGCCCTTGATTGATGCTTTGAAGAAGCTGGAGGTGACATTTTTCAATGCAGTGGTTGATGCTGCAACATCAGCCATTCAGGAAAGATTTTCCACGTTGGAAATTGTGGGAGAGAAGTTTGGAGTGCTGACACATTTCCAAAATCTCACATTTGAGGAGCTGACAGAACAATGTGTGAACCTTAGTACTACACTACACTTTAAGGGACAATCTGACTTGGATGGCAGAGAGCTTGCACAGGAGCTGAAGAACTTGCCTGACTTGCCATCAAAAGACCATATCCTTGCTTGAACTGCTGACATTTATCCATGAAAGGGAGCTCTCTGAAATATATCCAAATTTGTGGACTGCTCTCAGAATTGGTCTTACTCTTCCAGTCACTGTTGCTGAAGCAGAGAGGAGCTTTTCAAAGCTGAAGCTCATCAAATCCTACCTGAGGTCAACTATGTCACAGGAACGCCTTACCGGTCTGGCCATCATCAGTATAAATCATACAATTGCTGAGCAGATTTCATATGATGATTTAATTCATGACTTTGCATCAAGGAAGGTAAGAAGTCAGGCTTTAGATGGCAGTTGTGCTGTGGTGCAATTTATTTTGTTTCTTGTTCAAAGTGTAGCATAATAATTACCCTCTCTTAAGTGTCTTATTCTATTTATGTGATAGAGCATTTGTACAATTTAGAAATTTGATTCTCTAGTTTATTTATGGCAGTTGTGCAATTTAATTTGTATTTTTCCTGTTCATAGTATCATAATTACATTCTCTTAAGTGAGTTATTCTATTTACGTGATGAAGGATTTGTAAAATTCAGAAATTTGAGTCTTTGTTTTGGTTCTGAAGTTCCAACAATTAGTCCAATAAAAGTTATTTTGTGAAAGAGTTATGTCTGTCCTTTATTTTGGGGGGATTCGAATGTGTGTGTGTTGGCGAACAGGGGGGGGGGGCGCTGAAGGTGAGGTTCGCCCAGGGCGTCATGTAAGCTAGGACCGCCACTGGTTGAAGCGGTGTTGTGTTTGGGAAGTCAATACTTTGTTTTGGATGATTTCTGAAGCAGTATTATAGAGGATTTGATACATATATGAAGCAATGTTTAGTTTGTAGATTTTTCCAAGCTTAAGAATTTTTAACCCTTGGAACATTTGATCTGCACTTTCATCATGCTTGTTCGATTTATAAATGTTCCTAATCTTATTTTGCATTACTACCAATGGCTGTAGCGAAAATTGACGTGTATTTCCGTAAGCACTAATGCAGTATTGTAGATGTGGGTACACCTTGGTGAAGTATATGGATCGAAGGACCTGTTTGGGTGTACTGCACCAGCTTTCGTAATTACGAATGAGACCTTAGCTAATTTGTTGCATAGGTCTTTAGTGTGCTCTTTGAATGAGAGGTTTGAATCGATGCTAATTCCCAGAAGTTTGGCTGATTGCACTCTCTGAACAGGGGTTAAATTTATGTGTAGGTTTAAAGGGGCAACGCTTTCTTTTTTGTGATAACATTATAAGCTTTTTTTTTTTTAAATAAGGCTAGTTTGTTGCCATTAAATCATACATAAACATTTTGGAGTTCATTGTTGGTGGTCCTTTGGAGCGATGATGAGTCTTTATGCGAGGTATAATTGAGGGTATTAATTGATCTGCATACTGGTAGCAAGAAGAGTTATTTAGTGAACTGTGGAAATCGTTTATATAAAGGAGTACAGAATAGGTGCCAGAATGCTCCCTTGGGGTACCCCGGGGAAGATATGTCTTGTCTGTGGGGTAAAAGAGTCCTGTGCTATAAATTGTGTCCAGTTAGCCAAGTATAAGTTGAGTCACCTTAAAGGTAGTCCCCTGAATCCCTAGTGATCGAGTTTTTTAAGACTATATCTTGAGGTACTGTGTCAAAGGCTTTAGCTTGATCAAATAGGCTGATTATTATTGAAGTTTTTTGTGGTTGAGATTGCTATATAAAGTTCCTCTAATACTGCGGTTATCGCGTCATTTGTCGTGTGTTTACTTAGAAAGCCAAACTGTTGCTTGTGTATGATTTTGTATTTGAATATGAATTTTATCATTTGATTACATACTATAGTATAGTTTATTATATATAGTATAGTTTTTTGACGGTTGGGAGAATGGAAATAGGTCCATAGTTTGAGGGGGAGGTTTTATTACACGATTTATAGATAGAGCATATTTTAATCTTTTTTTAGGGTGTCTAAAAGTGATCACTTATTTATTGCTGTATTTATTTATATTATTTACTCAGATTCTGATGTTTTTTTTGACACCATTCTGAAAGATATTGGGATAGATCAAACTCTCCCAAGGTCCCCAATGTTTTCGTTCCTTTTCGAAGTACCAACACCACACGCACTCATATATATATATAAGGTGGCGCAAAAGTCGCGCATCATGAATTTCAGTGTTGACTATAATATATTATTTTTTTCTTTTAGGTAGGGGATGACTGCGAATTTAACCAAGCTCACCCTCTCGTCTATTAGTAATTTCGCAGCCATCCCTACCTAAAAGAAAAAATAATATAATCAACACTGAAAATTCCTATGATGCGCGACTTTTGCGCCACCCTGTATATACAGTATATGTATATGTTGGACAGAATAATGGAACCACTCGCATTTTCGGTGCTATATCTTCTGCCATCATTAATAGTGTCATATATTTCGCTACATCAATATGTGGATGCTTACTATGCTAAGATAATTAATCTACTACTTCAATATGCTGATATTGAATTTTCTTGTTCTTGCAGAAAAAGTAAAACAAGACATTTGGAAAAGATAATCCTGATTGTGAGCGTACCATGATACGAGTAGTGGGAGCCCGTCTGGCTGGTATATCAGTGATAAAAGTTGCCGAAATTGTATATGTATCTCAAGGAACAGTCCCAGTGGTTATAAATACATGGAAGGAAATGAAACAAATGCATCATATAAGCAAAAGTGGAGTAAAGCAACACTGAAAGAATGTGACAGAAGAACCTGATTACGAGCTGTAAAGAATGAACCAAAGATTGTTGCATCAAAACTTTGTTTAAAACTTAACAATAGTCTACACTCTACAACAACTTATATCAATCAAAACAATGTTAGGAGAATTGTAGTGAAGCCCCTCATAACACCAACCAGTGCAAAAGCTCAAATGAAGTTGGGGTTGGACGGAATAATGGGGACACTATTGTGCTTATGAGTTGTAGTTTTTTAATTTCTTTCCATCGGAACTGTTGCTCGAGATACATGGACAATTTCGGCGACTTTTGTTACTGAGACACCAACTAAACGGGTTTCTACTGTTATGCCCCTTTCACAGTCAGTGAAATCTTTTCTCAGCGTTATTTCTTAATTATTCTGCAAAAATAGGAAAACAATATTTAACAATGACAGATTGGAAAGAAGGGGGTGGTGGTACAGTACGATAAGTTTGGTCACACTTAAAAACACTAATTAAAAACATTGCAGAAATTGATAATATAAATGTAAGTAGCGGACCTAAAGCGATAATTGTGGGAGATCTTAATTTGCCTTGTAGGGATTGGGGTGGTCTCTTACAGTTTAATTCCGGATGTCGACTGTACGAGGGTTTGCTTAAAAGTTAACTTTTATCAAATGGTCAAGGAACCCACCAGAGAACGCAGTATTCTAGATTTAGTTTTAAGTAGAGACCTAGACTTAATTAATAATATCTCTGTAGGAGACTACTTCTCCACCAATGATCATAGGCAAATAACATTTGAAATTAAAATTAATGTTCATAATTCGAAGAGCTTGGAATATGTTTTGGATTTAAAAAAAGAGCTAAATTTCGTGACATGAAACTACAACTTTCGACCCATAATTGGGATGAGGCTCTATCGCACGATGATATTAATGGCGCATAGACTTTTTATAATTATTTTAAACTTAGAATCAAGTAATATCCCATTACGTAAAAAGAGACTGGCGAAGTCTTTTAAACCTGAATGGTGGAATGCTGAAATTAAAAGTATCTTAACGTTAAAAAGAACACGTATTTTAAATTTAAAGAAACAAATAATTCGTCCGATGAAAATGCTTACAACCTATTGAGAAGGGAAGTAAAAAACTTATTGAAAAAGTAAGCACAAACAAATTGAATCCGAAGGAATGCTATAATTATGTCAGGAAAAAAAAAGTACCTCGCAGACTATTTGTCCAGTGGTCCACTCATAGGCGAAAACAACGAAAAAATTTACGATGACTTACAAATAAAGGAAGTTGAAATAAATTCTTTTCTTCCGTCTTTACTAACGAAAATATGAATAACATTCCTGTTCCCATAATCATGCTCAGTGATGAGCATTTAAAGCTTCACGATTTTACCATTAGTGAAACTGAAGTACTCTCGGCCATAGGTAAAATTAATCCTAATAAACTCACTGTCCAGATAAGCTCTAACCTAGGGTACTTAAAAAAATGAACTGCGCAATAGTCTCTCCTCTCGCATATATATCTAATAATAATTAATAATAATAATAAATCGTTACAGTCTGGAGAAGTTCCGTTCGATTGGAAACTTGCAAACATTAGGCCAATATTTAAAAAAAGGGGCTAAATCGCTTCCGGGAAATTATCGTCCTATCAGTAGTTGGTAAGCTTTTGGAGGCGATAGTTCGGGACAAAATAATTAATCACTTAGAAATTAATAAATTAATCAAAGATTCTCAACACGGCTTTCGACGTAATCGTTCTTGTCTCCCTCATTTACTCGATTTCTTTAGTGATATTGTAAATATATATATGACAAGAGTAAAACAGTAGATATTATATATATATGTCGATTTTCAAAAAGCGGTTTGATAAAGTGCCACATAGTAGATTATTAGCTAAACTTCATTCTCACGGAATTGATGGCAATATTCTCAAATGGATCGAAAATTGGCTTAGTGGACGTAAACAAAGAGTGTTGATTAATGGCAAAGCGTCTAACTGGAAAAGTGTAACTAGCGGCGTGCCTCAAGAATCAGTTCTGGGAACAGTTCTTTTATTATTTATATCAATAACATCGACTTGGGAATTAACAATTTCAATATTTACGGATGATATCAAACTAGGGAGACGAACAAATCAGCGGCAGAACGTTCGTAGATTCAAGAAGATATTAATAAATTACTCGAGTGAGCAGAAATTTGGCAAATGAACTTTACAAAAGATAAATGTAAAACGTTGCATATCGATAGAAACAATGTCAAAGAAAAGTATTTTATGCGCGATAAGACACTAAACAAATGTTACGGAAGAGAAAGATTTAGGTACTATTGTTGCCGACACTCTTAAACCGATTAAGCAATGTATCGAAGCGGGTTGAAAAGCAAATAGAATCTTAATATTTATTAATAGATCGTTTGATTTTAAGTCGGAGAAAACAATGCTAACATTATATGATTCCTTAGTACGCCCCCACCAGGAATACTGCCTTCACTTCTAGTCCTTATATTTACGACAGGACATAACTGCAGCGACGGGCTACTAAGATGTTTCCTGGACTTGGAAACAAATCATAAACTGCCCGTTTAGAAACGTTAAATTTATTCTCACTCGTAAAGAAGGCGTATTCGTGGAAACTTAATGCAGGTATTTAAAATGATTAAAGGTGTCGATAATGTCGATGCGGAAAAATATTTCACCTTCAAAAATGCAGATAGAACACACGATAATGGTCTCAAATTAGTGGGTAAACATTTTAATTTTAATGAAGCTAAACATTTTTTCTTCAATCGTATAGTTAATTTGTAGAATGTATTGCCAACCAGCGGAGTTCAAAGTAATTCGGTCGAATCCTTTGAAGAGAGACTTAGACGCTTATCTTGCCTTAAACCCCCAATTGGAAGCATTTGTTAGCGCGTAGAAGTATTATAGAATTTTCACTCTGATTCCCTCCTCTTTACTTTAAAATTTTCACTTTATCTTTAAATTTCTTTCCTTCCTTTCAACCTCTTTTCTTCGCTTTGCTTTAAAACTTTCACTCGTCTTTAAATTTTCTTACTTCTTTTAACTTTCCTTCTTAAACAGACAACCCCGTAGGGACCAGCCGGTTTGTTGCTGTTTAATATCCTTTGTATTTGTATTTAATATCAGCATATTAAAATGGAAGATGTTTTCATTATTATATCATTCATACATCAACTTCATAAAATATATATCCCATTAATAATGTCAGAAAATATAGCAGCGAAAGTGTACGTCCGTTATTCTGTCTAACCCTCGTATATATCCCACCTCCAGTTATCAATAATCAGGAATAAACCTTTTCCATCAACTGCTAAAACAGAAAGACAGACAGACAGACAGAGAGAGTGGCGGTCCGTGAAAATCCATTCATTTTTAAGTGTTTTAGCTCCCCATTAAAGAGGATATTTCGGCTAAAAGAGAACATTTGAAGATATAACGAGGTCAAAAGGCGTAATGCGAATTTAATTTTATCGAAAATAAAATTAGGGACTTGATATATTTTATTACAAATAGTTTTGTACTAGAAATATTTTGCAGCTTGGAAACACAGTAAAGAATAATTAGATTTCGTCTCTATCGAAATAGATTAAAGCACATTATTAGGTCTGGACTCCAAATTTTCCACTCTTTGATAATGTCCAAAATTATTTTACATTCTCATTTCTCTCGTAAATAAAGTAAAAGGGAGCTGAATTACTAATTTCTTACGCTATTAATTATTTCTTTGCCTCGCTTACAACTTTGTTTATTAAATTTGCAATAGTTTATTCAGTGGTGAAGTTTGCTGTTTCGACTCTCAATCTAATTAATTCTCAATCAGTTAAATTTCTTTATGACACCTAAATAATATTAACAGATTGAATAGTTTGTAACTTAATTACTGGAAACATTTGTAACTTTCGTAAAAGATGGAGAGTTTCTTCAAAGGACGAAAAAAATTGACAAATAAGTTAAATAAAATGACGCAAATAAGGATAGTCATTAAATTCGCAGATTTCAATTCATTTTAGTTTATTTACAAACATATATGGAGTTTACATAGATGAGTATAATTTCATTATTAAATACAGATGTTGTATACAATTGGAAACTGCCTTTAGCAAGCGTGCACGCTTTACAGGCTGAAATCTACTAGTAATCAGTGTTTCCCAAACTATGGGTAAATTACCCCACTGGGGTAATTTGGTACACTGCAAGTACTTTTAAAGTAGAGAAAGTGCATAAATAAACGACATTGCAATACTGGGACTGGCTTTACGTGGGGTACAGGTAGGGTGGGGGTCATTATGAATGTATCCATGTGAAAATAGGGTAATGACTCAAAAAGTTTGGGAACCACAGTTAACAAGTTAGATGAAATTATAAGATGTTTAATTTTTTTATAAAAGACTTAAAACTAAGCGGAATTTACAGATTAAGACGTATTGTGAACATTTAATTACATCACTTTTATAAATTTTATAAAATCCTTCAAATTTTTATGAAACAAAAATTCAAAGGAATGTATTTACTTATCACCATTACTGCGTTTTTAATTAAACAACTCCACGAATTTATTGACTGCACCTCACCTACACATCTCTTTCATCAAAATATTTGAAAGAATAGAATAGTTAGAGAAAAAGTTTATGACTTTGCAGAAAAAATGAAATGGCAACCAATATGGATTCCGATCAGGAAGATCTTCCACAGAGAAAAATATTTTGATGACCGAAACAATTTTTGTTTTATTTTTACACACCCAAAAATTTTGTTTCACATTATAAAATTAATTTTGTTGGTAAGAATTTGCTGCAGTAAATAAGTACTTAGTTGATTGAGCGAATTCTGTGTATATTTGTTTTAAACGACAATTTGTTTAAATTAAACATAATTTACTTTCATTTTCGAATTATCAAAATGTTTCATTTATTTTTCTTTCTTTTTAATCAGAATTTATTCGCTTAACTTCAACTTAACTTATATATTCAACTGTGCGCAGTATATACACAGAAACAAACATGAAAACATTTAATCTTAACGGAAATCGAACCATCTTCACTGAAATTCTTCAAATTATGTACACTGTTTTTTGCCTGCTACCCCATCCCAACTTACAAGCGCGTCAAACAAATTGCATCTCTATAGTTTTGCTCTGTATTAGAATTTCATTAAATCATTTTCTAGGTGAAAAATTTTAGAAACAGCTAATATTAACCCTTTATGGATGGGTGCATGATTACTTTATATCGATGGATGGATGGATGGGTTGTCGTTAGGAAATATAATTCATTATTAGTGTTTATACAATAGTCACAATAAAATTCTACAGTAAAAAAATGAAAGCAAAAAATCCTTATGGTAACTAGTTAAAGCAATTATTGTATTTTAACCATTGTTTTATTTGATCCGGTACTTGTAGGTTATCTCCCCCCCCCCCCCCCCACCTCACCAATTTTGACAGAATATTTTCGTTAAAACTAAAGAAAATATCACGACTTAACCTAACCAATTATCAAGGGCGTATAGTTGATCTATTAGTAAATAGTAAATACTATTCCAGAAACAAACAATGTTATAATTAATAATTAATAGATCAACTCTACGCCCTTGATAATTGGTTAGGTTAAGTCGTGATAGTTTCTTTAGTTTTAACGAAAATATTCTGTCAAAATTGGTGGGGGGGAGATAACCTACAAATACCTTTGATCCAAACAAAAGGTGATTAACTAAACTTCATTTGTTGTTTGTAAAAAGTGATTTTTCTTTGTTATAATAAAATGAAGCCAACAAAATACATTTGATAATTCTATCAATTATTATATTTTGACCAATACTTTATTTGATTTAAACAAAAAGCGTTCAACTAAACATGTTTTGTTGTTTATAACCCTTTATTGGGCAGTGTGACTTTACTGATTTTGTTCTGGCTAACGCCAGACGATTTTATTCAGTCTCGGAAAGACCTTTGTGCAGTAAAGGGTTAAGCAAACGTCTATTAACCCTTTACTTTACTGCACAGAGGTCTTTCCGAGACTGGATAAAATCGTCTGGCGCTAGCCAGAACAAAATTAGTAAAGTAACACTGGGCGATAAAGGGTTAACAGCAGATTTTTCTCTGTGTGCCTATCACGGCTAATGTGATCTAACATCATTGATACTCTCGAAAATAATGGAAAATTATGATGTGATATACACAGACTTTCCGAAGGCGTTTGACATATGATCATGGTATCATAGTACATAAATTGAAATGTATGGGAAAAGCAGAAAAAGTAGGAAAATGGGCATATAACTTCCTTAGTAAGCGGCCTCAAGTCATTATAGTCCAAGGAATATCATCAGAATCGGGGGTACGTAGCTCAGTACCACAAGGAACAGTATTAGCTCCATGCTATTCATAATCATACTAACTGATATAACCAATAAAGTTACCACTGATAGTAGACACACATTCTTTGTTGATGACACAAAAATTAGTAGAAAAATAAGAACCCTAAATGATATAAAATCTCTACAAACGGACACGAACAGAATTTACAACTGGTCAGAAGGCAACAATATAAAATTTAACACCGAGAAATTCCAACTCTTAAGATATGGAAAAAGTGAGGAACTAAGAGCTCCAAATGAATACACAGAGAAAAATTTTTGAGTCAGTTTCCTAGTCACTCTATAAAGGTTAGTTAAATTACTGTTTCTAGTCATTTACCAAAGTTTACTGAAAAATGTCACAAAATCATTTGTCAATTAACTACCTTTACTCATACTAAAATTATCCGCAATTCTTTTCGCGTTGAACTCGTTACTTTATTAGAGTTATATTAGGGAAGTAGTCAAGTGGATAAGATCACAAACCTATGAAGAAAGTCATTCATCTTTTTAGCAATATCTGACTTGTGTTTGATTAGTAGCTAAAATTTACTTGTACATCATCTGACTACCCTATATATTTCGTAATGAAAAACAGTGTATCTGACTACCCTTTTACACGAACAATCTGACTAATAAGATTTATTGATATATTATCTAACCACCTTCCTTGTTAAAGAAATGCAATGCATCTGACTATCCTTACGTAGCTCACAAAAGTAATCTGACAATGCGTATGCATAAAATGTACAAATATTTTAGTTACCCTTCTATTATAAAAGTATATAGTAGAAATATAACCAATAGCAATTAGTCTACCTACTAATTAAAGGTACTTTGGCAGTTTTTACGTTTGATATAATAATTCGTGCATTGTTGTGACGGTGAATTTGTATGCGTAAATCTCATATCAAAATGTAAATAAAAAATAGTAGAAAGAAAGAATGAAGTGATTTTGAAATAGATTTAATTTCGCGTGAAAATTTAAATCTTTTAAAATGAAGACAGACAAAAATAAAGTAATCCGATACCCAGGGTAGAGCCGAGGGCTGAGTGCATTATCAACAAAATAAATTATTATTTGACATTCCCGGATAGATTTGAGGGGTCGCGCGTCTTAAGGTACCTAAGCGCCACACAGGCGAAAACGTGTTTTTGATGGATATCACTATTTTCACCCTTCCTCTATCGCGTGGTTTGGGTTATAATGAACTTACGACATTAGAAGTATGGTTGAAAACATTAAGAAGAAGCGAACTACTTTTTTCACCTCTATCGCCAGCCAAAAATTCACCCAAAGTTCGGCATAATAAAAAAAAAAAAAAGAAAAAAATATATGTAAAATATAAAATATGAAAATTTATTCCAAAAACTCATCAACATCTTCATTAGCATACTTAGAACTCTAATTTAGCCAAAAATGAACGTTCTAGCTCAATTAATAACAGAGATACTATTGCCAGGATATTGTTGAACTTTGGAGGCGATTTCTGATGAATTTTAATTTTGGCGCTTAGGTACCTTAAGACGCGGGACCCCTCATTTATGGTCGAGTAATTAATCTACAAAGGGGAAAATATAGCTTAAAAAGGTTGTTTTTCATTATTGAAGTTTGTAAAGGTTTGAGTTTGTTATTCTTTGGTTTCACCTAAAGGAAACCCTCGAGAAAATATTTTAAATTTTAATTTCAAATTTTGAATTTTAATTTGAAAATTTCTTTAAGAAAGGTGGAGTGTAAGATTTAACGAAGTTGAGATTAGAGCCAATAGAAGATCGGTAATTTTTGTACGAATGATGTCATGTAATGAAAATGGTTTTGATAGGCCCTTTAGACACTAAAGGGAGTAGTAGTTTCTCTAATCTTAAGGTGTAATTTACAGTTGTAAAGCAGTTGTACTTCTGGCCTGTAAAGTTGAAGTGGGTTAGAGATTCTTTAAACCCTGTGGCATGATTAAAAATTTCCAAGTTGAGTTAAAACTGTTTCACGTTGTACGAAAATCTGAATTGCCTTTTGTTTTACAGTAAATAAACTACTTAGATTATGAAAAACCGCATATGTAGTGCAACTCCTTTTTCGCGGTTGCACTTATTGTGCGCGCGGGTTCGTTTCTTTCATGATGACTCTGCGTATCCATTCGGATGGCCCTTCAATTTTATACGCATAATTTTCTTGGCTTACTTGAAGCCCACTTTGAATTTCGAACTTTCACTGTTAATTTACCCTCAGCTTACAAGAGAGGCCTATTGCAAGGTAGCATAGAAACAACACACTCCCTCTTACAAAGTTTATTTAATTTCGCTCAAAATAGGACACAAATTTAAAAGAAATCGAGACGTACAATTACAATTTTTTTTTTCCAAAAACGAATTGTCAATTTAAAGAAAATGTTCGCAATTATTCAAGTCTCAAAAAGCAATTATACAGAGGGTTTTTTTTTTTTTTTTACCTGTGTGTTACTCTAGGACTAGCAATAAATTCAAATTCCGTAATCTAAGACGTTTACAGAAGTAGTTTCCTTACAAAATTTTGGAAATTTACTTTCAACAGTTCTGCGCGAATTTCGCAGATTTTTCAGAAAAAAAGTCCGTCAATTAAGTGAAGTAAATTTTTAAAGGCTTTAAATGGTCATGCACTAACTTCACCAGTTTCCTCGGGAAACAAGATCACCACAAAATATTTACTTTCCCCTGAGGAAATATAATATTTCGCAAACTTACAAGTTTAACATTTAATGTAAACAATTCAGATTTTCGTACAACGTGAAACAGTTTTAACTCAACTTAGAAATTTTTAATCATGCCACAGGGTTTAAAGAATCTCTAACCCATTTCAACTTTACAGGCCAGAAGTACAACTGCTTTACAACTCTAAATTACACCTTAAGATTAGAGAAACTCCTCCTCCCTTTAGTGTCTAAAGGGCCTATGAAAACCATTTTCATTACATGACATCATTCGTACAAAAATTACTGATCTTCTATTGGCTCTAATCTCAACTTCATTAAATCTTATGCTCCGCCTTTCTTAAAGACATTTTCAAATTAAAATTCAAAATTTAAAATTAAAATTTAAAATTTAAATTTTCTCTCGAGGGTTTCCCTTAGGCGAGACCAAAGAATAAACAAACTCAAACCTTTACAAGCTTCAATAATGAAAAACAACCTTTTTAAGCTATATTTTCCTTTTTGTAGATTAATTACTCAACCATAAATCTATCTGGGAATGTCAAACAATAATTTCTTTTCTTGATAACGCACTCAGCCCTCGGCTCTAGCCTGGGTATCGGATTACTTTACTTTTGTAAGTCTTCATTTTAAAGGATTTAAATTTTCACGCGAAATTAAATCGATTTCAAAATCACTTCATTCTTTCTTTCTACTATTTTTTATTTACATTTTTATATGAGATTTACACATACAAATTCACCGTCACAACAGTATTTCTTCCGAAATGAATTTACAACTTGGACTTTTTCTATATATTAAAATAATTTGTTGATTCTGGGTTAAAAGAGAAATTATTCATTAATGAATATCAGTGTGTGTGTATATGGTATACCATATTCATATAATAAAAGCATTACGGAGCTTATCTTAAGCGAGTGATATGTTTTTCCTTTTATATTTCCTAATAATAATTATATTGGAATCTGTTTACAATCTAGTATTTATTAGTTAACCCGAACATGAAATTAATTACTTTACCATCACTATGAAACACTTCATTAGCCGTATGATTCGTTTCGCTTTTCAAGATTTTTTCTATTTACTAATTAACCACAAAGTAAAACTAGTCAACTGATTCAAAAGTAGAACGAGCAATTAGTCTTTTGACACATTTCAAGAAAATTAAATAAGTCAACTTATTTTACATCGCCAAGGATGAATTTGTCCCAAGACCTGCTGCAAATTAACTACTACATGTTTAATGACTAGTTACAATTCTTTTAGGTCAAATAAGTTACAAACTCGGTTTTGAAACTGGATGCGTCTGTTGACCTGGTAAACATAGTCTTGTGACCTAAAAAATAATTTCAATGCAGGAAATTCAGATAAACTCCAAAGCAAAGGATTTAAGGGTCATAATGACCGATGATGCGAACTTTGAAACACTAAGATACAGTAAACAAAGCAAAAAGAATAACTGGACAGATACTGAGAACCTTTGAAAGAAGGGACAGGAATATAATGATCCCTCTGTTGAAAGCGCTGATCACACCCAAGCTGGAGTATTGCTCAGCCTTAACGTCCCCATATAAAAAAGAAAAAGACATAAGTCAACTAGAACAGATTCAAAGAAACCTCTCAGCTAGGACTGATGGATGAAAAAAATTAAATTACTGGGAAGCATTACGTAAATTAAATATATACTTGCTGGAAAATAATAGAGAAACTAGTCCCTAGTGAAAAATAGGAACGGAAGAATGTGTTGTGTTCCCAAACTAAAAGCAAGACAAGGAGCAGCCTCTAACCCTGAGGGAAAATAGTTATGTTGTCAGAGGGCCAAAGACTATTTAGCCAGTTGCCCATACAACTTAAAAGCACGAATAGTATCGATGTGGAAGTCTTCAAAAGAAGACTAGACATCCGACTCAGGACAATCTGAGATGAGCCGGGTGTACCCCTCTATGTGAAATGGAGAGCTCAAGAAACCAAC
>JAJOZX010007611.1:0-57500 GCA_023014485.1 Bathynomus jamesi | reverse complement strand
TTATCTTCGCTTAATTTCTGTAGGATCTGAAGTTTATATGGATGCCATTTGTGAGCCTGAAGAATGCGATGGATGCTACTTTTCGACACTCCTGTATCGGCGGACAATCGCCGAAGAGACTTATTGGGACTTCTGTTAAAATGAGCCAGGACAGCAGTCGCTGTATCATCGTCAGTGGACCTCCTTGAAGGTCCACTGCGTGGTTTATCTTCTATAGATCCTGTTTCCTTAAACTGTGCAACAAGTCTGATAACACAACTCTGTGTTATTGGCTCGCGGTCTGGATGCAGTCTGTTAAATTCAGCAGCGGCCTCTCTCTGACTCCGATTTCCTGTGAGTAGAATTATTTGGATTCGTTCTTCCTTGCTCACAGACATTATGGCCTGTAGAAATAGAAAAATATGAATTTCTTCTATGATGCCGGACTCATGGGAATATATATATATATATATATATTATATATATATATATATATATATATATATATATATATATATATCTTAACGTAAAGAACGACGCTTTGTATAGGAGAATATTCCGCGCAAGATGAGAGCGAAAGAACGAAACAAATGAAAAAATGAGGTAACCATTCGGAATCGAACGTTAATTATACTGCGTGTTTGCAGTTATAATGTATTATATATATATATATATTAATATATATATAATATATATATATATATATATATATATATATATATATATATATATATATATGAAGAAAACAAAAATAGCTTTAGTTTATCATAATGAAAATTCTACACTGATTTTGAAAAATATTCAAATTGAAAATGTGAGTGGAAAGAATAGTTGCAAAATAAAATATTCTCTTTGACTGCCTGCAAACCAAGGATTATTTTTGTAGTTTAAATAAAGGAAAGTTTCATGTTTTCAAAGTTTTGATTATTATATGATGGATTATCTCACACACACACACACACACACACACACACACACACACACACACACACACATATATATATAAGTACGTAGCAAGACTGATACAAGATTTACACACTAACTTATAATTTATTTAATATTACAGCTGTGTTCGCTGTACAGATGTCAAGTTCAGTATTGTGCTTCTTCATGCAATAAAAAGCCATTATTAGTATATTGGTTTTAGTGTAAATAAAATTAATAATTGAAAATAAGTATTTCTGTGACTTCAAATATGTATGATTAGATAAGTTCTTTTAAGAGTTACTTCATTATTAAGTGAATTCAGGAGTGTACGCATCTATCGCTCTACCAGCCTGTCTGTCTATCAAGCTGTCCATCAATGTTTTCGTGATGAAAGCAACGATATGACAACGTGACAGACACCGCACGCTCTGCAACATATTAGAAATAAATAAAAGAAAAAAGTTGTGCCAATTTTTCTGGAAAATTTAAGATATATATATTGAAAAATCAATATCACAAACGAAATTGGAATCGTAAATGTTTATTGCGACAATTATTTATTTAGCGACATTTTAGCAAACCAACTGAATTCAGTGCCAAATTTAAAAGAAAAACGAATGTCACTTTTTATTACGAGATTAATAACGGCAACCAAAAAAAAAAAATGTAGTTTAATATTTTTGCGATAGAGGAGAAGCTCATAGCGAAATCGTTGTTCTTTTTAAAATTTTATTTACATTTTTATATTAAACTATTTCTAGCGAAATGGTATTTATTTTAATTGCTGTTCATGTTTATTATATTCTTTTACGTTCTTTTATTGCTTTACACAAAATTTCTAATTGCAATGAAACATTGATCAAACAAAAGAGAATTTTCTTCAGGCACAAACGCCTTTGACATTTTCACCCTATTTGACCTTACACCAAACTCGGCTTAATGACAAATATACCTTGCTATACCGTGATTATAAATATAAAGTTTCTTATAAAAAGACCTTCCGTTAATGTACCTGGACAGTACTAAATGACTGTTGGATAACACAAAAGATTATGTACGAATATGAAAATAATACCATACAACAGGAGAGGTCCTACCTTTTACGAGAACTGAACTTAAACTTTGGCCAGGAAGAGTGATCTACATAGTTCTGTTTTACTGTTGTTACTGTATAGTATCATGGACGACAGTGTGAATCGGGTTTCACGCACCTAGTCAGTCTGGCTAGTTACTAGTTGTCGTAAAACATTTATCCTTAATCTTATTTACTTTTAATATATATTTTATATGTAAAATATTAGGTAAATATTAGGGCGTGCCTGGCTATATACGGTGAAGAGCGCAAGAAAGCAACTCGCTCCTTCACCAGACCAGACCTAGAGGCGGGGCCACCAGCTTGACCTCCGTGTGAAGAGAGACCAACGCACGAAACAACATAAGGTTCATAAGGTAAAGTACTAAAATTGCGTAGTTCTACAAAATACCACTCAATAAACAACCCTGCGAGGGGTATGTATTTGCAGCATGTTGTGTCATTGGAAAAAATATATAGATGTACATGGTACTCGTGTGGTTTCCTTACGTGGAAAGAAAAATGCTTTGATCTTTCATATTGGACATGGTATAGTTTTTACCATTATCTTTAACCATGACGTATCTCGTTACTTTGATTTACGGTCACCTCTATAAAGGGTATAACAATGCTCGGGTGCATGTTTCCTTCGGAACAAGAGGTGCCTTAAATTATTATATTTTTTAGCCGAGACGCAAGACAATTTTAATTTTTTTTTCAGGCTCTACAATAATTCATTTGGAATTACAAACGTTCCGTGAATACACGTGCATATACTGTATCTGCACGCACAACAGCTTTATTAATATAAAAGCAATGAAAATGGTTTGAAAGGGAGATACTTTTACAGTTTATTATATATATATTATATATATATATATATATATATATATATATATATATATATATATATATATATATATATATATACATATATATATATATATACAGGGTGGGCCGTAAGTTTCCATACATAGGAAAATTAAACGTTTGTTTTTATGTTTCAGATACCCTAAGAATATGCGTTTGACGTAAGATCTTGTTTACTGATGAAGCAAATTTTTACGTCAATGGAGAGGTTAATCGGCAAAACATACGTTATTGGAGTAATGCTAACCCTAACTGGCTGAGTCCGACGAAGATGCAAGGTGCCGGTAAAGTGATGGTGTGGGCCGGGATATGGGGTGACAGAATTATTGGACCAATTTTGTCAGTGGAAATCTTAATGCCGAAAGGTATCTTAACATGTTGCAAGAAGAGATTTTCCCATCCCTGCTAAACGAGGAAGGTAACTTCCCAGTTTACTTCCAGCAAGATGGAGCTCCACCTCATTATGGTCTTCACGTGCGTCGGTATTTGGATCAGCAGTTTCCGGATGCTTGGATTGGTCGGCGTGGTCCTGTGGAGTGGCCTCCCAGATCTCACCCCCCTTGATTTCTATCTTTGGGGCACTTGAAGGCCATGGTGTATCAGGAAAAGATACGAGACATAAATCATCTAAAGGAACGTATCACCAACGCCATTACAAGCATAACGTCAACTGTGCTAATGCGTGTTCATCAACAGTGGGGAACACGTATTGAAATGTGTTTTCAAAACAATGGCAACCATGTAGAGCATATTATATAAATAAAAATGGTTGTCCATAAAAAAATGTTTATTTTTCCTATGTATGGAAACTTACGGCCCACCCTGTATATATATATATATATATATATATATATATGTCTCAAAAAATGCATACAGACTTTATACATCAAAATAATTTATTAAATAAAACAGCGAACGAAGGGTGATGGACTGATGTTCAGTGTTTGGAGAAACAATATGTTGCAGCAACTACTTTACGGACGCAAATGTTCAAAATGTTCATCATCGCCTCTTTCTTTGCCTTTTAATATGTTTTATCAATGAACATAGTCTGTATACATTTTTTGAGACACCCTGTGTATAATATATATATATGAGCTACGTCGTGGCCAATGTCATAACACCGCTTCCCTGAGATCAGCGAAGTTAAGCGACATTGGGTCTGGGTAGTAGTTGGATGGGAGACCGTCCTCCGGCCCAGATTATGTAGCGACCCGTGGTTCGGATCCCACGTAAAGTTGTAGGTCCCCTCCGTCATATGACCTTAGATGTTGCGAAGGAGGTTAAACAACCCCAATAAAAAAAATATATATATATATATATATATTATTGCAGAAAGGTTGACTGCAGGTCGATCCTGAACCGTCGTTCGAAGCGATCAAATGAAGATGAAAATAAAGATATCACGTAAAGCAATATATATATATATATATACACTGTACATTAAAGACAATATTTTGTATGCAGAGATGACCAACTGGTCAATCGTGATCCATCGTGAGCATTTTGTATAGAATAGAATAGAATAACCTTTATTAATAATAATAAAATAAATATATTTTTTCAATTTACAATGACATGTAGAATTGTGAAGCTCGACTATTTATTTTATTTTATTTTGCCCAAAAGCTTTAGGCTTTACTTGGCTCTTATTAAAAATAAGCAGCTAGTTGTTATTACTTAATAATAATAAATAAATAAATAAATAAGTATTAGTAATAGTTAAAACATGTATTATAATATTAAACAATATTAATGGACAATATTAAACGATATTAATGGACAATATTAAACAATATTAGTGGACATTAATCCTAGATTTTTGTTAGTATGCCATTATTAATCGGGATTTCAACTTGGTTTTAAACAAATTTACATTTACAATATTTTTTATATTGGCATGCAAGTCATTCCATAGTTTCAATCCAATGAAAACGGGTAGTTTTTGAGATGAAGACAATCTAAATTGAGGTATAACAAGCTTTGATCTATTTCTGGTCTGATACGAGTGGATTTCTTGAGTTACAAAATATCTATTTACCCATTGCAAATTAATGATTTTGTTCTTACACTTGTAAATAAAAATAAAATGTGCCAGTTTGGTTATATCGTTGAGCTTTAGTAGGTTTAGCTCTTTAAATAATGCACTAGAGTGATCAAGGAATTCAGCATTAGATAATAACCTTATTGCTCGTTTTTGGATGACAAAGATACCATTTAATGCGTTGTTAGCGGAGTTTCCCCAAACGAGGGTGCAGTATGTTATATAAGGAAGAACAAGAGTATGATAAAGAGTCAATAAAACTTGTTTAGGGACTACATTTCTAAGTTTAAACATTATAGCAACGCTCCTTGAAATCTTTTTCGCGATATAATTTACATGATCACTCCATTGCAAATTCTTATCTAGCATTACACCAAGAAATTTTGTTACAGTACACTACTTTATGGCGATTTCATTAACATTAAGTTCATCAAGATATACATTTCTTTTATTAGTAAAAATCATGAAATTTGTTTTACTGGTATTTAGGAAGAGTTTATTGGTGGTCAACCATTTCATTACACTGATGAATTCTGAATGAAATATATTCTTAGCTGTATTAACATCTTTGCAAGAAAAAGAGACAGTTGTATCATCTGCAAACATTATGAAGTTCAGTATATCAGATGAACGTGGGAGGTCATTTATATATAATAAAAATAACAGTGGACTCAGAACTGAGCCCTGTGGCATACCATGTTTGACAAGCGCTTTAGTTGAGCAAACCTTCTTTACCGATACAAAATGATATCTATTGGGCAAATAACTTTTAAACCAATCACTGATTGCTCTTCTAAAGCCGTAACAATATAATTTATTAAGTAGAATATTATGGTCTATTACATCAAACGCCTTACTCAAATCCATAAATACTGATATCATTATGTCTTTGTTCTCCTTAGCTATATTTACATATTCCATAAGATTTAAAATAGCCATTTCCGTTGTTTTATTATTAAGGAAGCCATATTGATTTGGAGATAATAAATTGTAGGATTCTAAATATCGCTGCATTCTACTTTTTACAATTTTTTCAAAAACTGCTGAACACAGATAATGAACACACCGGCCTGTAATTTGTTGCTAGTATAGGATCACCCCCTTTAAAAAGGGGTGTTATACAACCAGTTTTTAGCATTGATGGGAATATTCCTTTGGAAATACTTTGATTGATAATCTTAGCCAAAGTTACAGACATCTTATCTTTAACAAGTTTCAATATACTGTAGGTACAGGAATGTTATGAATGTTATTTTTTGTATTTTTTTAATTTACCAATAATATTCCGGACCTCAGTAGAGGTAGCAGGAACAAAAGAAAATTAATTTAGTGGGCTGGGTGACATATATTCTAGAGGTGAATGATCATTATTTATTAATTGTGAGCGAAGCTTATCCGCTATTGAAGTAAAATGTGCATTTAAAGAGTTTGCAATAGCAGTATCATCAGTAATTTCTTTATTATCAACATTTAATTTCTCTATTGAATTTTTCGTAATTTGTTTTCCGAGGAGATTGTTTATGGTTGTCCAAGTGTTTTTCATGTCTCCTTTATGTTTGGAAAATTGATTGTTATAATAGTTATATTTTGCAATTTTGATTATTTTAGTTAATTTGTTTCTGTATTGAGTATATTGTATTTTAGGAATTTTGCTCTGTAATTGCAATTTGAATAATTTATCTCTGTTCTTTATTAATATGATAATTCCTGGAGTGATCCATGGATTTGCGACACTTTTGGGCGAAACTGTTTTTCTCCTTAAAGGAAAGCAAATATTAAAAATATGGAATAAGGTGTCATAGAAGAACTGAAACATATGATCTGGGTCATTTAAAGGTTCGTCACAGTCAAGTCGAGTATTTTCTACAGCCCCAATAAATTTTCTTTTGTTAACCTCTGAGAATATTCTGTAATCAATAGTTGTTTTGTCCGCAACCTGAACAATGTTATTGAATATAGCGTAAGTAGGAAAATGATCACTGATGTTAGTGGTTATAATTCCAGAATTTACGAGGGCATTGCTATTTACAAATATATTATCAATCGTAGATTTTGTTATTCGATTGCCATAGCCGCAGACTCGAGTGGGTTTGGTAATAGAATGACTAAGATAGAAAGAACTCATTAAGTTTAAAAATTTATGAGAGATTGCTTCAGATTGCAAATTGATGTTGAAGTCACCCGCAACTATGGCATTCGACTTATGAAAGTTGCATAACGTTATCTAAGTGAATAAAAAAGCTATTGATATTAGTTGATATTAGTATTAGGTGGTCTATATATTGCATGGACAGAATATACATTACTTTTGTCTTTTATATTCACAATCAGGTTTTCATTGTCACTATCACATAGAGAAAATACTTCGTTAGAGTCGTAAGTTTGATGCACATACGCAGAGATACCCCCACCAATCTGACCATCTCTTACAGTATGATAAGCAACGTAATTATCTAAATTATATAGGTTTTTAACACTACTATTTTACCAGGTTTCCGTGAGAATTATAACACTAAATTTGACCGTGGAAGTTTTCAAAAGGGCCAATAAGTAGTTATAGTTCCTAGATAAGCTTTTAATCAATCGCAAGGCAGAACTGGTCATTTCCCCAAATTGAAATAAACATATAAAGTAATCCTAAAAAGAAATGAAAGTGTAAAAGCAAATGCAGGCAATGATTGATAATTCATAATTAATTTGAATCTAATTTCTTATTAACATTTTAAAAATTAATGTCCTAATAATAAATCCTCTGAAAAGTTTGCCATTTTGCCATTTTCATGTTTCTTACAATTTAGTATAGTAAAAATAATGACGTGGGACTTGTTTACAATTGTAAGGTATGGAAGTGGGGAGAGGTAAGGATGGGAGGTTGGGGGAAAGCAGATGAGTACAGGCAAGATTACCGTAGGTAAATCACTCTCCCTTACCAAAGTTTAAGAGTAGTTCAGTTTCCTCAAAAGCTAGAGACCCCCGTTATGTGACATTATTTTCATATTTTAACTATACATAATACTTAGTGTTGTACGACGATCGTGCGCACTATTCGGCTATGCTAACAAAGGGTCATCTTCTAAGGAATTTTATATTTACAATCAAAATACAGTAAGTCATCGTCATTATTTGTCATTAGGCCGAGTTTGAAAAAAACAGATCGGATGAAAGTGTATACTGCGTTTATGCCATGTTGAAAATTCTCTTTGAAAATTCACTTCACTAAGCAAAAAAAAAATTTTTGTCAATTTCATAGTCGCTGTAAAGGTTGGTTTAAATTATTATGTTCCTAGTCATTTACCATTACTATGGTCCTAGTTCCTATGTTCCTGTTTTAGTTCCTAAACCAAAGTTTACGGAAAAGTGTCAGAAAATTAACGAGTCGATTAACTATCTTTATTCATACCAAAATTATCCGTAACTCTTTCAACAGGTTAACTGTTATCAGTTAAATGGAGTTATATTATGAAACTAGTCAATTGAACAAGATCACAAACCGACGAAGAAAGTCATCCAAATTTTTAATAATATTTGCCTAGTTCATTTGAATAGTAATGGAAAACAGCATTACTGACATATTATCTGACCACCTTACTGCATTTGACGACCGGAACGTATTTCACAAAAGTAATTTGACCATATATGTGTATTTATAAAATGTACAAGTATTTTAGTTATCCCTCCATTATAAAAGATGTAATATTTGATATAATAATAATTCGCGCATTTTTTCTAAAAGTTTTCAAATCAGTTTACAACTTTGATGGATTTTGTATATATTAAAATTAAAATGACGGATTTTGTATGTATTAAAATAATTTGTTGATTCTTGTTAAAAAAATTTTTTTCACTGTTGTACAGCATAATTGAACTTATGAAATATAAATTACATGTATTTGCATGTTCATCCTAAATATATATATATATATATACACACACACTAATCTCGTTATTATTCTACCAACAGCGCGCAACTCACTACGATCAGCAGTACTGCCTGTAAAAATCTAGTTTAGCTTATGTTGTTAGGAGTTTATGTAAAATTCACCCGCCTTTACGTCACCTAAACTGAATTAACAAGTCTGCAGGAGTCTTACATTTAACTTGAATAGATGCACTTGTTTTTTAACAGGCATCATTGTCGACTCACTGGTCCTAATCGTTTTTGAAGACTGGAGTTACCACCGTTAGATTTCCACCGTCGGATCAAATCTCTCCTACACAACACAACGTAGTTTCCAGACACCCATTGGTATCATTCTTATTCTTCGAGTACAAGTTTATACTTGATTCAACTCGTTCAGTATTCATCGGTTATGAACGTGGGTTTCTCTTTCGATTTTATGAGGTTTGGTCTTAATTCTAGGTTTTGAAACTTAGACGTTTAAGCATGCCTAAAGGCTGTTTGGAAAACATTAAGACTTTTTTTTTTGCAATTTTTGCCGAATTGTTTCGCACTTTGATGGGATGCCGTGAGTTTATAAATAATTGAACTTGGCGAAAATTATAATAATTCAAAAGAACAAATTTTTCTGAATATTCCTACCAAGTTTCACCACGATCCGTTGAAAAGTAAAGATCTTAACATATTACCACTAATACCGATAATACTGTTAATAGTAGCAAAATTTAGGAGTATTACTTTCTTTTAGTATTTAATAATAATAGCTTCTTTCGAGGAAAACTTTTTCACTTCTGTCACTTGTTCGCGCGCGAATATTTTTGGAGTCGATACACTAACGTATAGTATGGTAAAAAAAGTGGTGGGAATCAGCCCGTTCGGATAAATTCCAGAGCCAGTTATTGAGGCAACATTTTCACCAAGTTTCGTGAAGATCTGATGAAAAGCGAAACCTGAAGCCGTGACCAAAAAATAACAACAAAAAATAATAACGAGTAAAAACAATTAAATTAGTCAATCTAAATTAAACAGAGCAGTAATAGTACAGGCATTATGTACCATGACCTCGAACAAATTGCAACAAAAGCTTTCTCACTTGCATCATACCTAGGAAGGTGTCCTCTATGACATATAAAAAGTCTTAAGAAATCCTGCGAGGAGGAAGTCCTTAAATCAGGATTTTTTTTTATTTTTGTGATTGTGGGAAAGCATATGAAGGCACCTGCTTAATCTAGATTCACTGTGCTCTTATTGCACTAATATAACTGTACTTTTGACAGTCGCAGTTACAACTCCCTGAACCATGCATGGACGTTTACTAATTCCATATTTCTCTTTTTAGAAATGGAAGTATCCGAACAGTGTGTCATATGTAAGCAGCCCATAGGTGGGAGAACATCACCGGCAGCAACTCTAGCTGAAAAAGGGAGCTCAAGCATCAACCAGTCAAGTGAAGCAAAGAAAGAATATTCGCATTGTACCTAAGGAAAAGGCACACAAAGACTGCCGTCGCAAATACTGCAACCCACAGCAAATAGCCAAGGCTATTAAACAACAGAACACGGAACCTAGCACAAACAAGGAAAGGCACGTACTTAGGTCTTCTGAAGGAGGCTTTCACTTCAAGACTGACTGCCTCTTTTGTGGTCAATCAGCCAGGTTTGGAGAAAAGAGAAAGAAGTACGATGTTCTTCAAGTCAGGACCGTTGAATTCAAGGACACAGTCCTGGCAACATGTCGTGAACGAGCCGATGGTTGAGCAGATACTGTACAAGCACGAATTCTGCATATCCATGACTTCCATGCTGCAAAGGTAGTTTACCACCAAGCATGTAGTGTCAATTTCGGGACAAAGAAGCAGATGCCAGTCGCTCAACAGAAGAACATAGAGCGCTTAAAGAGGGCAAAACTGGGCCGGCCACAATATGACGAGAGAACAGAAGCATTCCTGGAGGTTGCAATTTTTCTTGAAGAAAACGATGACGAGCAGATCACCACCAATGAGCTTATTGACCTCATGGAACAGAAACTGGTTGACTCTGAATATGAAGCATACATCTACCCCTACACGAAGCTAAAGATGTGAGAACACTTTGGTGACAGGATCATCCAAACCGAGATCAATGGTAAGCCAAACGTGGCTACCTTCAGAACAACAGTCAGGGCTGTGCTTTAGGACTACTACAGAACGGAGGGAAGATCCTGACATAGAGAAGATTAGACTTGTACAAGTCGCTGCAAAACTCATCAGAGAAGATATCAAGGCAGTGCAAACATCCAACGAAGTGTACCTTTCTTGTGATGAGCTGGAATATATAGAGGCTTGCATTCAGTTCCTACCAGAAACTCTGAAGGTACTAATAGAAGGACTATTTGCTGGGAAAAATGTTGGTGTCAAAGTCGCTTCAATTGGACAAGCAATGATGCAGGCTACCAGACCACGGGTCCTGTTGGCACCACTGCAACTTGGGTTAGGTGTGCAACTGTATCATCACTTCTCATCACGGTTCCTCATTGACTCACTTCATCATCATGGGTTCTGCTGTTCCTACCAAGAAGTACACCAATTCGAGGGAAATGCTGCTCGATCGTACGGAACAGACATACCAAACCTGGCGACTGAATTTGTTCAGTACGCAGCCGACAATGTAAACCACAAAATCCGAACACTAGATGGCCATGACACCTTCCACGGTATGGGGATGATTGCCGCCATCACCCATGGAACCCAAGCAGGCAGACCAATCCCCAGGGCAAAGGTCACCCCCAGCGACATAGCCATAGTTGGACGAGTGCAGATCAGGTACCACAGAGAAGAGAGTCGCGGGATATCTGCAGTGACCTATCAGAAGCTCGTCAACATGAAGGCCCAGGACGCAACCGAACATCTTGATGTGCTTCAGAAGACGTCTATCATGTTTGGGTCACCAAGGCCAGCGTGGTCCGGAATGATGCAGCTTGTGCATCAGGGCGAACACCCCGGGAATGCCTGCCATGTTTCTGACGATGATCGACATGAATCCGAGTGACACCACATACATCTACTCAACACTGAAGTTTGTCAGTGAGCATACAAGGAACCATGATGTCACCCCAATCATCACCTTCGACCAGCCACTCTGGTGGAAGGCTCCGATGATCATCATAACTGAGCCTGTCGGAAGCGATCTGAGAGAAATAGTCCTACGTCTACGGGCTTTCACACACAGATGAGTTTCCTTGGATGTATGGGACATCTGATGGCTGCATCTGGGTTGCAAGAACTGCTTGAGTTGATCTATGCACCCAGTGCAGTAGTCCACATGCTGACTGGCAAAGCCAGTGCTCGCGCGGTTCGAGCACACTTCATTGTTGACGCAGTATTCAATGCCTTGCTGCTGTCCAACACATTTGATGCTCCTCTACCACGTCAACCTGACAACTCAGAGGACATAGTGTTTGAAGATCTGGATTCTGATGAAGCAGCCGCAATCCCATCAGATGACGATACCGCTGCAGATAAGAGGGGGAGAACAGACCTGGAGGAAGTTGCTGTCCTCTATGAGAAGCTGATGAATGGTTCAATGTCTGCAGAAGAGCTTGGTCAAAGAACAGCTTGGTCCGGACTTATGCAAACACATCCCCTTCCTCCATGCTGTCCTTGGATGTGACACAACATCTTGCCTCTACGGGATCGGGAAAGGAGCTTTCCTTAATAAATTCAAGACAAACAGTCACTTCCGTGAGCAAGCCAAGATGTTTGATGCAGATTCAGCTTCTACCGATGATGTTGTAGCTGCAGGAGAGAAAGCCTTCGTGATCCTCTACAATGGGAAACCCGGCAAAAAGCTAGACTCTCTGCGGCACAAGCGGTCTGTGAGAAGGTGGCTTCCAGCACGTCTCACGTTCAACCACAGAGCTTACCACCTACATCAGCAGCAGCAAAATACCACAGCCTCCGTGTGTACTTTCAGGTTCAAGAGTGGAAGGGATATGGGGATGGACTCCTTCCAAAAGAGTGGGGATGGCGGGAGAGCGACGAGGGGCTTGTCCCTCTCCAGACAGACCCAGCTCCTGCTCCTGAGGAGCTGCTTCGGGTCATCAGGTGCAACTGCCAGACCAACTGCAGCAGCCTGAGGTGCACATGCAAGCAGCACGACGTTGAGTGTATTCCTGCTTGTAGAAACTGCAGAGGATCTGGTTATACAAACACAACACAGCTGACGTGTGGCGAAGATGAAGATGACGACGTTGTTGGCTTCTGAATGCAATTTGTACATTGACACAGGTTGTCCATGGTGGGGAGATGCTGGCAATATGGCAACTACTCATCTTCTATGCAGATCTATGCTTCTCTTGCATAACATAACACGTACATGTTCACTGTCAAGTTCTGCGCAGACCCTTTGTTGTATTCTGAAAGTTCTCAGTATTGTGAAGGTTCTCAGTATTATGCTTGCAATTTGGTATTATGTTTTACCATTAATAGTCGTGCCAGTTGATGTTGCTCAATATTTGAATTTTCATTTTTTAATAAGTTTGTGCAATAGCAATCTGCAATAATTGCAAATGGTCTTCAGTATTTTATTTCATCATTTACAACATACTGTAATTATGTAAGCATCATACCTAACGTGTTGACTTTTGTCATTATGTGTGAAGAATAGTATGTACTCAGTCTGTATCTCAGCATTGCTTCTTATTTTTATTTTAGTAATAAATTTTTTAGCTATCGGCTGGGACTGCCTCTTAGTCCTTCAAACCCTAACTGCTTGCCAACAGTTTCAATAAAAATCAGTATCTAACAGTCCACTGAAACCTTCAGAGAGGCTTTAACATGTTTAAAGAAGGTTGAAATGCGGAAAAAAATGACATTTTTGGGTGGGGTCATATTCCAGTGATTTTTACAGGTTTCCCCTTCCAGGATCCTTTAAGACTGTTTATGTGATAGAGGACATATTCAGGAGTATAAAACAGCAGAGATACTTTTTGTAACAATTTGTTCAAGGTTGACCAAAGATTTTTCATAAAATGCCTATACGATAAGAAATCACAGTATCCAACGATAACTCTATGCAAAACTGTGAAATCTATTTACATGTATTAAGATTATAATAATATTGAAACTCCCATATTCATACGTTCAGTGAACAAAATTCTTCCGAAATTCCAAAGTTTGCTACGCAAAGATGTTAAATATTGTATATTTGTGGTACACTTTCCCCGATACTTCAAATTTTTTTTATGCAGCAAGGAGGGGCCAAGGGCGAATGTCCGCAATTCCTCCCCTCATAGAGGAAGAAAGAAGAGAGCCAGAATCAAGGTCCAAGTTTTTCAAAATGCCTGGACACTGCGTTGAAAGACTGAAGGTTATAGACAGGGAGAAAGTTCCAGAGTTGATCGGTTGAGTAGATAAAATAAACCCTTCATAATTATTATAGTGTGATTTTAATTTCTATGAAAGTAGTTTAGCAAAACTTTAAATTTCTTAAAAACTTCATATTTAACATACATATACTGTATACAGTGGCCTCCGGATCACCAATTTGATGTGGCCAAGAAAGTAGGCTTATTATAATTAATGAATTATATTGAAATGAATAATTAGGGGTCACCAGTTTGGAAATACAGCCCAAACAAACAATATTTAATAAGGAGAGAAAAATTACTTTGTTGTTTTGTGTTAATTATAAAAATAAATGAATTATTTGTTCACAGTGATTAACAATTCTATAACGGTATTTATAGTCATTAACAATTCTATAACGGTATTTATACTACGTTACAGATGACTGATTATTAGCAATAAGAAATGGTTATACAGTCTAATTGTTAAGTAAGTACACTAATTTAGGTAGGCTAATGAGATATGCAGCGGTGAATACAGAATAAGTAATTAAACCAATAATAACTGAAATAATGAAAGTACAGTATGGTACATTAAATGGATTAGATCAGTAAAAATGAAATGCATAAAGGAGCCAATAAACAATCGGATAAAAAATAAGTTATATGACAACAAAATAACAAGGTGATACAAAACTACGGTATTGGTACAACACTTGAATAGGCCTATTGCGGTCTTAACGGGAGAGTTATTTTGAACGGTATTGAAGACACTTTTTAGGGCCTACGTGATTAGGCAGAGTTTGTGGACTCTTCAGCTTTGAATCCTGAATAGTCTAGCACGACGTAACAAAACAATGTAGGCCGAATGAGGGCCGACAAGAGGCTTACCAACCTGCGATTTCGACGTGGATAACTCTGGAGACTGAGAAGGGTTTACGTGCTTACGTGGAGGTTAACCGTTGCGTTTCGCCGTAGATAGCTCTGAAGACGTATTGGTCTACCGGCAGGAGGATGTGCTGAGAGCCTGTTGATAGACTTGTTGAACGGGCGCCGATCGAATTGTGGTGAAGGATGAGTGAAACCAGGACCAGAAGGATGACGCCGATAGAGTGATGTTGCTTCTGGCGGGATGAAATTGTAGGTCGCCTCAAGTGTTGATTCGCTTCGTGTATTGTTTCAGGTGTTGCTTGAGGGACTGAGGCCGGCTTAGATCGAACGGTGCTACGTGAAAGAGGAGATTCACGAGGAGGAGTAACGAGCTAAAGTGAGAGCGAGCTTAGTGAACTCTAGCTTATATAGGCTCGGAAGACGCTAACTTTTCGCTGGCCTTTTCGAAGACAAACATCCTTTTGTTTCTCTCTCCTTGAAAATGACGTGTTTTTCGATTTCTGATTTCCAGATGTTTGCGGACAGCAAGGAAAGGAATTTTCGGTCGGTCTCTACACACACACACACACACACACACACACACACACATATATATATATATATATATATATATATATATATATATATCAGTGGCGTGCAGTCAGGGTAAGCGGGGCATGCGGCGCCTACCCAGTTAAAGGTCAAATTGAAAAAAGTCAGTATATTACTACAGTAATCGAAAACTAATATAAAGTTATGATGCTTGTATAATGTACATACCGCTTACCCTGTGGACACACCCACCGCACGCCACTGATATATATATATATATATATATATATATATATACACAGTCGACTCCACTTAAAAAGGTCACCTAATTAGCAGGTCATATGGTTTAAGCAGGTTATCTTGCTAAATTCCAAATATTTTTATATGTCTGCCATTATAATTATATATTGATAAGAAGGTCACGTCTAGGATAGGTAAGCCGCTTAATGAGATTAAAAATACAAGTATCAGTCAGAACTATTTTTGCCACTTTCCACCAGAATCAGATTTATTACCGTAAGAAATCAGAAAATCAGAATATCAGAAAATGAAGGCATTTTTGAAAGGGCAACAGACGAAGAAATCATTGCAGGAATTAAACAAAAAGAAGACAGCGAAGATCAAGATAGCGACGATGATGAAAATGAAACATATACACCCCTTTCCCGTAAAGAAATTTCGACTCTTTCGAAATTATTAGATAGATATGGAAAAATGCAAGGCAACCTTTCAACTTTAAAACATATTTCCGCTATACAAACAGAACTGAGTAAATTGTGCGCAAATAATTTAAAACAAGCTACCATCAATGATTATTTTCGTGAATAAATACTGTATGACGTATTTTAACCCTATTGATCCAAAGTTGTATATACAATTAATGTTTTTTAATAAATTAAATAAAGTACTGTAAGACTGTATTTAATAAAAAAAAACTATTGAATGAGTTAGTGTTTAATATACTGTACCTCTTTACTGTTATAACAAGGTAGAACAACAATAGAGCGTATAAAGAGTTAATGGAATGGTAATAATATATGTATCCTGCCTATAACACTAAGAAATGGATAAGCAGGTCGGCCGCATAAGAAGGTCAGAAACGTTGTCCCAAAGTTACCTTTTTATCCGGATTTGACTGTGTGTGTGTATATATATATATATATATATATACTGTATATATCAAAAGAATAAATTTTCTGAATATAACAACAAGTACAGGGTGTTTCAAAAGTCCGGAATCAAGGAATATTTAATTTTTAATTATATACAAAGCAAATAAAATCAAAGCAACTTAATCTATCCAGCGTTTTTTCCGAGTGTTTTCTCTCGAAGGAATTTAGTTTCCCATCGAAAGGCAATATCTCTCAGTTATCCCCCTCGGCACACTCCCGAGCACCAATCAGTGAGAATCTACAGCGTGCCACATCCTCCACCCCCCCGAGTAACAGAAAAATTTTCCAGCCCTCAATTCTAAAGTCAAATCAAGTACCTCTCTTAATTACCCTTTTGAGTAATATTTCGTGCACAATCATTTACATACCATTAGTAACATGGCAACGACAAATAAATTACTACAACCCTGTGGAGACTGTAAAAAAGGAACAGATGAATCAAAGACAATCCGTTGCGACCTCTGCCAATTATTAGTCGACTTCGAATGCCTGAGATGGAGTGACGAAGAAATCTCTCTTATAACAGCCGCAAAACAATTGAACGGAATTAAGTTCTTCTGCAAAAGCTGCATGATCGAAATAAGGATGGATGAGAGTAAGGATGAGAATATAGATAAGAATGAGAATATAAATGTAAATACAACGGAGAATATAAAGGAAACAGAGGCACAAAACCAAATCCAAAGATTTCAAACAGAGGACATTAGCAGCAATAGAAAAAACAAGTAGACAATCAAGAAATCAAACTGAAACCGTCAAAACAAATGCCCCAAGTAAAAATGGGTAAGAAACTGTGTGTAAATATTATGTGAAAGGAATTTGCAGATATAAGGGAGGACAATGTATATACGAACACCCTCCTTTGTGCAACTTCTACAATAATGGTCACTGTAGATTCGGTGGAAACTGTAAATTCTACCATCCGGACATTTGCAAAACCTACGCGACATATGGAACCTGCCAATACAGGAAAAAATGCCACTACCATCATCCCCCAACAAGTTCAAATGACAGAGGACAAGTTTCAAATGACAACAGGAAGAATGTGAAAAAACAAAATATGTACACAACTAGCAAACAAAACTCTTTCAACAAGAAATTACAAACAAAATTTTTTCAACATCTCGGACACACTACAGCTGCTAAGTCTCATACAGCTCATGCAGCTGACACAGCTGGGAACCCTCGAACCGAAACGCTTCCTGGCAAGAAGCTACCAGAACAGGTAGGCGGAAACGGATTTCTCTCGGAGGACCACGGGACTACAAAACACGCGATACCAAAGGACAACGAACTTAAAATGCACAAGGGGCAATGCAAAACAAAGAACATAAACATTGTCCTGGAAATATTCAAAGAATAAAACCAAACAACTCACTAAACAAAGTTTCGTACCTAAAAGGATTTATGGACGAAACAAGGGCGGACATCGCATGCCTCACAGAAGGTCCCTTAAAGATTGCCAAGGAAACTGCGAACATTGTATCAATAGGAAAGAATTGAATATCGATAGATTCAGCTCACTAAGAGCAGAGAGAACAGCGAGACGTAAAGGTGGCTGTGCTATTTATATACATGAGAGTCATATGACAGAGGCGATAATAAGTAAATCCAAAAGCTTCATGGAAACCCTTGCAGTGAAAATAGACACTCTAAACGTGGAACTGATAATCATCTATAAACCTCCAAACTCTTCAACTGAAAATTTTTTGGATCCCATTGATGATATCAGAAACCTAATAAAATTCATAAATTCTCCATCCCCCAATATAATACCCTGCAGCGATTTTAATTTTCCATTTATAAATATATATATATATATATATATATATATATATATATATATATATATATATATATATATATATATATATATATATATATATATATTAGTTGTGACGGCAAATTTGCGTGCCGAAATCTCTTACGAGAATAGGAGCAGAAATTTTAGTTTCAAGATTGTTGTTGTTTAAATCTATAAAGCAAGGTAGTTTAGAGTATGGTTATTGAAGAATATCAATAGGTTTCTTGTTACAGGGTTAAAAATAAAAATGTTTCAGATTGTTTAACGTTCGTTCGATTTTTATTTTTGTGTTCTCACGGTAAGAATATAACCCAGGACAGCTTCGCGGTAAAGATTTATAATAGGGTCGAGGAGCGGCCCTAGATTCAAAGAGAAGGGAAAACAAGCTGGCCGGGTTCAGATATAAAATGACTTGTTTTCTCTTCGCTTCGTGGTTAAACTTTTGTGAGACAGACTTCGAATCCACTTGTTAAATTGGACCATGACGTTGGTCATGAATTTGAGAAACCAAGTGGCTTCGAAGAAAGAACTTTATTTTAAGTTGATTTTAAGGAAAAGGAGGAGCTTTGTTTTTGGAAGGGAATGTCAATGTCCAATCAAAGGACAGTGATTCTTATAACACCCAGTGAGGGAAAAGAAAAGCTCCTTCTTTCCTTATGTATGGATAAAAGTTTTCGTAGGGACCACCTTATGTAATGAAAATGTTTTTGATAGGTCATTCAGAATATTGTAAGGCGGAGTCCTTGAAATTTTAAGGTGTAACTTAGATTTCAAAGTTAGTTGTAGTTCGGTCCTGTAAAAATAAAGTGGCTTGTAAAGAATGAATCTTTAGGCTCTGTGGCGTGATTGAAAATTTCTAAGTTGAGTTAAAACTGTTTCACGTTGTACTTAAAATTTGAATTTCCTTTGTTTACGCGAACTTGTGTGTAAGAGCTTTATTGTTAGCGACCGGAAAAAAATAACTGAAATTTCGTTTAAGTTTGTTCAAATTAAATGTTAAACTGTAAGTTTGCGACATATTAGGTTTCCTCAGGGAAGAGTCAATATTTTGTGTTGAAGTTGGTTCCCGTGGAAACTCGGGAAGTTAGTGCATGACCCTTCAGTTATTGTGAGAAGAAATCTAATTTATTTGACGGACTTTTTTCCTGGAAAAATTCTGCGGAACTCGCGCAGAACTGTTGAGAGTAAATTTCCCAAATTTTGTAAGTAAAGCATTTTTGTAAACTCCTTAGATTACGAAATTTGAATTTAGTGTTTTTAAAGTTACACGCAAATAAAAAAACCCTCTGTATAAATGTTTTTTTAGACTTAAATACTTGCAAATATTTTCTTTAAATTAAAAATTTGATTTTTTTAAACAATTTGGAATCGCGCATCCGTATATTTCGTTCAATTTATGTCTTAATTGGAGTGAAATTAAATAAACTTTATAAGAGGGAGTGTGTCGTTTTTATGCTATCTTGCAATAGGCCTCTCTTGTAAGCTGAGGGTAAAATTAACATTGAAAGTTTAAAATTCAAAGTGGGCTTCAAGTAAGCCGAGGGAAACTACGCGTATAAAATTGAAAGGCCATTCGAGTGGATAGGCAGAGTCATCCTGAAATAAACGAACACGCGCGTAAGAATTAAGTGCAATCGAAGAAAAGGTGCGCACCACATAAATGAAGGGGTTGCGCACAACATAAATGGTGTCAGTAAAGTGAAATCGAAGAAAAAGGTGCGCACCAAATAAATGAAGGGGTTGCGCACCACAATATATATATATATATATATATATATATATATATATATATATATATATACACCAAGACAAGGGGGACAAAAAAGAAGACCAGGAGCAAGCAAAAATGTTCATGGTTCCATCAAGTGAATTTATGTTGACACAAAAGATAACAGAAAACACCAGGAAAAATAATTGCCTAGATCTGGTATTCACGAATAACACGAACTCGCTCCTTCATCAAGCAAGGCCTAGAGGTCACCAGCTTGAACTTCGTGTGAAAGAGACCAACACACGGAACTACAACGAGAATACGAGTATATATATATATATATATATATATATATATATATATATATATATATATATATATATATATATATGTTGACATTAAAATAATTCCTACGATTCGGGACTTTTAAAACACCCTGTATTTAACCATTTTGCTACAAGTGTGAGAGTAATAAATACTACATGCACGAAAAAGTTTAACAAGTCGTTGGCCAATGTTTTGATAAAAGAAGGGAGCGGGTGAATGGGGGAAGGAGTAATCCGATGCTATGAAATGTATTCATATAACCTCGCCGACATTCCAAGGTGAGAAACAGCTCGTCTTTTAATATAATATATATATATATATATATATATATATATTATATATATAGAACGCTCACTGCCATTCATTTTATCCTGAAAAGACTTATCGGGAATTCAAGTCATTTAAAAAACACTTCAAGTTTATCATATATATATATATATATATATATATATATATATATATATACATACACACGGACATATTTGTTTCCGCTCTGTCTAATATCCAAATGACTAATGTGTGTGTGTGTGTGTGTGTGTGTGTGTGTGTGTGTGTGTGTTAAGTAGTAATGAATTCGCGAAAATAATTTATTAATTAAAAACCGGTGTCATGTAGCGTGCACAAAAAACAACATAAATTGAAAGAATTCCAACGGAAAAATTGCTTTCTTGAGATTTTTCATTCGGTCTACAGAACAGACTCAGCAGACGAAATTCGAAAAAGCCATAAACATAAGGGTCAGTTTTACGGAGTCGAAATTTGAGAAGCCGAAAGGAAGAAGAAAAAAAAGAAGAAAAAGTAAATAAATAAAATAAATAAATGGAAGAATAGGAAAAAATACGAAGAAATGTGTTAACTGTTGCAAATTCAGAAAATTAAATAAAGTTGGATTATGCCTAATGGAATACGCCGCGCTCCAGCTCTGCGACTGCAGAAGTAAAGCAGACCAAACCACAGGCTTAAAATGTATGCTCTGCAATACATTCAAACATTACGAATGCATGAACCTAGGTAAAAAAGACCGGAAAATAATAAACAGAATAAATAACAAAATCATAGGCCTTTATGGCTTCCTGTGCGTCAAGTGCATGGAAAAAAATAAGAATATAGTATCAGGTCATCCCATAAGTAATGTCGTTTTTTACGATAGATTAAGTTTAAACTAGCCCTACTCGGTTTAAGCATAAATTTTCCGAAGGTTATATCTAAGAGGAGATAGCTATCGTGTTTCGCTACATACTTTACAGACCTTGACCAGTGAAGACGTGTGTTTTGCTTTATGTGAACCCCTTATAAACATGGCGGTATCAGAAGAGCATATCAGGCATATAATGCTTTACGAGTTCAAAAAAGGGAATAGTGCTTGTAGTACCCTCCACTTTCGTTTCTGTAGTGCACAACCCTTTGATTTATTTATGGTACTGTACACCCTTTTAATTAGGTTAATTCTCTTTACTGACACCCTTTAGGTTATGCGCCAACCTTTAATTCTATTTCAAATTATTTCTTACGCGCGTGTTCTTTGTGTTCAGGATGACTCGGCCTATCCAGACTGATGACCCTTTAAATTGATAGGCGTAAGTTCCTTCGGCTTACTGAAAGCCTACTTTGAATTTCAAACTTTGAATGTTAATTTACCCTCAGCTTACAAGAGAGGCCTATTGCAAGGTAGCTAAAAACAACACACGCCCTTTTATAAAGTTTATTAAATTTCACTCGAATCAGTACATGAATTTAGCAAATTAGTCTGAAGTAAATCTACCAATTTTCATACAATACAATTCAATTATAAATTCAAAGAGAAAGTTCACAGTTGTCTGAATTTAAATCCTTTAAATGTACCAATTATAAATTCAAAGAAAAAGTTCAGTTATCTGAATTTAAATAATTTATATAGAGGGGCTTTATATTTGAGGGTAACAAAACAAATAACGAGAAATGGAGTGGTCGAAATTCGATGAAGAAAATGGAAGAATTTCTTTACTTACAGTATAGGTGGCACCTATTCTCAATTGTGCTGCGAAATGACCGCAGATTTGTTGCCCGCACCAACCAAAACGAAAGTCCGTCAAATAAAGTGGTTTTCTTCGCGAACCAGTTGACGAGTCATGCAAACTAAGGCACAGACGTACCGTTTAACATTTAATTTGAACCAAATTAAATTTATTGAAAGTTCACAAAATTCTTGGTCCATTGGCTAACATTAATTAAGTTCTTCTAACCAAGCTCTCTTTTCAGGTCGCTAACAATAAAATTCTTATACACAAGTTTCGCGTAAACGAAGGAAATGCAAATTTTTAAGTACAATCATGAGACAGTTCAAATTTAACTTCTACATTTCGTTATTTCACCACAAGTCTTTACTAAGGTATTTAAGCCACAGTTAACTTCAGGACGACGACTACAAACTGACTTAACAATTTCAATTTTACCTTACAATTCTTAAGGACCCCGCCTTCTAATATTTTGAAAGCCTATCAAACCATTTGTTTCTCTCTCTCAAGGCCGTCCCCCGGCAGGCTATTACCCATACATAAAGAAAGGAGTCTTCACTAAGGTTTCCCAGGATCCCTGTGCCCCTGATTGGAGCTGGACCTGACTTTCGAGTATAGACTCCTTTTCCCAGGAATACATTTAAATAAAGTTAATAGATTCGAGCCACCCGATCTCCCAATTTTCTGTCCCATGTCATGGTTAAATTTAGCAAGTGGATTCGCACTTGGCTTACAAAAATCGCAAAACCAAGCGAAACGAACCCAAGCCCTTCTTGGTGTGATTCCCCTCAGCTTGGTTCCGCTTCCCTTGAGGTTTAGGGCTTCGGTCTGACCTCTTTGTGTCTCTGGCCGCTTTTCGCCCTGCTATAAAATCTCTCCCGCACGGTTGTCTTGGGTTATTTTTCCGACTGTGAGAACACCAAATTAAAATCGAACGAACGTTAAACAATCTAAAACGTTTTTATTTTTTAACCCTGCAACAAGAACCCTATTGATATTCTTCGATAACCATAATCCAAAACACCTTGCTTTAGAGATTTAAACAACAAAATATTAAACTAAAATTTCTGCTCTTATTTTACAAAAGATTTCTGCTTGCAAATTTCATGGTTACGACATCCCTCCCCTCCTTTAATTTTGAACTCCGATGCAAATTTTCTTAACTACACTACGTTCGCACTCATTAAGCAGATTACATTTTCTCCAATATTTTCAAAAGTTTTTCCCCGATTTCAATGAAATTTGTAGCAAATAATCACTATATATAGCAGCATTGATGATATTCATTTCGATAAAATATTTTGATAATTAAAATAATTATCTCACTTTATTGAAAAATATGTAAAATATTGTGTTCCGAATTATTAAACAAGTATTCTATTTATGGATCTAAATGGTGGAAATGGGTAAGAAGGAGGATTTAACATTAACTGAGAAAAGAAAAATAGTCAAGTTACTCGCTGAAAATATAAAATCTATTGAAATTGCGAAGCAGTTTGGCAGAGCTTGTCGAACTGTAAACAAGTTTGTAGCGGAGGGTACCAAACTGAGGCAGCGAAGTGATAAAGGAGCTATAAGAAAAGTGACAAGGCGGCAGATATCTGTAATCAAGCGCAAATTGCAAAGCATCCATTGTCCTTAAGTAAAGAGGTTTTTGAGCAGGCTGGCATACATAATGTACTAAGAACATCTCGATGTGGAATCCTCCAAACAATTGGCAAGACGTGTAAACCTACGATTCAGTCACCATTAACACCCAGGTACAAGAAGCAGCGTGTTGAATGGGCGCGTCAGTACGTGAAAACAGATTTTAATACTGTATTGTTAACCGATGAATGAAGAGCAACCCTTCAGGGATCTGATGGTTGGTCAAGAAGATGGAATGCTAAGGGTCAATCTCTACCATGGAATGAGGTTTTCTTTTAGAAAGTTTGTGTAAGACTGGGCATTCATTTTTACACCATCAGGCACTCTGTATGGGACAGCTACTTCATTGCCTATCAATCCTGCCCAAAACATGGCACTACCTCCACCTTGTTGGCGTCTTAATCTCGATGGTAGAAATTGGCTCTCAGTAATCCATCTTCTTGACCAAACATCAAGTCCCTCAAGGGTTGCTTTTCATTCATCGGTGAACAATACAGTATTAAAATATGTTTTCACGTACTGACGCGTCCATTCAACACGCTGCTTCTTGTACCTGGGTGTTAATGGTGACTGAATCGTAGGTTTACACGTCTTGCCAATTGTTTGGAGGAGTCCACATCGAGATGTTCTTGGTACATTATGTATGCCAGCCTGCTCAAAAACCTCTTTACTTAAGGACAATGGATGCTTTGCAATTTGCGCTTGATTACAGATATCTGCCGCCTTGTCACTTTTCTTATAGCTCCTTTATCACTTCGCTGCCTCAGTTTGGTACTCTCCGCTACAAACTTGTTTACAGTTCGATAAGCTCTGCCAAACTGCTTCGCAATTTCAATAGATTTTATATTTTCAGCGAGTAACTTGACTATTTTTCTTTTCTCAGTTAATGTTAAATCCTTCTTCTTACCCATTTTCACCATTTAGATCCGTAAATAGAATACTTGCTTAATAATTCGGAACACAATATTTTACACATTTTTCAATAAAATGAGATAATTATTTTAATTATCAAAATATTTTATCGAAATGAATACCATCAATGCTGCTATATATAGTGATTATTTGCTACAAATTTCATTGAAATCGGGGGAAAACTTTTGAAAATATTGGAGAAAATGTAATCTGCTTAATAAGTGCGAACGCAGTGTAGGGGCGGTTATCCTCCCTTTACTCACAATTTTATGCAAAAATTTACTCACATTTTTCAGAAAAATTTTCCATTTATTTGACCCCTTTATTGGGACACTAACACTGACATTTAGTTTTAGTCATCCTCGGTTTCTTTGTAATGTACTCGAGGTCGGGGCCTAAGAGCGTACGGACGCTCCAACGGTGGCCCTGTGAAAGCAGCCTGTCCGCTTTGTCCGGGGGACCCTATTTCCATAAGGTCCCCGCGAGGAGGTAGTTCGGAAACACCAGGCAGCTCCTGCCCACCACTCGGTCCTGCCAGGGGGCAGGAGGTGCACTCCGATTCACCTCCACGGGTCGATGTTCCTCAGTTCCCATGGCAAAGCTCTCTGGGAGGAAGTAGCTCGGAGGCGCCCGGCGGATCCCATTCCGCCACTCGGTCCTGCCAGCGGGCAAGAAGCGCACTCCGGTTCACTTCCCCCTGTTGATGTTTTTCCGGTCTCGAGAGCGGATCTCCAGAGAGGAGGGGCGGTGGCTGGTGACTGCTGTTTGACAGATGCAGCACGCTCTGGACGCCCTGCTCAGTTTGATGATGACCTGCTGTTAGCCGCACTTGAACAAGACTGTTCAACAACTGTCGAAGAATTGGCCCAGAAACTCAATTCATCCCCGTCCACCATCCATCGACATTTGCAACAACTCGGGAAAGTGCCGAAGTTAGGAAAATGGGTGCCACATGAATTGTCGGTCGACAATCTGAGGGTGCGGGTAAACATTAGCACAGCTCCTCATTCCCGTGAACTCCAAGATCCGTTTTTGCACCGTTTAGTGACTGGTGATGAAAAGTGGATATTGTACCAGAATGTTAAGCGCCGTCGACAGTGGGTTTGTGCCGGAGAACCAGCGACACCACAGCCAAAACCAAATCTTCACCTTCGGAAGGTGTTGCTTAGTGTTTGGTGGGATAAAGGTGGTGTAATACACTTTTAAACCTTACCACACAACTAAACAATCACCGCTCAAGTCTACTGTCAACAACTGGATCGATTGAACACTGCACTAAAAGAAAAGAGACCTTCTTTGGTTAATCGAAAGGAATCGTGTTCCACCATGACAACGCACGTCCTCATACCGCTCGGATCACTTCTGTAAAAATTGAGGAGGTTGGGTGGGAAAAACTTCCACATTCTCCAGACTTGAGCCTTCAGATTATCATCTCTTCAGGAGTCTGCAAAACTATCTTGACGAGAAACAGTATACTTCTTTAGATGACCTGCACACCAGTCTTTGTACGTTTTTTGCCTCAAAACCGCCTGAATTTTATAAACATGGCATTGATAAGCTTGTAGGACGTTGGCAGAGTGTCATTGATTCCGATGGAAAATATATACTAGATTAAAAAGTTTCAGTCGAGTTTTTTTTGTCCTTGAAATTCCGATCTAAAAAACATTACTTATGGGATGACCTGATACAAAGAACAATGCAAATGGGCAATACATGTTTACCGACAGATGACCAGGAAACACCAGATAACGCTGACACAACTGAAAACGAGGCGCAGGACAACACACTACGTACATGGACGTGCAAAAGTAGCCTCAGAGGATGAAATACCCCCTGCAAAAGAGAGATATAACAGGAACACAAAAGTGAAAGAGAGGGATACCAGGAACACTAATTAAAACTCGCCGAAGACAAAAAAAAACACTGAGTAGGGAAGAAGTGGTGGCGGAACAGAAGAAAGCAACAGGGTCGTGCTCATGCAAATATGGATCAAACTGCAGGTACAGTCATCCAAAAAAATGTTTCGATATGATACGGATACGGACAAAACTGCCAGTGCAGACAGTCACTGACAGAGAGAAAATGCCTAAATGTAGAGTGCCCATATTTTCACATAAAGGGTACGCAAAGAGAATGGGAAAGAATAAATCTTATCCGAATTAGAAGTAACAACAGGAGCAAGGAAACAATTTTTTCAGAGGAAATGAGAACGATAAAAGCACAGCTTGCCCTACTAACAAGAAAGGACAGGACTCCGCAGATATACAGTATTCACCACACCATTACATACATCGCCCCTCTATCCAACACCACCCACTGATAATACAACAACCACAGTGGTATCAAGGGCCGGAACTCCAATTCTCCCAAATGCAGCGGCCCAACCAATAACACCAAACAGGAACCGACATCGACCTGGAAACGACCAGTATAGAGGAAAAATGAACACGGAAATTAGAAACCCGATAAATGTTTTATACACAAATATACAAGGCCTCTATACGGACCATGCAAGCTGCAAATTACAATACTTACAGAATTTAGCTACCGAAGCCAGCATAGATATCATATACCTAACGGAAACACTTACTGTACATAAATGCGAAAAAAGGCTGTGAAAACTGCATCGAGGATACTGAAATAGCATTGCTGGACTACAACATACACAGAGCAGACAGAGTGAAGAGAAGGTAAACAAATCAAACAGCACAGTCGAAATTATTATGTTAGAAGTAAAAGAACTGAACCTAACCATTATAACATCTACAGACCACCAAACACCATAAAAAGTGAATTCCAATTTGCTACAAATGAAATAAGAAAACATGTTAAAATTACGTGAAACTCCAGCAACAAATATTCTAATTTTCGGAGATTTTAATTTCCCATTCATATCATGGAAGAAAAATGAAGTTATATATGTCGAGAAGTTTCATGGCAACATTACAAAATATGATGGAACCCAAGCAACAATGCTATTAGATATTATGGAACCTTACGCCCTTACCCAGGAAATCTGTGAAGCCACAAGAAAAGAGAGAGTTTTGAATTTAATCTTAACAAATAACAACGAGATAATAATAAATAAAAAGGTAACGCACACAAAGTTCTCCGACCATAACCTCATCGATATACAATTGAAGTTAGCACCCAGAGGTCCGAAAACGCATCCTAGAGAGTCAGAAGGAATATTTGAAGGCTAAAACATAAATTCAAAGAAAGTAAATTGGGAAAACGCAAATAAAGATTTAAAGGAAGTAAATTGGGAATTGCTACTTCACGAGAAGACTCCACAAGAAATATTATGTATAATAGAGACTGAAACCAAACCTATAATACTGAAACATATTCCAGAGAGACAGAAAACGTAGCAAGCTCGAGAGGAAAATCAGGATACTATTCAGGCAACAAAGACAAACCGTAAAACATCTCCACAGATGCAGAACTGATGCAAAGAGACTCGAACTAGAGAGGAAACTTGGCGAAATAGAAATGAACCCAAAGCAAACATTCATACATAAGACAAACGAAAAGGAAAACAAGGTAGCAGAAAACAAAAAATAACCCAAAATACTTCTACACGTTTGTGAAAAGAAAAATGAAGTGTAACGAGAGTATTGGTTCGTTGATAGACGGGGAAGCCAAATACACAAATGACCCGAAAAAAATAAGCGAATTGCTTAGGGAACGGTTTAACGCTGTGTTTAGCACCCCTAAGTCCGAGATGGAAGTAGAAAACCCAGACGAATTTTCCGACATAGATACAAATCAGCCAATAACAAATTCCGGCACAAACCTATTAATGGATTTTGAGTTTGCGGAAGGAGATGTAATTAAGGCTTTATCAGAGATGCGAGACAATTCAGCGCCAGGGCCAGACACATGGAGTGCCACGTTTCTGAAAAAATGTAGAGAGAATATTGCTGAACCGCCATACTTACTATGGAGGAAACCACTCGACACAGGACAAATTCCACTCCCCTTAAAGAACGCGAACATTGCTTCGCCTATTTAAAGGTGGTAACAGAGCAAATGCCCAAGAATTATCGGCCTGTGGCTCTCACCTCACACCTTATAAAGTGCTTTGAACGTATAATTAGAGGCAAAACTACGTACTACCTACGAGAAAAAGACTTATACAAACCAACTCAACATGGCTTCAGGGCTGGAAGATCATGCCTATCACAGCTACTAGACCACCAGGAGAAAATATTGGAAACATTGTGTCAAAGACAAAACATAGATGTAATATATACTGACTTTGTTGAAGCCTTTGATAAATGTGACCATGGAATCATAGCACACAAACTTAAAAATACAGGAATTACTGGAAGCTAGGAAGATGGATATTTAATTTTTTGACGTAAAGAACACAAAGAGTAGTGGTAAACGGAGGTAAATCGGAAGTCTCGGAAGTCGTGAGCTCTGTCCCACAAAGGACATTATTAGCTCCCTTGCTGTTCATAATAATGATTGCAGATATTGAGGCAGATATTAAGGACAGTATTGTATCATGTTTCGCAGATGACACAAAGATATGTAAGGAAACAATAAACGAAGGTGACATAAAAAAAATTACAAAACGACATTGAAACATTATTCCAGTGGGCAGAAGACAACAATATGAAGTTCAACGAAAAAAATTCCAACTTCTAAGATAGGGTAATAACAAGGAGCTGCAGAATAAAAGGTACAGATAACACCAAATCTACGAGTCATGGATCTTGGAGTAATAATGTCGTCGGATACAGAATTCAGAGAACACTACAACGTCAAAATTACAACGGCTAGAAAAATAATGGGAATCATCTGGAGGAGCTTCCGCAGCAGAAAAGCAAACATCATGCTCAAATTATGGAAGAGTCTAGTCCTACCAATAATTGAGTATTGCTTAGTACTCACAAGCCCATACAGAAAACGAGACATTGCGAACATTGAAGCTATACAAAGGACTTTTACGTCTAAGATAGAAGAAACGGAAGGTGAAGACTACTGGTCTCGACTACAATCCTTGAAACTCTACTCTCTCGAAAGAAGGCGAGAGCGGTACACAATAATATACATGTGGAAAATACTTGAGGGCTTTGTCTCTAACCTTAGAAATGAAATAGAAACAAAGTGGAATGAGAGAAGAAGCAGATTTTGTCCTGTCCCAGCTGCGGTGGGACAGGGGGCCATGAAAACGAGGATGGAAAATACCCTCACAATACGAGGCCCAAAACTTTTCAATGTCCTATCAAAAGAAGTGAGGAATCTCCAGCACACCGACCTGAATAACTTCAAGAACCAGCTGGACAGATTCCTGTGGAAAGTCCCTGACCAGCCATGCGTGGCTGGCTACGAGGGCAGGAGGAGATCAGACAGCATTTCCCTCCTTCACCAAATCCCGCAAATGAGGCGGGATGCTGCAGAGGGGTCGACCGCAGGTCGATCCTGAACCGTCGTTCGAACTCTCACAAAATCATTCACACACTGGTGCTCATAAGTGTTCGTACAGAAAAATATTTCAGTTATATTCGTTCTTATCTTTTGTATCATGCATAGGATAGTTGTGAAACGTTTACTGTTCTCTTGGAAAAATTAAACAAATAAAAAATTGCTTTAAATCCAACATACAGTATAATATAATATGAAACATCAAAAAATTTGAAGAAAATAAAAAAAACTTAAAATGCAAAAGTTTTCATACATTTACTTACAAAATTATTTAATACTTTGTGTGTCCACCTTTTGCTTGAGCGACTTCAATGTATTTTTCTACAGGGTTTCAATATCTCTCAGTAGAAATTTTAGCCCATTCTACTTCTAGAGAAAATTGTTGCATTTCATTCAGATTTAAAAAGTTTTTCTTGCGGACACCTTTTTTCAAATCAAATTTAATCTCAATTAAATTGAGATCTGGGCTTTGACTGGGTCACTCGAGAGGCTTGAAATTCTTTTGTTGAAGTTATTTCATGCTGCTCTTACTTTTATGTTTTCGATCATTATCTTGTTGCAGCGCCCAATTGCGACCCATTCGCAACTCCCGAACTGAAGTCAACACATTTTCTTTTAAAATTTCCTGATATTTCTTTGAATTCATGATTCCATTGATAAGTTTTCCTGGACCAGAAGCACTAAAGCATCCCCAAAAAAACAAACTACCACTACCATGTTGAACCGAAGGAAAGATGTTTTTTCCTCGAATGCATATTTGATTTTCGCCAAAGATATCGTTGCTCGTTGTTCCCGAATAATTCAATTTTGGTCTCGTCTATCCAGAGAACTTTCTTCAAGAATGCAAATCGCGACGTACAGTAGAGGGATGGACACCGATCTTAGACAGTCTTAATGTCTGGCAAATATCATCTGCAGTCACTAGTGGATTTGTAGCAACCATTCTTTCAATCCGTTTAGCTGCACGTTCTGAAATCTTAGAAGGTCGCCCACGCCTTGGTTGAGCTTTGATTGTTCTAAAGCCTATCCATTCCTTTATAACTGCAACAATCATTGTAAATGGAATTGGAAGTTATTCTCCTCTCTTCCTATAACTTTTTCCAGACTCATGTGCAGCAATAGTAATAGCTCTTTACCACGACGACCTATTGCATTGCTTACTAATGGCTTATACATTCATGGTATGGACATTGGGTGTATCATGCTCATTGAAGCGCGAATTTCAAGATTGGCAGTATGTATTCCTCTGTAAAATTAAATTTTAGGAGGGGTTTGTTTTCTTGAACTTTTGCTAAAAATCACGTTTAAGTGTTCAAATTTCCACTTTTTCGTTTTCTGGTTATGTACAGAACAGCTGTGCAGGACATACACTGTAGTACAAATGTAACAAACCGGTTTCTTACCAAACAAAACCATTGTAACAGCTGTTATAGGCTACTAGAGTTTCACTGTGATAATTTTCTATGTTTCAGATACAAAGCTTGGTGAAGATTGTGTAGCCACCATGGATAAGCAAGGACGAAAGACCAGAAAAAGTTCTGGTTTAAAGCTGAGTGATCTGGTGGATCCAGACAAGCAGTTATTTCCCACAGAAGTTCCAACCTGAAGAGCTATGTTTCAGAGAGGAATCCTCCTCCAGGAAGAGAAGCTGCTTCTGGATGATATGAAAAGAGCTCAGTACCCTCTGCAAGTTTGGTTAAGGACTTGGCATCACTGGTACTAGCACAGTGGCGCAAAAGCAATGCCAAGTTCACTCCTCCTGTGATCATTCAAGAGAGATCCATTGCCAGGAAGATTCTTATCAGGTGGAATGAAATGATTGACCTAGTGAATGGCAGAGTGAAGGCTGCAAAGAGAGAGAAGAGAATATCTGAACTTGATACATTGTTTGACATAACCTGCAGACATGATATCACTCTCTGTGGAACTGAAGCATCTGGCTGCTCTGGCTGTGCTGCTAGAGTTCATGTCAACTGTGACTGTCCTCTGCCTCAGAAGATTCCAAAGCTAGAGCTAGAGTGGTTCCATTACCAAAGGATCAAAACCTCAGAAGTTTTTGGCTTCCGGATGGCATCTGTTGATGTGAAGGAAACAGTGGAGCAGGTGAAGGCTGCTAAGAGAAAGGAGGAAGAACAGAAGGCAGCTGAGAAGAGAAACAGAAAAGAGGAAGAAGAAAAGGAGCTACTGCTTAGAGCTGATGATGGTGATAATGATGAAGATGAGGTGACTTCCTTGTAAGATTCTCCAGGCAGAGCAGCTCCTACTGCTGACACAGATTTTTCCATTACTGCATTAGGCACAAGCTCCAGTGTCAACACTGGCAAAGTCTCCACCTCTGCCAGGAGGAACTACATGGATATCTCAAGCACTGCTGCGGCTGCAGTCAGGTTCAAGGTGGCAAACACTCCTGCTGCAGCCATTACAACTGGTTTCTTGCAAGATCTATCAAAGCTGCCATCTATCTGCTGATAAGGCATATCCTGTTGACAGGATGAAGATGTGGAGGGGCAAGGAGTATATAATAGGTACCTCGGTGGAGGCCCTGGAGAAAAGGACAGAGGGAGAGGAGATCAAGGGAATTTTCTTTGATGGAAAACAAGATAAAAAAACAAAGATCATGATGTACAATGAAGAAACTGGCCGCTTCCATCCTGATATTACAACTGAAGAGCACTATAGGGTTACCTGGGAACCTGAGGGGAAGTATCTCTTCCATTGTACACCAGAAGAACCTGAAGGAAATGAGAAACCTGCACTGAAGATAGCTCAGGCTCTGTTTGAGTGGATTAGTGCTCATGGTGCTAAGATACTATTGTGGTCCTTGGTGGTGACTCCACCAACACAAACACAGAACCTGATGGAGGAGCCATCACTCACTTGGAGAGACTGCTAGGTAACAAGTGTCACTGGCTGATATGCCAGTTGCATATTAATGAACTCAGCCTCAGGCACATGATCATCAAGCTTGATGGTCCCTACACGCACAAGTCTGGGTTCAGTGGCCCAATAGGAAAACGTTTGGAGAAGATCAATGACATACCTGTCAACTTTAGCTTCAAGGCTCTGCCAGGAGAAGATATAATTGAACTGCCAGAAGACATTGTACAGAACCTTAGCACTGACCAGAAGAACTGCTACCTACTGATCAAAGCTCTCAAGACAGGAGATTTGAGAAAGGAAGTTGCTGGTCTGAAGTGTGGCCCACTGAATCAGTCACGCTGGCTGACTACAGGTGAGGCTCTGTTGATGCTGTGGACGAAGCAGCTTGGTCTGAAGGGGGAGGTGTTGAAGAAGCTGGAGGTGCTGCTGAAGTTCTGCCTGGACTTCTACTTCAAAATATATTTTGAGATCAAGGTGAAGCACCACATGAGGTATGGACCTCACCATATTGTGACCGCTCTGGAACTGCTGAGAAACCAGACCTCTGAAGTCAGGAACATAATCACTCATGTGATAGTTCGTGGAATATATCATGCTCACAGTGAGAACCTCATTGCCTCTCTCGTGTGCAGTGAGGATGAGGAGGAGAGGGCATGGAGGGTTGAGATGGTCAAGAAGATCAGAGGTGAGTCTGAGTATGGAAACAAGAGTCTGAGAACTCATAGGAACCCTTAACTAAATTTTGATGCCACTTCTCCAATTACTCTGATTAATTGGGATAAGGAGAAACTGTATGAGCCACTCTTCACTTGTAAGATGTCAAGAGGAGAAGTTGAGGAGCTTCTCAGGTCTCCACTTGAAGTTGAGAACTTCTCAGTTCACACTCAAAGCTGTGAAAGAGCAGTCCAGGAAGTTTCAGCTGCAGCTCATGCAGTGTATGGGCAAGAGAGAAGAGATGGTTTTGTTCGTGCTAGGATCGATCACAGAGAATTGATGCCAATTTTCAAGTCAAAGCAAGACATTATGAATATGTTTTAGATCTCTACAAGACCTGCTAGACAAATCAAGATGCTTTCAGAAGAAAAAATCTCAAAACATTCAGTTGAACAGCATATTATTACAAGCTGGGGGTGGAGGAGGGACTTATACAAATATTAAAGAAGAATTGCAATTGCAAAAAAAAGGTTGAACGTCACAGCAGCTTGCAGAAAGGTGGTGGCAGCTGCCATCACACTCAGTGATGCTGAAAAGAAAATAAATAAAAAATGGTGGGGGCGTTTCTAAAAAAAAGAAAATGCAAGACCAAAAAAGAAGAACAAAAAGATTCTTCCTGATGAAGAGAACAGCCGCGAAATGTGGTGTATAGGAGACTAAAAATCATACAATTCCTTAGTTTTTGTCCATTTTGGGTGATTTTGGTTATTTTAGGGGTTATGAACCACTTTGGCTGATCTTAAATAGGTCCAAACCTGCCCCTAGAAATGCTTAAGGGTGTATGTGAACAATATGGAACATATGAAGGTCATTTGAGGCTACCAAGCCTTTGAAATTGGCCAAAAATCCCATTTTGCGACAAAAAAGTGCGATTTTGAACACTTACTGTAAATGAGATTTTTCGCAACAGTTGCTGATGACGAACCCCTCTTAAAATTCAATTTTACATAGAAATACGTACTGCCAATCTTGAAATTCCAAGTTTTTCAATATTCGACCTGAGCATGATACACCCTAATGGACATGGTACTTACAAGAAGTCGCCGCAAGATGCTGCACATCAGTAATAATAATAAGAATAATGTTTGGAGTTGTTTACCCTAATTCGTAACAACAAAGGTCATGTGTCGGAGGGTACTTATAGCTTTAGGTTGGATCCGAACATTCTACGGGTTAGTACATTAGTACATTAGTACATCATCGAAACGCAAATGATGGTCACCCATCCAACTGCTGAACTAACCCAACGTTTTTGGAAATTGCTATAAATATACTGGGGATTAAGAACCACGAGTTACTTTAAAATGTACTCTTGGTTAAAGTTTCACGAGTTATTTAAAATAAGGTGGCTATAAGCACCCTATTCATTAAAATTAATCCTTTCATATCGTATGTTAACATATGTAAGCGTTAATCCTTTAAGCCCTGAATTTTTTGTCGGGTTAAGTTATGAATGCTTATATTTGAAACGTTAGCAATTTGTACTTTCAGTCCTTAAAGGGTTAACTGGCAAAAATTTACTATCCCGGCAGTGTTCAGAGAGAGAGAGAGAGAGAGAGAGAGAGAGAGAGAGAGAGAGAGAGAGAGTGAGTTACAAGGAGTTACAAGGAAAAGAAGTACCTCAAAAGGCCTTGCGGCCCATACCGAGGAGGTACCAATGGCAACGGGTGCCAGGGAAAATTTTGTCTTTCAACTATCCTAGCAGTAGTAGAAAACTGGATAGAAAAGTAGAAGGCTCTCTCCCCACCCTCCGCTCCCTCCCTGCCAGAGGCAGGTACGGAAAAAGGTTGAAGAAAATACCTTGACCCTGGAAAAGTAGCCAAGGAAATTTTACAGGAAAGTGGAGAATATATAAATAGCTCTATATTTAGCTTGCTCACAGAGACCGAGCAAGCGAACTCCTGCAGAGTTTTCTGAGGTTTTAATCTTAAACTATGAGTGTGTTCAGTACTTTGTCTAGCCTATTTTTAAACAGATTTACACTTTGACTGGAAACAACCTCTGAGGGAAGTTGGTTCCAGATATTAACTATTTTATAGGAAAAGAAATTTCCGCAGACTGAGGTCCTAAATGTCTTTACACACTCAAATAGTGTGCAAGATTTCGTCTAACCTTTTCTTGAACTGATCCACAGAGGAACTGTTCACAACTTCCGAAGGTAACCTGTTCCATGTGTCACAGATCTTATACGTAACGTAATTCCACACACACTAGTCCTAAACCGTTTCAAATCCAACTTCCAACCATTGTTGCGAGTTGGGTTATCATTTAAACTAAACATACTTCTAAAATCGACATCGTTGAACCCTCGTAAGAGCTTGAAAACCTCGATCAGTTGACCGCGCAGCCTCCGAGTTTCAAGCGAAACAAGTTCAGGGCGCGTAACCGTCGATTGTAGCCCATATGCCTAACGGAAGGGATTAACTTTGTGGCCCTCGCCTGCACTCGCTCCAGCCTCTCAATATCTTTCCTGAGGGTGGGCGACCAGAACTGCACAGCATACTCCAGGTACGGCCGAACAAGGGAATTGTACAGTGAGAGCACAATCTCCTTGTTCCGAAACTGAAATTGCCTCCTGATATAACCCAATAGTTTCTGGGCTTTCTTTTCCACCTCTACACACTGTTTCGTAAACTTAAGATCGCTGCTAATTAGCACACCCAAGTCCTTTTCTAAATCAGTCACCTCGATATTACTGCCCAACATCGAGTAGTCCGACTTGGGATTGGCGTAGCCAATGTGCATTACTTTGCATTTACCCAAGTTAAACGGCATTTGCCATTTTTCGGACCACTCTCCTATCCTACCTAGGTCCGCACGCAGTTCCTCGATCGCTTCGGACGTCCCAACATTGGCCCCAAGCTTGGTGTCATCAGCGAATTTGGCGATCCGACTGACGATGCCACCGTCGATATCATTTATGTAAATGGTAAACAACAGCGGCCCCAAAACGGAACCCTGAGGAACCCCACTAGTGACCGAGGCCCAACCCGAACTAGCCCCTTTAATTACCACCCTCTGCCGCCTATTTCTCAGCCAGTTTTCAATCCACCTACCTATTTCCCCACCGATACCCAGCGCGCGCACTTTCGCCATTAGCCGGCGGTGAGGTACCTTATCAAAGGCTTTCTGAAAGTCGAGATAAAGTATATCAATCGCCCTACTCTTATCGTACTCACTCAACATGACGTGGAAAAACTCGAGCAAGTTGGTGAGACACGACCTATGCCGTCTAAACCCATGTTGGGAGTCCCCAAGCAGCTTGTGGGAATCCAAATGGTCAACGATTCTATCAGCTATTATCCTTTCTAATAATTTACCTACAACTGAAGTGAGACTAATAGGACGATAGTTCCCTGGACTTTCGTGATCCCCTTTCTTAAAGATAGGGGTCACGTTGGCCTCCCTCCAGTCACCAGGCACCTGGCCCATCACCAACGATTTGTTGAAGACTGTAGCCAGGTGGGGAGCCACCTGGTCGCGCACTTCTCGCAAAACACTGGGGAGAAACTGGTCTGGCCCAGGAGCCTTAAACGCGCTCAGTTTGTCTATTCTATGAGCAACGACTGTCGCGGTACATCTAGCACTATCCAGGCCAGCACCTTCGTGCCTCACAGCTGGCTCGGGGATGACGCGGGTATCCTCCCTGGTGAACACTCCCGCAAAGTACTCATTAAGCACATTAGCGATGTCCGCGTCGGAGGTCCGCAGAACGCCGCTTCCGTCCTTTAAAGCAGTGGTTCCCAACCGGTTTTGGCTTATGGCCCCCCTTAGGAACCTTATTTATTCCTGTGGCCCCCATAAGCATTATTTTCAGTAGGTAATATGCAGATTTAACTATTTTACAAAATAACATTTTCCTGTGGCCCCCTTCAAATGTGCCATGGCCCCCAGGGAGCCATATGGCCCCCGGTTGGGAAACACTGCAAGTTTAAAGGACCTATCATGCTTCTAATGGGCTTTCTACTATTAACATAACTGAAGAACTCCTTAGGGTTCCCCTTGCAGAGGCTTGCCACCCGTAGTTCTTCGTTACGTTTCGCTAGTCTAACCTTCGCCTTCACTTCCCTACACAGGAAGAGAGAGAAGAGAGAGAGAGAGAGAGAGAGTTCAAACAGATTGGTAATAGGTTAATGATAAATGATAATATTTATTGGAAGGAGACAAATCCCATAAAAAGTATAGTATCCATGAAGATAATCAACAATAAAGCTAATTAAACAATAAATGTAAAAAACAAAAACGGACTACGGTAATAAAATACGTCATAAAATATGTAATGAAACTAGAAAAAATAAAATTAGTAATAACAGCATCTGTTGTGAATCAAATTGAGGGTTCTGCAGGACCCTTTTTTATAATTAATTCAGTTACTACCCATAAATATGAGTGCATTAATTTCGAAAACGAATGTCTTTAGCTTTGCTTGTATAGAATTTGAAGTTTCTTATAATCATGTTTGCCTTAGCACAGTAACTTCGATATTGTTTCCTTATGTCTGAGTCGTCACTTAGGGGAGCTGGTGATAATCTGACGTGGTAAATTCTTGTACCTGTTCTATTGGTTAGTTTCTCATTTTGAAAATAATAATAGCTGTTTGGTTTGATTTTTTAGGATGGAATTGCATAACCTTAGTTTTAGTAATATTAAAATTAATTTAATGGTTCTGTGAATATGATTCACAAATTTTTATAAGATGATCCAGACCTTCACCGAAGGGTTCATTAACACTATATCATCTGCATAGACCAAGTTATTTGTCCTCATGTTATGTATGCAACATCCCATTCTTGCCTCGTTAAGAGAAGTAATTAATCCATCAACAAACACATTAAACACCAGAGAAGAGAGTAAGGAGCCTTGCTAATTTCCGCATGAGGAACCAAAACATTTGGACAATCTAATAATAAAAGTTTGGTGTGTGTATAAAAATTTCAATAAATTTAAAACATGGTGGAACATTCCTGTCTTCTAATTTTTTAAAGAGAAAAATTGTGATTCACTCTCATATGCTTTCTTTATATACAAAAAACAACTATAAATTGTTGAATTACTAACAGTGTATTCAAATACCATCTCCTTCAAAACAAATACGCATGTCAGTTGAATGAGACCTTTTAAAACCAAATTGATTTGGAGACGTTCATAAATAACCATTTAGTCGGCGTAGCAAAAATTTCTAAAGTAATTTTAAGAAGCAAGAGGCAACAGGAATAGGTCTGTAGTTATCGCTGGATAGAATGTCTTCATTTATTTATGACAAGAGGTGTGATATAAACCCTCATAAACTCTGCAGGAATATAACTGTGAGCAAGCGTCGCTGAGAATAGTAATGAGATATGAAGACTGATCACATCATTAGCATACTTTAAATGCTCATTCGACACGTCATCTATCCCTGGTGATGCGTCTGTCTTCAGCTCTTTAATCACTCTCTTAATTTCAGGCACTAAAATCCTCGTATTTTCACTGGCCTCTCATAATGTTGTTCCCTTGCACCCAACATTAAGATTAATTCTCCCCACGCTGTTAAGGCTATCTGAGAACTTCGTTGTCCATAACTTAGCTACTTCTACCTCCCCAGACACTCTATCAGTTGTTGATGGGATGGCATTCATGACACCAGTTTCTTTCTTGACAAATTTCCAGAACTTGTTACTCTTATTATTTAAATTAGCCTCAGGGGCTTTTGATGCTCGAATGAAGTCTTCTTCCTGTTTACATCGTCTAATGTCTGTTTTATTAGGTTAGATTTTATTAGGTTACATTAGATTAAATTAGATTAGGGTTGGTTAGTTTAAGTTAAACTAGGTTCGGTGAGTAATTAGAGTTTTATGGATTCTGTCTCTGAACACTGTCTGGATAGTAAAGTTTTACCCGTTACCTTGCATGGTATCTTCGCCCCTATGAAATAGTAACTTAGATTTGAAATATTTGGTGCAAAAATCATCTCTTAAGTATACTTCAGGCATGAAAGGGTTAAATTCAAAGATAAAGGAACTAGATGATAATTTCCCGTTATTCAACTAAAAGAAAAACTTGTAATAAGTTCAAATTTTATTTAAATGGTGATTAACCTTCCTAACCTTACTGGAATAAGTAAGAAATAAAATCTAAACCTGCAATGCTTCAGCACGTGAAGTGAATATCCGGCGATGTCTGTACTCCTTAAACTTAAGAAAGGTTGTACACAAGACAACCCGGCTAAGGTTAACAATGGTGGGATTTTTTGTAGGTTAAGTTAGAGTAATTACCTTAGAATTTTGCTTTCCCATGCTAAACATGGGACTAGTTCGTATAGGGTATAGCCATCAGATGTTCGTCTCTCAGGAGCAAAGTGCTTTTGCCCGTTTGAGATAATAATTACACTAAATATATAAATAATGATTGATGGTTGACAAACACTTGGATTCACATTTTGGTTTATTTACATAATCATATTTCATGAATAAAATTGAAAATTTTTTGGTACTTTCCTGTTATCCCGGACGCCAGACTTTTTGCCAGTTGCCAGACTTCAATTTTGACAGAATATTTTCGTTAAATTAACGAAAATATCACGACTTAACCTAACCTTACCAACTAATTAGGTTAATTGAATGCCAGGATAGGTAAACTGTAAGCCCTTGATAATTGGTTAGGTTAAGTCGTGATATTTTCGTTAATTTTAACGAAAATATTCTGTGTCAAAATTGAAGTCTGGCAACTGGCAAAAAGTCTGGGGTTCAGGAAAACAGGAAAGTACCAAATTTTTTTTAGAGTTAAGAGTTAATTTTTTTAAAATTTATATTTTAAATTCTATTGAAGCGAAATTTGAATTTTCTTATACTTAACTGAGGATTTAATCTTAAAATTATGGTTATTACTGAAATGAAGTGAATTATTAAACATAAGTTACGTTACTTCATGGTTATGAGATTTTTTTACTTTTTCTTGTCTAATTGTTGTATTTCAAGAACCTTGGAGTCCCTTGGGGAGGTTTCGGATTTTATTTATTTTATTTCGAAGGACCACTTTGGGAATAATAATATTTCCGTCTCCCTCTAGTCCAAGTAAGGCCTGGTTCGGTCGCGTTAACCTACCGAAATAACAAATTGGGCGAGGTTGAATGAGAAGTTGTATTAAAGTCCTTGAATGAGTAGTAGTACCAAGCCATGGTGCGCGGACCAATCAGCAGTCGAGGAATTTTCGTTCTTCTCGCGCGCTATATCATCTTTGAATATGGGCTTGTTTCTATAAAAATTCGAGTACTTCAAGAACAGCTGATTGGGGTGACGTCAGCTCGCGTTTGCAGAGTTCTGATGATAGCACCTTTCAATATACACACGTGTATACTATTATAATTTTTAAGAAGTTGTAGTCAGAAATTTACGACAGGAGGGTACCATAAATGTCCCCACTTCTGGCTCCCCTGCTTCCGATACCGGGAACGCAGCTCCGGGCAGCGGGGCTGGTTATGCTACTGCCCATTCAGGACGTCTTTGGTCTCTGCCTGATTCACTTTTCATGAACTTCTATAACATTCGTAGCCTTTCCTCAAATTTCCAATCTGTTGAACGCCAACTCTCCTCCTCTAAACCTCACCACCTCTTCCTCACTGAAACTCAGGTGTCTGGGACGACAAACAGCAACCCTTTTTCTGTACCCTTGTACTTTCTCTATACTTAATTTCATTCCAAAGGTGGATGTTGCGTATACTGTATGTACGCAAGCACCTAACTTTTTTCTCGTATTCCAGAACTTGAATCTTCCGAATTCTACACCCTCTGGCTACGGCTTACATGCCAGTCTCAAACTAAATACATCTGCGCTGTCTACTTCTCTACTAATTCTACTGACTATCCAAAACTCTTTGATTACCTCGCCTTCAAATTGGAATACATTCAATCCCACTCTTTTTTCACTGAACTCTCCATTTTAGAAGATTTCAATGTTCACCACCACCTTTCGCTTTCCTCCCATTTCACTGACATACCTGGTGAACTAGCTTACAACTTTTCTATCCTGAATGACCTAGAGCAGATTGTACAGCACCCTACTTGTATCCCCTATCGCCTTGGAGATAGGACCGAACATTCTGGATTTATTTCTCACTACTCATCCTTCTTACTCTATCAAGCTTTTTTTCTACGTTGGCCTCCTCCGACCACAACCTTATATCTGTTTCCTGTCCTATTGATCCAGTTCGGCCTTTGGATCCCCCCAAACGGAAACGCCTTTGGCACTTGGGTGCCGCTAATTGGGAGGGCTTTAGGCAGTACGTCTCTGATTTTCCATGGAGCGCATAACGGAGGTGAGTCTCTCGGGCATGGAGGTCCATTCTATATATTTACCTACTATTAACACAAAAATACCTTGGTTTAATTTCACTTGTTCTAATGCTATCCGCAAAAGAGAAGTCTTTCAGAAGGTACTGCCACTGTCCAACGCCTGACTTTCTCTCGGCTTATATTTCTGGCTGGAATCGTGCAAAATCTGTTCTTCGACTCGCCAAAAATTCCTTCATCAGACAAAAATGTGAAAACCTATCTACTGTAATTCTAATTCTTCTCACACCTTCTGACGCCTAACCAAGAACCTTTCCAGCAACTTTACTGCTTCTTCTTCTTTTCCCCCTCTTTTCCATTCCGACGGCTCAGTTGCCTCTCTTCTCCAGATAAAGCTGGCCCTCTCACTCATATTTTCGCCTCCAACAAAACCGTGGACGATTCCTTTCTGTTCCTCCATCTTCTCCTCCCTCTGACTTAATTATGCCCGTAATTAGAATCTCTTCCAAAGATTTTTTTTTTTTTGCCTTACTTGAGCTCAACTCTAGAAAGGCGTCCGGTCCTGATGCGGTTTCTCCTATTGTTCTCAAGAACTGTGCTTCTGTGTTGGCACACTTGTTCAGGCAAACTTTTTCGTCTTTGTCTTTCATCTGGTATATTTCATTCCTGCTGGAAGTTCGCTTTCATTCAGCCTGTCTCAAGGAAGTGTGACTGCTCTCAACACTCCAACTATCGTCCAATTGCTTTGATTTCTTGCCTTTCTAAAGTTTTTGAATCTATCCATAATAGGAAGATTCTTAAACACTTCTCTTCTCACAATCTTCTTTCAGATTGACAGTACGATTTCCGCAAGGGACGATCGACTGGTGATCTTCGTGCATATCTCTCTGACTCTTGGTCATCCTCCTTTCGGGATTTCGGTGAAAACTTTGCTATTGCGCTAGATATGTTAAAAGCTTTTGATAGAGTCTGGCACAAATCCTTAATTTCGAAACTGCCCTCCTTCGGTTTTTATCCTTCTATCTGTGCCTTCATCTCTAATTTCCTTTTTTGCCGATCTAAGCTGCAGTTGTAGATGGCCACTGTTTTTCTCCAAAAGCTATTAATATAGCAATGTTCCTCAGGGCTCTCCCCTGTCACCCACTCTCTTCCTTTTGTTTATTAATGATCATTTAAGTTGCACTTCCTTTCCTATCCACTCCTATGCTGATCATTTCACTTTTCACTTCACCCAATTCACAAAGGGTTCCTCTCAATAGTCACTCCACGCTTCGCGAGACGGCTATAGTGCGCCTGATCTCTGATTGGGGCAGAGAAAACCTTATGGCTTTAAATGCCTCAAAACTCAGTTCCTTCATCTGTCTGCTCGTCACAATCGGTCACACGAATATCCCCTTACCTTCAACAATACATAACTCAATCCTTCCTCTTCTCTTAACATTCCCGGTGTTTCCTATTCTCGTGATCTTTCTTGGAAAGATCACACATACTCCCTCTCTTAAGCAGCTTCTAATTGGTTAGATGTGTTGTACCAACTCCACAATTTCTTCACCTTCACTCAGTTGCTCTCTCTTTACAGGGGCCCTGTCTTCCGCTGTATGGAGTATGCTTCTCATGAGTGGGGTGACTCAACCCACACAGCTCTACTTGACTGGGTGGAATCAATGGCTTTTCGTCTCATCAATTCCCGCATCTTTCTGACTGCTTCCAATTCCTCTCTGCCGCAATACTGGCTAACTCTCTCTTTCGTATCGCAATTATAACGGACACTATTCTTCTGAACTTTCTAACTGCACGCCTCCTCCTTTAAGGAGAGCACACAGTACCAGACTTTCCACAAATTCTCATTCGTTTTCTGTCCAGCTCTCTAATGCTCTAATTCAAAAGTTAACCCTTACTGTCCCAGCGATTCCATATGGGATCATCAACAAAAAGTACGCGTAATTTTCTCAGATAATCCTCAGATTAGCCTTATGTAATGTAGCAATTAACTGTATAGCAACATCTGGCAGTTTTTTGGACATTGGCCTGAGCATTTAGAACCCAAAAAGAGATGCAGAAACTGTATGAAGGGTTACTTTCGTCTAAAGTGCCGAAAGTGTGATGTACCATTATGTTTAACAAAGGACAAAAACTGTTTTAATGCATTCTATTCAAAGTAGTATGGTCTACCAGACTACCATTGTGTTTAGCAAAGGTAAAAAATTGTTTTATTTGTTTCATTCAAAGTACCAAAGTTATGTTAGTTTCTCTTATTACTTAATAGTACCAATGGAATCATATAATTTCTAGTCTAATTAATTAAATACATTTCTAAACAAAGTTTCATTTATGTCTCCATACCTATTTTTAACATTTTTAAGTGTTACATTTTTTTTAGCTCAAAACAATAATTTCGGACAGAAAGCGTTAATCGGTATTCTCAATCTTTCAACTACTCAATTGGTAAACTTTGGAACACCCTTCCTCAATCCATCTTTCACTCTGTCTCTGACCTCCAATCTTTCTAACGCAGTGTTCATGCATCTTTAAAATTTTGGATCTTGATTTTTTTTTCTCTTCTTTAATAGGGGGAGGAGCGTTTTTGTGGGCGTGTTTGGGGGTCATTAATCATATTTATATATTTCATAACCATAACTCCGAAGTTTGTTTTATATAATTATTAATCATAATATTTTTACTACCAAATCGTAACTACCTATATTTGAAATACTTTTATCTATTAATTTATCCTAGAGCCCAGTAAAGCCTAAAACTTAAGGCCATACTACTCAGGTAGAGATAAAGATATTCTGTAAATAATTATTGTAATATTGTAAATTATAGTCCGGTAATATTTATTTTCCCAATAAAGATATTATTATTATTATTATTATTATTATTATTATTATTAATTAAATAAAAAAGAGCCTACGTTAATCAGAGGCCGAACAAAAGGCAAAGAACCTGGGTAGGCGAAGCTCCCTCATTTTTTAATACCTCGAGGGGTAGCAGGGGCGGAACCAGACCGATGCAACCGATGCACATGCATCGGTCAGAAAAATATGCGCTCCGTTTGCATCGGTCAAATAATTGACCTGTCGGTAACCCTACCTCAGTGTGTCTGCTGATCCGACCTGCTCATCAGCCTGAGAGTTCCTTTTACATTCAATATACACACACATACATACATACAGTACATACATACATACATACACACACACACACATATATATATATACACAGTATATATATATATATATATATATATATATACAGGGTGGGCCGTAAGTTTCCATACAGAGGAAAAGTTAAACGTTTGTTTTTATGTTTCAGATACCCTAAGAATATGCGTTTGACGTAAGATCTTGTTTACTGATGAAGCAAATTTTTACGTCAATGGAGAGGTTAATCGGCAAAACATACGTTATTGGAGTAATGCTAACCCTAACTGGCTGATTCCGACGAAGATGCAAGGTGCCGGTAAAGTGATGGTGTGGGCCGGGATATGGGGTGACAGAATTATTGGACCAATTTTTGTCAGTGGAAATCTTAATGCCGAAAGGTATCTTAACATGTTGCAAGAAGAGATTTTCCCATCCCTGCTAAACGAGGAAGGTAACTTCCCAGTTTACTTCCAGCAAGATGGAGCTCCACCTCATTATGGTCTTCACGTGCGTCGGTATTTGGATCAGCAGTTTCCGGATGCTTGGATTGGTCGGCGTGGTCCTGTGGAGTGGCCTCCCAGATCCCCAGATCTCACCCCCTTGATTTCTATCTTTGGGGGCACTTGAAGGCCATGGTGTATCAGGAAAAGATACGAGACATAAATCATCTAAAGGAACGTATCACCAACGCCATTACAAGCATAACGTCAACTGTGCTAATGCGTGTTCATCAACAGTGGGGAACACGTATTGAAATGTGTTTTCAAAACAATGGCAACCATGTAGAGCATATTATATAAATAAAAATGGTTGTCCATAAAAAAATGTTTATTTTCCTATGTATGGAAACTTACGGCCCACCCTGTATATATATATATATATATACACACACACAGCATATTGTATACATTGTATAGTGTATAAACCAATCGATAAAACTATTGTTTTATACGGTCTCAATGTGTTTTGTTCGTGAAAACATTATGTATATGTATTATATATTATATTTTCATAACGAAGTTATACTGAAATAAAAAACTTGTAATGTAAGTTGAAAAATTTCATCGGTCAGATTTGTGGTTTGTGGTCTGGATCCGCCCATGGGCACAGAAGAAAGCATTTTAAAAGACATCTCTGCCAGGAGGGGCTAAATTAGGATAAATTTCCTTAAAGGTTGGGTGGAGACTTACATATAATTCTTGATTGGAACATTTTGAAATGGAGAGCTTCCGCCTTCCGGGGTGAGCAAATAAGAATCGAAGTAACATCTGTGGAGTAGGAATTTTCTTTCCTGATAGGTTTGCAAAAGTTTAGGCTTAAAGGCGCCTGGCTGGCGGGTATGAAGGTATATAGGAGTTATTAAAAATGGTTTCATTTTAAAGGAATATGAGTTTATAGGAGTAAAAGGAATTCTGTAGGCAGAAGGAACATTTTTGGTGAAAGTATTGGAAGGTTACAAAGTGCCCGGATATAGCCATTTTTAGGAGCTGGAAGAGTTTAATAAAATTTAATTAAGCAAGGGAGTGTGAATTTAACGAGATGCATTCTTATAAGTGCTACATCAAGATTGCATGATACTGAGTCTACGGAATGTCATCCGGTCTCGCAGTTAGGCTTCCACGGAGGTGGGGAACAGAAGAATTTATGAGACATGTGTGATTTATACGATCATCGCATACATAAGTCACATAAAAGGTAAACTACAATGCTCTAAGACAGTACAAATAACGAATTATAGTTTTGTGACAGAAAAGGCAATTCGTCACAGACGAAATAATTTGCAACATGCGATGTTTTACCATGAGAGACACACACACACAATATATATATATATATGAGAGAGAGAGAGAGAGAGAGAGAGAGAGAGAGAGAGAGAGAGAGAGAGAGACCGGAAAGCAACATGGCAGCAACGGATTTGTTACTCTGGAATATTTGGTATCGTATAAGTAATCGCAGAAGTTTCTCTTATACTACTCTCTGATTTCTTCTTGTAGTGGATCGGAGGATTCTGTAAGGCTGACTAAATTCTCTGAAGGTTCCCCGATTCTTCTTATAGCGTATCGGTAAATTATTTTTCTTTATTTAAGACTAAGTTCTCTGAAGAGAGAAAGGCTCGAAGGAGAAGACAAAGATATTCTCTTACTGTATTTTACTGCTAAAATGTTACAGGTAATGCTCATCCTCTGAGTCAAATAAGTTAAAATCAGAATGAACATTGGAGAAATTTTATGAGCTTATATACTGAAATTTTTACTGACATTATTATTCAATGCTGATCTGTCTCAATAGGCTGATTTATTTTGCAAAATATTTAAAAACAAGGTAAAGATTTTAGCTGTATCAATGTCTAGACTGAGAAGCAAGATATTTGAAGAGGAAGTAATTTTTTTATTTTAAACCGCATGTTTGACAGATCTGATGTTATCATGATCTGCCGAGTTAACTGAAATGAAAACTGAAATATGCCTTTTATTATGAATTACAATTAAACATGCATATGAGCAAAAATTAAATACTTAAGATTTAAAATTAAACGTTAAACAGGACATGACTTCAGCTTTTACAACGGAGAGAATATGTATACAGGAAATGGACATCACAAAATTTAACAAGATTACATTATTAAGCTAAATCTAAAAAAATGATTAAGTAATTTAAAAAGAAATAATTCACCAATTATTCAGCGGAAATAAAATAGAAAGCAAATAAATTTTTTATCCAAACACGTGTCAGCGTTATGCGACTTTGGACTCTATGTGTAAATATGAATATATGAATATAAATATACATAAGAATATAAGGATTATATAAATTATACGAATTATACGAATGAACATAAGAATTATATGAATGAATATAAGAAATATATGAATGTAGGAATTATTCATTGTGCATTTTTACATATATATTTTCCTTGTATTTATTTATGTCATATATCTCCCTGTATTTATTTGTCTGATATATTTCCCTGTATAATAAACGGAGTGTGTAGTTCCGTTTCATTTATTCTTTTACACAGTGTATATCTAAATTTTGCACATTAATACGGCCACATTAGCGTAGGAAATTGTATGCTCATTATGCACAGTGATTTATTAGCCTACTTAGTCAGTGCTTCAGACAACTATCTCTTAATCTTCTATGGATCACTTGTATAATGTTTGTACATATTGAGTCTGAAGTAAAGTGTTTGTTTATTGCTCACCGACTTTTTATACAATAAAATACAGGATCCGCCCACTTTCAGAAAATAGGAAATAGGATTTTTTTTGAAAGATAATTCAGTTTTTTAATAAAATTAAATTAATATTTTTTATAATATAATTTTAAGATATTTATGTACATATATTAATGCAAAAATTTGTTTCTGATTTAAATTTTATTTACCATGTTTCAGTTTTTGTTTAAAAAAAGCGGATAACACGCCATTACGGTATAACTTTTCACTGATAGCGGTATTTATCACTTTATGAGAAGATTAATAGCTCGTCTATTATCTGTTCTGTGTTCTGTGTTTTGAGAATACATTGGTCTAATGGGTGGTGATTAGTCAGTGTTGTAATACTGTGCTACTGCTGATGGTTGGAGGTTATGCATGAAGGGGATCGGGTTTAGATCCTCGAAGGAGAGGGGGGCGTGAGGTAATCTAACATGTATGTATGTTTGCATGTATGTTTTTTTTTTTTGAGTGATAGAGATGTATACTAAGTAAACAGAGTAATGTAGATGTGTGTTTTAATTCTCATTCATAATGGTTAGGTCCAATTCTTTTACTTCTACAATAATAAGTTCGACTGTGCTGTTTGATTTACTTACCTTCACTTCACGTATGTATGTTTTTCACGGAGATGCAACACCCTTCTACTCGTCTAGCAACTCTATCTACTCTGTATTTGGTGTAGTCCAGTATTGCTAGTTGAGTATGCTCGATGCGGTTTTCACAGCCTTTTTTGCATTTATAAAAGCGTGATTCCGTTAGTCGTATGATATCTATGCTGGTTCCCAGAGCTAAATTTTGCAAGTATTGTAACTTGCAGTCTGCATGGTCAGTATTCAGTATACAGGCCTTGTATATTTGTGTATAATACATTTTCATGGTTTCCAATTTTCGTGCTCGGTTTCCCTAGATCAGTGGTCGGCAACCTCTGACCCACTGGTCAATTATAGTATATAGTATATATAAAATAACAAATATTATTACATGAAGTGTGTTTTTTATTTTAAACTGTCCCGAAAATAGTGTATTTTGATTTAAATTTTGAACACTGATCCATTATCAAATTACCAATAAATCAAATTGATCCAGTTTCAAAAAAGGTTGTCTACCACTGCCCGAGATAATGGTCGTTTCCTGGTCTATGTTGTTGGTTCCTCTTTGGTGTTATTGGTTGGGCCGCTGCATTTAGGAGTATTGGGGTTGTGGCATATATATATATCGTGACCGGACAACACATACCCGGACAACTTATACCGGACAACTCAGACCCGGACAACTCATACCTAGGACAACTCATACCTAGGACAACTCATACCTAGGACAACTCATACCTAGGACAACTCATACCTAGGACAACTCATACCTAGGACAACTCATACCTAGGACAACTCATACCTAGGACAACTCATACCTAGGACAACTCATACCTAGGACAACTCATACCTAGGACAACTCATACCTAGGACAACTCATACCTAGGACAACTCATACCTAGGACAACTCATACTCTCTTCAACAATTACCACCCCAATGTTGATCTTTTCATCTATATCCACCCCGAAAGTTTAAACTCTGCAAATTAACCTAAATAAGATAAGAAAACAATAACAAATTTATTATTTATTGCAAACATATAATAAATAGAGAACCATTATTTATATAGGATAAAATTTGAATGCCCGGTTAGGTCAACTGTACGCCCTTGACGATTGGTTAGGTTTAGTCGTGATATTTTCGTTAGTTTTAACGAAAATATCACGACTAAACCTAACCAATCGTCAAGGGCGTACAGTTGACCTAACTGGGCATTCAATGAACCCAACCGGGTACTCAGTTGACCTAACCGGGCATTCAATGAACCTAACTGGGCATATATATATATATATATATATATATATGTATAACTTGCATGAATTTTAAATGTTTAAATTTAATTTTTAATTTACAAAATAAATGTTTTCATTAATTTTTCTTTTTTTTTTCTGGTCCTAGGTATGAGTTGTCCTAGGTATGAGTTGTCCTAGGTATGAGTTGTCCTAGGTATGAGTTGTCCTAGGTATGAGTTGTCCTAGGTATGAGTTGTCCTAGGTATGAGTTGTCCTAGGTATGAGTTGTCCTAGGTATGAGTTGTCCTAGGTATGAGTTGTCCGGGTATGAACTGTCCTAGAACATATATATATATATATATATATATATATATATATATATATATATATATACACACACAGTATGTGTGGTGTTTATGTTTAATGTGATGTTGTGGTATGTAATGTAACGTAATACTAACTTGACTTCATGCAAAAAACTTCACTTTTTTCTACGTGAAGGTCAAAATATAATAAAAACCCACTCTAATAGACAGAGTTTATTTCCACAACAGTTTCGATGCCCAATGGCATCCTCTTCGGGTGGATACAGAAAAACGAATTTATTTTCTGTATCCACCCGAAGAGGATGCCAGTGGGCATCGAAACTGTTGTGAAAATAAACTCTATTAGAGTGGGTTTTTATTATCATAACTTGACTTCATAAATAATTCTATGGTTAATCTTTTCAAACCATGATCAAATTAAATAACTTTAATTTTCACTATTTTACATCACCTGAAGCAATGCTAATTTTTTGTAAAATCTGCACCTTAAGCCTCATTTGAATAAACCCCAGAGTTTGCATTAATTACTTCTAGAACTACTGACTTTGCGATTGAGTAAAGTTCCGACTTAACTCTTTGTAGTACAATAAATGCATATAAAGGTTGAATTCCGATTCCCTTTCTGTCTTCATTTGGATCTAAATTCTATAATAAAGTTGGAAACTCATAAATCACTTACCACATTATCCAAACCATGACCGTTGTGTGGAATGAGAAGATTGACAAACACTTACAGAATACCCCTAAATTGAGAAAGAGTCAAAGTATGACTGAAGACAAGATTTTTAAAATAACCCAGTCTTGTACAGTTGCGCTCATTATTCGTAGGACACTCTTGAGAACAGATAGCGACACCTGGCATATATTTGTTGTGTGTACTACAAACGGTTGTAACATTTTATGAATGAATGTTTAGTGAGTGAAAACTGATTGGTTGGTTGACTCATTGCCAAATGTCTTTAGAACATAATTATTTCCATTCATCACTCTGGCTTATATATTACTAAGGAAATATAAATGAATAATTAAATATAAATTCAAGAAAGGGGATATATATTAACAAGGGGGATGTCAATAAAGTGAATAAAAAATGGTCTTGTAAATACTAAAAAATACCTGCGGACGTGATGACAGTGTTCATGGTATTGGCAAGCCTGTCATCCTGAACGAATTAAAGTTTCAATGTATAAAAACAGAGCCATTAGTAGGCATTATTGCGCCCTGAGCAAATTCCAAATTGATTAATTAATTTATTTACTTGTTTATTTATTTACATTTAATATTCAACATAGATTCAGATATTATTTTGTGTTATAACAAAGCCAGAGCAAAAACCTGATATATCTAATTATATATATAGGCGGTTTATGAATGAAAAAACAATGTTTTGATGCATATTAAATTTTAATAACATTATAACTACCAGATTGATGGGTATCTGTAGCTTTCATACGTCACTGCTTAGAATCTTCCAATTGGCAAATGGACGACAGCTGAATGGATACTACTGGTATGGTATCGTTATATCTGGAGCAAATGCTATTTCTAGATTAGCAACATTGATATAGTAATAAAGAGTCACTGAGAGAAATATTATTTAGAAACGAAGAATGTTTTTTATTGAAGCGTCATCATAAACCTATAACCGTTTTGTATTAATAAGTTCCATGTTGCAACTTAAGTGTTGAACCACTGTAGTTATGACTCTTGACGGTCTCTCACCTCAAAGGAGAGAATTACAGAAAATAAAACTATTAGTGATTCACATCAATAAACATAGATCCATTTAAACAATGATATTTGACATGTTCAACATTTTATAGTTTGAGCGCTGTGCCAACATTTCCCTTCTCTTGTTTTTTAAAAAATATTATTATTGTTATTAATGACACCTTTCCAATTACAGCATCTTCGTATTTAGTTTCCTCTGCCTCATTCTTTCCTTTAAGGTACCACCCACGCATTTGCTATCAGTTTGCTCTTTAGATTATATATAAATAGGGCTTATTAATCTTTTTTTTTTTTGCCGGTTGTTTACCAACATTACATGATTAACCTGCCTTTTATGTCCAACCCAACGTCCCGACCAAATTTTTATTTTCATACTCCTGTACAGTTTAATAAATTTAATATCACAATTTTTTATTTAATGTCGCCTTCCGCATTTTCTATCATTCTCCAAAAACTTTGTTTTGAAACACTAATAAATTTGCATACATATTCCCTCAAGATAATTTTAATTAAGTAAGATGACGCCGTAAGTACATAGATTATTTAAGAAAAATTAAATTCCTCTAACGTTAAAATTAATTTAGTAACACTGCCTTGGAATTATGTGTATAACAGTTAATGAAGTTAGTAGTTTGAAAGATTTCGCTGTGAAATTCTCTGTAAACCAACTGTAATCCCGCAAATGTGTAACGATCTCTTCATAAATTATAGGTGGTGGAGAAATTCAGCGCGAACACTCAAGAGATCAGTGGAGCCCTTCGCATGTTCACGCAGACCCTTCAAGAAACAGAATTCCTGAACGATGTCTCCTCATGCGAAGAAATTCTTGAAAGCCAGATTAGCTGGTTAGTTTGCGTAGGAAGAGACTTTTTTTCTCGTGTAACTTGAAATTTTAGTGATTTTAAGCAATGAATTCGTGAGTGAGTATATTTTTTGTGCTGCGAGATATTTAATAAAGAATATAATAAGTACAACTGCGAAAATAGTTTTCCAAAGAAAAATGCGTGGAAAATATTCTGAAAATTTCGAGATCCCAAATTATTTTTATGTAGTTGGCTCGAGAATAACCTTGTGCAACGCCTTGTTTTTTTTTATGAATGGGTATTGAATACTGTTCCTCCGAGAAATGCCTTAAAAAAAATTCCTTCCCTTACGATTTCCTATTGTACAGGGTATAACAAAAGTTTGTTACAGTACGAGATTATTTTTGATTTATTACGAAGACAATAAATGCTCAAATTGCGTGTCATTCGGGTGTTAACATGTTAATTCGATCACGTAAGCTATAGTACATTGAACTTTACGTAAAACATCCTTATTGATAATGATATATTTTTGTTGTATGTTGGCTTTTAACTGTTGAATAGTTCGTGCTCTTGCCTGGGCAAGTTTTCGTAACTACTGTGATATTCAGCAAGAACAACTGCGGAACTCTCTTCGCGAGTAGAGGAACGATGACGGCCTCTACGAGGTCTGGCCAAAACACTATTCGTATCATTTAATCGCTTCACTACCTTTCCAACTTTGGTTCGGTTTGTTATATATATATATATATATATATATATATATATATATATTTTAGATCGGAAGAACTGCTGGCTAGGTACAGGGACTTAATAGAGCGATTAAAGGAGAAAACTAATAAGATTGTCTTAACAGGTATACTTCCTCGAATTATCCAACGTAACGATTTCTACAGCAAGGCGACCTATATTAACAATAACCTAAAGTCTCTTTGCCAACAGGGAGGAGTGCATTATGCAAATTTTTGGAACAGTTTCTACGGCAGGAGGGACTTGTTCCTCGAAGATGGACTTCATCTTAATGATGTAGGAGCTGCGCGTTTAGGAAGACTATTTCATAATACTGTCTCTTCTTTTCAGGCTGCCGTAACTCGAACGGTCCCAGCGTAAATTCTACAAGTTTCCCCTGCGCTCGCGAAGGTGTCGTAATTGCAAGCAATTTGAAGGTTCTATCCTTAAATGCTCGTAGCCTACGAAATAAAATAAATGAATTTTTTTCTTTAATTGCTTGTAAAGACTATGATTTAATTGCGATAAACGAATCGTGGCTTAGCACTGAAACACGTGACTTTGTAGGGGAGTATCAATTAAAGGTTATAGACTTTGTGTAAAAACAGAATAGGTAGGCGAGGAGGCGGTGTTATGTTGTATATCAAAGATAATATTGCGAACGTTATAGAAGTAAAGCACTCAATTCCAGAACCGATAGATTCGACTATAGCAGAACTCAAATTAAACGACTTCAAACTTCTTGTTGCGGTTATATATAGGCCCCCTAATCAAACAGCTGATACGGACGAAGCGTTATATCGTGAACTAAAGAGAATAATCGTTAGTGAGCAGGCTTTAGTTATGGTTGACTTTAATTGCGCCAACGTGAATTACGATACAATGCAGGGAGACGCGGAAGGTAATCGTTTAGTTAATTTTCTCGAGGATAGCTTTCTTAGTCAAAAGGTTGGGGAACCTACGAGGTTGGACAGTATTTTAGATTTAGTAATAACTACGGATGATAGGCTAATTACTGATCTTCAAGTAATAGAACCGTTAAGCAATAGCGATCACAATATGGTAGAGTTTGTCCTCTCAGTAAGTCACTCGAAACCAACTAACTCGACTAAAATTCCTAACTTCCAGCACGCAGACTTTTGTAAACTTCGAGATAAATTGTCACACGTCAATTGGGAAAACGTGATGGGGAACTCCAACGCAAAACTAATGTGGGAATCGTTCGAAACGGTATTTAGGACAATAAATGAGGAATGTGTACCGTATAAAATTAAGCGTGCGAAAGTAAACAACAAGCCCTTGTGGTTTACTTCTACAGTGCCCGCGAAAAGTATCCGATCACTCAAGAAAATACAATATTTTCCCTTGATATTCAGAGACACATAATTCACTTTCTATTTGTTCTAGCGACATCTGGTAACTTTGAGGTTGCTCGCTGATATGAGAGCTATCCAACGCATTCTCAAATTAGTGTTCTGGTAGCCTTCGTTGCGGGTGGCTGTGTCTCAAAGTTGTCAGATTTCACTGTTTGTGTAAATTTATTGATATTTTGTTATTTTTTACAGAAAGTGGTGTAAATAAAATTTATATATAATGTGTGCTAAAAAACAACTTAAGAGTGATTGTCGAGGTGCTATTGTTGCTTTGCATACATGTGGGAAATCACAGAGACAGATAGCTAAGGAATTAAACATATCCAAAGTACCGTTAATTTATGGGTTTCACGGGCTAAGAACAATGCCGGCCTAACCACGCCAGTCCCTAAAAACGATCTGGCAGACCGAGAAAAACAAATTCACGAACAGACAAACTTATGAAACGTTTAGTATTGAAAAACCCAACAATAACTGCGAAAGAAATAAAATTAATATGAATAATTTGTTATCTGGTGTTTCTGAACGAACTATCCAGGAGCGGCTCCAAAAAGAACTCGGATTACCATCTCGCCATGCTGCTAAGAAACCGTTCATTAATGAAAAAATGCGTAAAAAACGTGTCGCATTTTGTAAAAAATATATTCATTGGACTGTTGATGACTGGAAGAAGGTTTTATTTAGTGATGAGTCGACATTTTTGACATTCAGAAGTTGTCCAAAAAAGGTTCGCCGGCCCATTGGCTCAAATAGGATGGACCCTAAATACACCCTAAAGACAATGAAACACCCTCCAAGTGTGATGGTTTGGGGTTGTTTCGGTTACTATGGGCGTGGAAACCTATATTTTCTTCCGAAGAAAACACAACTATGAATGGTGCACGGTATTTAGCAATGCTACAGGAAAACTTCCAATGGCAATGGCAATCCAAAGGACAAAAACATACATGCATGATGGTGCACCATGTCACAGGGCCAAAATAGTGACAAAATGGATTACTGACAATAAATTTGATATTTTGGATTGGCCTGGTAATAGTCCAGATCTCAATCCGATAGAAAATATGTGGCTAATAATAAAAATAAGGTTGAATGCCACGACACTGGCTCAGTCGAAAAATTACAAGAAGCCATCAAAAAGGTATGGTGCAAGGAAATATCAGTGGAAGTTTGTCAAAACTTGATTAAATCCATGCCAAACGTCTAGAACAAGTCATCCAAAACCATAGGACAGATGACAAAATACTAATATAAGGTTAGTATACATTTAAACATTGTTTTTTATGTAAAAAATACAAATTTCCAGGGTGATCGGATACTTTTCGCGGGCACTGTAGAGTAGGAGACATTATAAAGAGTAGAGATAGGGCTTATAGGCAACATAAGTGCGATAAAAACAATTTGTTGTTACGAAACAACTACATATCTCTGAGGCGTGAAGCGAAAAGTGTAATAAAAAAGTCCAAGCGCGAATTTGAAATCTCCATAGCTCGTGACGGTAAAGAAAACCCCAAGCGATTCTTTCAATACGTCAATAATAGAAATCCAGTAAAAAGTGTCTTGGGTCCATTGAAAAATGTAAACGGAGATCTAGTTTCTGAAAACAAGGAAATGGCTACCTTGCTAAACGAATGTTTTACGTCAGTTTTTACTATAGAAGATGTAACGAATATCCCTACGGTCATAGACAATAATACTTTGATAATGGTAATATTTGGATAATATTGTCGTTAGTGAAGGGGAAGTAATGCGCTATATTGATAAAATGAAAACGCGTAAATCACCGGGTCCGGATTCCATATATCCCATTACAACTAAAAGAATTAAAAGATAGCATTGTTGTGCCGCTAACAAAGATTTTTAATGCGTCTATTTCTGAGGGGTGCGTACCAGATAATTAATTTTAGCAAACGTAACACTGTCTTTAAGAAAGGCGATAAAGGTGCGGCGG
>JAJOZX010007610.1:0-200000 GCA_023014485.1 Bathynomus jamesi | reverse complement strand
GGCTGAAAGAATTTTGTGTGCTGTGTATGAAACCATTTTTGGCCCAAGTAAATCTCCTGAGTTTGAGTTATTCAAAGAATTTCGCGAGTCTAAATGGAAGAAAATTAATACGAAATCTACATACAATGTTCTTGATGTTAAATCAAGGTATCAAAGAGGCCTAAAGGAAGAATGTGTAGAATTTATGACCCAATGTTTAAGAAAATCTGACTGCTTTCCACGTGATGACTATAAGGAAGTTGCTGAAACAACTTTAATGCTTTTAGGAGAGGTTTCCAGAGAAAACAGTCATTGGCGGAAACCTGGTGCAATGCACCGTGCCAGCTGGATGGCAATGATTTTGTATACAAATAAAATGTATGCTTTTGCCCACCAAGCATCATATGATGAATCATTGATTAAGAAATTAAAGAGAATGTGTCTATTTAATGCATTAATTTATGGAAAATACTGGCTTTTATGTTCTAATTCACTAGATAGTCCAGCTAATGATCTGAAGTTTTATCATGATTTGGTGAATTACAAGAAGGAAGATAGGGAAGTTGCAAATGCTGCTTTGAAATCTTTTGCCAATCATTACTGGTATTTGACGGAGGAAGTGGTCCCTTTGAGTTTCTTTGGATCGCTAAGTAATGATGAAAAAGATAAGATCGCAAAATCCTTAAACAAATATCCAGTTCCAGAAAATTATGTATGTGGGCAACCTGTTTTCCCCATTTTAAAGGAAGACACAAAGCTTCATCAGCTAGTAGGTCCAATTTCATGGCATTTATTTCAATGCTGTGGGTCAAAACCAGACTCCTGGATAAAGAAACCAGCATCAACATGGGAAGAGGTCGATGACTACAACAAACTAAAAAACATTCTTTCATCTATTAGAGTAGTCAATGATACCGCTGAAAGAGGAATCAAGCTGGTTCAAGACTTTCATGACAAATGTCAAAATGAAGAAGAATTTCAAGGTCTTTTGCAAATTGTGGAAGAGAATAGAAGACTAATTCCTGATCCTAGTAAAGAGACTCTTAAAAGAATGAAACTCAGTAAAGAATAGTTCATTAACAGATAGATTAGGTATTTTTATTTGCAGAGATTGTTTTAATTTAGAAGAGGCTGATTTTTTTTTGTTATTAAATATACCATAAATTGTCTTTTCTTATTTTTATGTTTAAAAAGCTCTTATATCAATGATTTCTAATTAGGAAACTTGTTTCTTTTTATTTTTTTGAGGAAAGTGTTGAATAAAGGAAAAAAAAAACGATGGGACCTCACAACTATAGATAAAGTGTTAATTTTAGCTTTATTTTATATATATATAGTTTTGAGGTTGTCCTCACTTTGTATAGGCTAGTTATAATAAAAACTAATTATGATTTGCATTATAACTAGCAAATACAAAGCCCATCGTCGCGAAGCTGCATTAGGGTGATTCTTCAAAGGTGGCGGTAACACCTTATTTAAGAAGAAGGCACTGCAAGCAAAAAAATTTTTTAATTTAAATTTATAAAAAATAAATGAAAATTTTCAAAATTAAGTATATTTCTATTTTGATGAACTTTTCTAATAGAATGTTTGATTCTAAATCATTTTTATTCTATAACATTTTTCGATAAAGTTGATAGTGTTTGAGATATATGAGGTTTTTAGGAAAAGGGGATGCGCAAAATTTCAAGGGGTGGGTGGGGGGGATTCAAAATTTGTCGGATTAGAAAATGCCTGTAAAATTCGTGTTTAGGACATCATTTGGCACAACATTAGACTCCTGGACCTTGACTTTTTGAAAATGACCCAAAAATGGTACACCCTAAAGTCACAGACAATCCACACCAACTTCCTGCTAAGCTTGGCCTCCACATAATGCATTACTCCTCCCTCACAGCCAGTACTCACATTAGTACTGTCACCTCCTATGGCCAAAAGGGTCTGGTCTGCTCCTCTCTCTCTTAGCCAGTTCACCAGATGATCAGCAATGACCTCAGCATGACTTCTCTCCTCTGCAGCTTCCCCTGGTACAACATGCCACAAATATTTCCCACCTGGTTCATTGCACACTGTGTAGTGTTCTTCCTTAATGAGGCCAGGAAACTGCCTGTCACTGCCTTCAGCTTCCATCATCACTTTGGTGTCATCTCTTTTTCCATCAAAGAAGATACAGGTGATGCCATTTTCCCTAATCTCTTCATCAAACTTCTTGACCAGCTCCTTAGTCAGTCTCTCCTGAGCCTTCCTCACCTTGTTGTGGTCAATCACCGGTGCTGTGTCAAACTCTGTGATAAGACCAGCATCAATCCAGGCAGCAGTGGCAATCTCTGCAGTCTCTCTCAGCCCAGTGTGATGTCTCAAGCTAGCCAGAGCTATGTTGGTGATATCTTCAGTCTTGTATTTCTTCTTCTTAGCCACAGGCAAGGAAGAAGTTGTCGCAGCCTCTGGTATGAAGTCTTCGTCCTCATCTCTCCTCCCTGCCTCCTCCAGTATATCTCCAGTCACCTCCAACTCCATCTCCAGCAGTGACTCCTCCCTCAACTCCTTTTCTTTCTTGGCTGACTCCTCTGCCTTTCTCCTCCTCCTCTCCTCGACCTTCCTTCTCTACTCCTGTCTCTGCAGCACTGCTTCCTGTCTCCTGGTCTCAGGGTGATCAGCTAGGCCCATGTGGTGTGCCCCCACACTTCCCACCTTTTCTCTCTGACCTTTAATGAAGGCAAGCTCCTGCAGCTGCAGTCAATGTGAACCTCACTGCTGCAGACAGGGTTGCACCCAAGCTCAATGCAGCTCCTGATCACACAGTGACAGGTCAGGATGTCCACCAATTTGTCCAGTTTCATCATGAACCTATCTTTGACCTCTAGCTTCACATTGCTAATGGACACTATGGAAAAACTATACGCGCTCACAACATGGTATCATATGTGGTACATTTATTTCATAATTAAATATAAATTATTAATTAATTGAATTAAATATCTATACAAAGTTGCCTCGGGATTGGCGACATAGCCTATTGGGAATGAAATAATTGAATTGCCATACGTACAAAGAACCTGTATGTATGAATCAGCCTCACATAGCAACAAGAAAACCCAATTTATTGTTTAGTCTACCAAAGAGGAGTAGACCAAACAAAAATTTTGCTAGTTCGGCAAATAATACAAGCAAACCAAGGAACGGCTCTCGGGGCTGTTTATCGACAGCGAACGCTTTAAACAGGGAAGACGTGTTTAAGTTTTCCCTCAAGTTCTGAGTGAATTCCTTATAATATAAATCCAAATGCCAATACAGAAAAGACATAGGGCTTTTGTCGGTAACCCTCCACTGAAGTCTGCTGGAAATTTCCAACGGATGAGGGCGCAGGCAATCATCCCATAGCCCTATAAAGTTTTTTCAAATGGTGGCCCTGTGTATGGGGAACTAACCCCTCTACAATTTACACTGACACGCAGTGGCTAGGCTTAACTCAGTAGGCCTAACCCCAATTTCAACCGTAACCCCACTATAGTTTTTTCATATGGTGGCCTAAGCAACTGGGAACCGATTCCTTTACCTTTACACTAACCGAAAACAAAGGCTTGTTCATTTAACAGGCATAACTTATTTTAGGTCCTAAAAAAATAGGCCCGCAACATTAAGCCTATTTAATAGGTCCTACTCTTCAAATTCAAAACTAAGCCTTGTTAATTTAACAGGCTTAACTCATTTGAGGTCCTATAAAATAATAGGCCCAAACATAAGCCTACTTGGTAGGCCCAACAAATAGGCCTATTTAGTAGGCCCACCTAACTTTACCTTACATAATAGGCCTACCTCTTAAAGTAGGCCTTACTCTTTACACTCAAGGCCTATCCTAACTAAAAACATTGTGAATTTTTAATTTAACCTGTGGCGCAGGTTATATAAAAAACTTATTACTGTACAGTAATTTAACTTGCTCAACATCAAAAATTAAACTCAGAACTTTAACACTAACAACAATTATGGAAGACTTGGACAAAAGGGTAAGAAACCCAGACCAAGAAAACAAAAACACAGACCTTGGGGCTACGGCACCATCTCAAAATCACAAAAAATTAATGAGGAAAAAATCAGCACGTAAAGGTGTCATCACCAAACTGTACAATGATTTCAAACAAAAGGAACCTACAAGATATGATCTTGAAACAACATTAAATTCTATTACTCGTTACAAACAAGAAATTTTCATACTAGATGAAGACATAATTACAGAAATTGATGACACAATTGAACTAACAGATGATGAGTATTCTACTCTCCTACTTGACAATGAAAATTACATTACAAAAATTAACAACTATATTTCTGAAATTCAAAACCAACTTGATGAGTGCAAAAAAGAAGACACATACGAAAGCTTCTTAGAAGCTACAAGAAATGCTTCATTTAGCCCTCCCAATGTGGCTGAGGGCAATGAACTAAAATCAAAATTGCCTACACTTGCAGTACCCACTTTTGAGGGTGACAGAGCCAAATTTCAATCTTTTATTGAAAAATTTCATAGCCTTATAGGTAATAAAAACTACATTACAGATGTTGATAAATTTAGTTATTTAGTGAACTATCTGAAAGGCCCAGCCTTAAGATTAGTGGAATCACTACCAGCCATAGGTGCTTCTTATTCTGTAGCAATAGAATTACTTAACAGAAATTACATGAATAAGGATGAAATTATACATGATTTGGCTCTTAAAGTAATGAACATGCGAACCCCAAAAGACAACTATGGTGACCTCTTTGATTTTTACTGTGAGTTTGAATGTCTCATGGGACAACTTAAAAACAATAATTTAAACATTGCAGAAACAGCTTGGATCATTCAAGCTGTTGTTTTTGAAAAGCTCCCTTCTAAAGTCAAAGAGATATTTCATCAGAGGACAACTGACATATACCCTAGCCTTAATAAACTAAGAGAAGATTTCCCAACTGTACTAGCACTTTACAAATCAAGTTACACACTCCCAAAATTTAACACAGAACAAGAAAAAACCAACAATGCAGAAAACCAAAAACCTAACAAAAGATTTCAACACTTACCAGTTACATCAAAACACAACCGCAAAACTCAATTTGCAGAAAATAAAGTGACAGAAAAAGACTCAAAGACTCCTACTCTGCAAAACTTTAATGTAGCTACTTTTGAGTATAATCCCACACCATGCAAATTTTGTTTTAGCAGTGAACATATTCTACAAATTGTCCCAAATACAAAGACTTTACAGCAAGGTCAAAACGTTGTGAACAACTAAACTTATGCAAAAAATGCACTGGATCAGGGCACCAAAAGTCAAATTGCAAATCAAATTTGATATACAATTGTAAGTTTTGCAACAGTTTTGACCATGTTACCCCTATGTGTAATACACACACAGACATTGGAAAAACTGACAAACATTATGAACAAACACCCAAATCAAACCAAAACAAACAGAAACAAACCAAAAATGCTATGAATGGACATATCAGTTCATCTAGCATTAACCACAATTCAAAAATTCTTTTACCAACCACAACTTTGGAAATCCAAAACAAAAGAGGACAAATAGTACAGGTTAGGTGTCTTTTAGATACCTGCTCACAACAAACATTTGTAACTAAACAACTGATAGAAAAATTGGGACTTCAAAACCAACAAGGAGATGAAGATCTCTCTATTTCATCATTTATCAATAAAAACCCAGTACAAGCCAGTTTTAAAACTGCAAATATAACTTTAACTCTTGATGAAACATTTGAAACCCTTAAGGTTGTTGTTGTGGACAAAGTAGAACAAGAAAAAATACAAATAGCTGGGTTAAAACAAGCTTTGCTCCAACTTCAAAATAAATACACGATAGCTGATAAAACCCTTAATGCAGATGTAGTTGATGATATACATATGCTCATGGGGGCTGACTATCTTCATCTGGTCCATAGAGGCATCATTAAAATTGGAGATGGAATAGCCATACAAACTCCCACAGGTATTGCTCTTTTGGGTGACATAACTAAATACCATCTTACTACTGACACAGAAAACACAGAACATGAACAAAATTTACGCAAAACAAAATCACCACAGTCACAAATTTCTGACTATGTGACAAACTCGAACTACAAAAACACTGTCATAATCCCACATCATTTGAATGAAAATGATTCCACATTGGATGAAGGGTTACAGCAGTTGTGACTATTAGAATCAGTTGGCATAAAGGACAGTACTATTACACATGAAGACCAATTGATGACAGAACAATTTAAGGATACATTACAACACAGAGACAATCAATACTATGTGGAGCTGCCTTGGAAAACACCTTGTCCAGAAATAATGGACAATTTGAAAGTAGCTAAGGCACATCTGTATAAAAATTACAGAAAACTAAAAAATGACAATCTTTTAGAACAATACAACAACATATTCAAGGAACAAATAGAAAGGGGCTTCATTGAAGAAGTTACTGATGAACCCTTTAAAAAACGAGGTTGTCATTATTTAACACACAGGGGAGTTTACAGAGAAGACTCATCCACAACTAAACTAAGAGTAGTATACAACTGTAGTTTAAAAGACACAAATTCTGTTAGTTTAAATGATTGTCTCATGGAAGGCCCAAACCTTGTCTCAGATCTTGTAAAAATTCTCCTTTGCTTCCGTTTAGACAATTATGCAGTACAAAGTGACATAGAAAAAGCATTCCTCTGTATAAATTTGAAGCTTGAGTATGATAAAAATCATCTCAGGTTTTTGTGGTTGAATGATCCACATGACCTTAACAAAGGTTTCAAAACCTACAGATTTAAAGTAATTATTTTTGGAGCAAATTGCTCTCCAAGTATTCTTGCTTTAACAATTAGAAACCACCTAAACTTATTTCAAGAGGACTTAACAGTTCAGTTTTTAAAACAAAACTTTTATGTGGATAACCTCATTGGTTCCACTGTAACTGAAGAGGAATTGCTTGAAATTTACCAAATGTCACAACCCATAATGAAGCAAGGAAATTTTGGATTGAGAGAATGGGTTTCTAATTCTCCTAAATTAAATGAACAAATAACAAAAGACAACAATGGGAACATTGAACCAAACAATTACACGAAAACACTTGGAATGCTTTGGTTTTTAAAACAGAATTCTGAACACGATGACACTCTTTGCACGAAGAGTTATAACTTAAATCCAAATGCCAATACAAAAAGACAAGTGCTTTCAGAATCATCCAAAATTTTTGACCCCATTGGATTATATTTACCAGCAACCATAAGATCCAAAATCCTTTTGCAAGACTTATGGAAAAAGAAAATTGATTGGGATGAACCACTTTCAGTGGAAGACCAACTTCATTGGAAAAAATTAGCCACAGACTTGAACAAAGTTCAAGACATCTACGTACCAAGATGTGCTGGCTACAGATTGAAATCTCAAACACTACACATTTTTACAGATGCCAGCACACAAGCTTACGGGTGTTGTGCCTATTTAACAAGTGAAAATGAAAGTAACTTGGTTTATTCAAAGGCAAAAGTGGCACCCTTAAACCAAAAGAAAACTGTACCACAACTTGAATTATTAGCTGTCTCATTGGGAGTTAAAACAGCAAACTTTCTCTCACAAGTGTATAAAGAAGTTGACATAACGGACATTTACTCGGACAGACAGTCAAATTTGTCTAACATGGGTGACCAACACAGATACAACTTCTTGCAAAAATATATTTGTGAAAAACAGACTAACAGAAATCAAAACTGCAAACACAAACCTTGGTATCAAATTTAGGTACATAAAAACAAAAGAGAATCCTGCAGACTTTTTGACAAGAGGGCTCTCTTACAAGCTGTTGAAAACAAATAAAATCTGGTATGAAGGGCCCGAATGGCTAACATGTGAGGATCTTTGGCCAGCCAAAGTAGTTAACCTCACACTCAACTCTACAACAACTGAAAAGATCACTGAGGACAAACCTATATTTGACTATCACCTTTATTCAGACCTCAACAAACTCTTGAGAATTACAGTCTATTGCTGCAAGTTTGTCAATAGCTACCTTCTCAAACACTGTCCTCAGAAGGCCTTTTCTAACTTAACAGAAACTGCAACAAAATACTGGCTCCAACAGATACAAGCTTCAGAATTTGACAAGGAGTTGAAGTATCTTAGGTCCAGTAACACATTAAACAAAGGAATTCCTTCACTTGTCATGGATCTAAATCTGTACCTGGATACAAAGGGTCTGATAAGGTGTAAAGGAAGGCTTAACAAGTCAACTTTGACTTACAACTCTAAGCACCCAATTCTTCTTCCAAGGAGAAATCACTTCACAAATCTCATCATCAGGGATACCCACAACAAAATACACCACATGGGGGTCCCACAAACCCTGACGGAGCTGAGAAAAACTTACTGGCTACCAAAGGGTAGAACTGAAACAAGAAAATTTTAAACACATGCATTCCTTGTAAACGTATCCATTCACGACCTTTTAAGACCCCAAGCCCTCCAGACCTACCTGTGGAACGAGTAACATTTACTCGGCCATTTGAAACCACGGGTATTGACTACACTGGAGCGGTAAATGTGAGTTTTGGAGACAAAATGGATTCAAAGGAATACAAAGTGTACATTGTACTCTTCACCTGTGCTGCCACACGTGCCATATGTCTAGACATAGTAGAAGATCTGACAGCAGAAGCTTTTATTGCTGCTTTCAGACGATTTTGTGCACACAATTCTGTACCCAAAACTATATGGTCAGACAATGCCACATACTTCAAATCTGGTGAAAGAATTATTCATCAGATTTGTGACAGTGAAACAGTACAAACTCATCTAATCAAACACCATATAACCTGGAAGTACATTCCTGTTAATACACCATGGTATGGTTCCATTTGGGAAAGAAACATACAGACTGTAAAAAACTGCCTTAAAAAGACTATTGGGACCAAACATCTACAACTTTTTGAACTCATGACTATTCTGTCAGAAATTGAAAATGTTGTCAACAACAGACCATTAACTTATGTGGGAGATGGTATTAATGAGCCAGAACCTCTCACACCAAACCACCTAATTAAGGGAGAAACAGTAAACATGTTACCAGAATCTGAACATAACAGTACAGAGGATCCAGATTGGGAAATAGGACACAAAGAACTCAACTCAAAAACCAACATTTGACACAAATCAAACTCAATTTATAACAAAATGGAGAGAAGAATACTTAACAAGTCTTAGAGAAAGACATAAACAATTAACAAAACAAAGTTGGAATGATTCAGTCAAAATTGGGGACATTGTGTTGATACATGACAAGACACCAAGACAACATTGGTCAATGGGAAAAGTCTTGGAACTCAAAACTGGTGAGGACGAAGTTACCAGGGTTGTAAAACTGAAAACAGCAACTGGTGAAACCACCAGAGATATCACATTACTATATCCTTTGGAGTGTGGGGCTAAATTAGAACCATTACCCCAAAGGATGGATCAGGATACTATTGGGGAGGAATCTCTCAATGTGCCTGATGTAACTCAGACTAAACCAGACAGGCCTCAAAGAAAGACTGCTTTGAAAGCCAGAAAACTTTTACAAGAAAAAATTAAGACTGGTGACTTATAAACCTTACACAAACTGAGCAAAGTTAAAATGCTTAATAACTTTACTTTAATCCCATAAATTTCCTATACCTAAAGGGAGTCAAACTGATTGACATAACTTTAACTAAACTTGAGAAGTTGGCCTCTTGAACTTTCATATTTGAATAGGTCTTGAGTAACCTCTCTCTTCCTAAATTTCCACCACATTCTTTTGATTCATTTTTTTACATGTTTTACACAGTTTGTCAAAAAATTTGATCTATAACATACAAATTTTTCTCCGGCCCCCCCCAAGTATATGGAAAAACTATACGCGCTCACAACATGGTATCATATGTGGTACATTTATTTCATAATTAAATATAAATTATTAATTAATTGAATTAAATATCTATACAAAGTTGCCTCGGGATTGGCGACATAGCCTATTGGGAATGAAATAATTGAATTGCCATACGTACAAAGAACCTGTATGTATGAATCAGCCTCACATAGCAACAAGAAAACCCAATTTATTGTTTAGTCTACCAAAGAGGAGTAGACCAAACAAAAATTTTGCTAGTTCGGCAAATAATACAAGCAAACCAAGGAACGGCTCTCGGGGCTGTTTATCGACAGCGAACGCTTTAAACAGGGAAGACGTGTTTAAGTTTTTCCTCAAGTTCTGAGTGAATTCCTTATAATATAAAACCTAATGACTATAAAAGGATAGGCCTATTCCTTCAGGGGCTTTATATAGTGACTGCCTATATTAATTACCTTAAGTAAATTCGCCGCGTAACTCCATCGTGGCGGCCCTACACCGAAAATGACCCAACGCCCTACATCGAAGCAAACAAAGACCCAGCAAAAATAAGGTGAGGCAAATTATTTTCATTCTAATATACTGTACGTCGCGCAAATCCCGACGCTAGAATTACCGTAATCAATATAAATATAAAGAGGTCCTTTAAAGACCAACATATTCATAACTCTCTAACGAAAAAGCATAGGGCTTTTGTCGGTAACCCTCCACTGAAGTCTGCTGGAAATTTCCAACGGATGAGGGCACAGGCAATCAAACCATAGCCCTATATAGTTTTTTCACAGACACCTTCACTGCCCCATCCCACAGTGCCTTCACTTTAGCCCTGATCCTAACCTCAGTGTTGATTACAGGTCCTGTGAATAGAGCGTTGGCCTTTCTCCACTGAGCCAGTAGCCCTGGAACAATGCCGTTGTTAATCAGGTCATTAACTAGGTAATTCCTCCTGTCTTCCTCACTCATCTCTCTCCTCAACAAACCATACCTCAGCAGATCTCTGGCTGTGGGCAGCTCAGCAGGGGGAAGTTCCCTCCCAGTCCCCACCAAATGACTTAGGTGACAACTTGATTTGCTTCGGGTTCTGATTTCTTTGACTCATCCTGTGGACCTGTGAACAAAAGAAATGTCGGAGCTATTGAAGCATAGGGACCCCAGCCTTCTTTAGTTAGGCTTATACGGCTAACTAACCAAAATATTACGACCTAACCTAACCAATCATTAGGTTAACTGTACGCCCTTGACGATTGGTTAGGTTAGGTCATGATATTTTCGTTAGTTAGCCTTATAAAGCTAACTAAAGAAGGCTGGGGTCCCTATTCTTCAATAGCTCCGAAATGTCATTGAAATTTGGATAGGCCTACTGATTATGATTACCTAAAATTAAGTTAATTGAAATTCTTAATATCTTCCTATAAGCTCAGATAAAAGGTTGTGTTGTTATAGGTACAAGACTTAATTATTCAAAGTAATGACAACTTCATATATCTATCATATCAAAATATACAGAAAGCTTGGGTCACACATAACATTTCGAATAATTTGAATTACACAATATTTACATTACGAAGTAATTAAAATTGTCAAAAAGGAGGGAAAACATGCATTCACAATCAAAACTCCAGCATTTGTGACTATGTGAAACTTAGAAACCATACTGCACACCAAAAATAATCAAAGTTGACCACACATATCAATGGCACATTGATATACGATGCTACAGTCATATTTAGGTTATATTTCAAACCTTTATGGTCAAATATAAGTAGGTAAATGGCTTTTTTTAAACAACACTAAAGATATTTCTAAGTTTGCAGATAATATGAATATCATTTGAGCATTAGTAGTTTTTGAATTGTTGACTTTACTAAAATTGACACACCCTAATGATATGGTTGCTATAACCGAAACGTGGTTAAATACCATAACTCGGGACTTGTTGGGGGAACTTGATATTACGAGTTTTAAACTTTTGGAGCAAGTGTAGTTTACGTCCCCCTGTGGTGCGTAGTGTAGTTTACGTTCCCCTACATCATCCTAGTGTAGTTTCGTTTTTTCAAAAATGGTGTGCGTTATTCCGATGTCCGCCTTGAAAACCTCTCTATTGAAAATTTCATAAAAATCTGGCCATAAATAAAGAAATTACACAAGGGGTGCTTTTGCTTTAGGTGCGCCGTAATATTTTCGTGAGTTTTAACGTTTTATTTGATGGATTCATTTAAAAAATGTCTTCTAAAGATCCTAGTGTAGTTTACGTTCCCCAATTTTGACCTAGTGTAATTTGTGTCCCCTTTTGCGTCATGGGGACGTAAACTACAGTTGCTCCAAACTTTTTACTAATGATAGGTTACGTAGGATTGGTGGCGGCGTTTTGTTGTACATTCTTAATTCCCTTAGGGCTATCGAGGTTAAGATATAGGGTGTCCATAAATGATTACCCTGATTAAAGCATGCTATAACTTTTAAATAAACACTCCTATTCAAACACAGTTTTAATCATAAGTAGATAAACATACAAAGTTTTGATACATAGTTAATGAACTTAATAAGCTTCCACATGTGCACCCCTAGTGGCACGTAAAATGTCTAAACGGTATTCACACTCACGCCACACATTTTCCGACATTTACCTGTAGGCGTGTAACTTCAAACGTTTGTGTAACACCTTCTGCACCATAGACTTCGGTATCTTTGGTTGGCATGAAGCTTGTCTCACCGATTTCCTTGGTGACCGTGTGAAAGCAGTTTGAATGTTTTCCACCGTCCCATCGGAAACTGATGGTCTACCACTGCTCTTTCCCTTTTCCACGTTTCCAGTTTCCAAGAATTTTTTCATCCACGACTTAATTAACTTCACATCAGGTGGATTCTTCCCATACTTTGTTCTGAACCTTCGCTGAACACTGACAGGAGATTTTGTTTCTGCAAGCCACACAACACATTGTGCCTTCTCTGTCACAGACGCCATCTTAACTGAACAGCTACTACAGCGCTCCTAGCGGCGAATGCGGTAGACGAAACACACCAGCACAGAAACTCTATGCGTGTACGAGATCACCTGTAAAACGAAAACAGATGTAAGATTCGTCATTAAAACATGAGAGCATACTGTTTTCAGGGTAAACATTTATGGACACCCTGTAGATTTTCCGGCAGCAATTAATGCGTTAAACTTAGGGCGCGTAGTATTAGCTTTAATTTCGTTGTTGTTTATAGCCCTCCCGTTCAACCCCTCGATACCGATACTAGATTTTACACACTTCTTAGTAACTTTATTAATAATAATCGGGATAGTATAGTTGTCGGAGACTTTAACTGTCCTAACGTTAATTACGACTCTTCTACTGGTAATGATGAGGGTTTGAGACTGATTGAGTTCATGGAAGATAATTTTTTACGGCAGATGGTTACCGAACCAACGCGCGGTGACAATATTTTAGACGTGGTGATGACGAACGACGAAAATATAGTCGAAGGTTTGGAAGTAGGTGAGAGTTTGGGATGTAGTGATCACCAAATTATCAGGTTTAAGCTATTAATAGAAAACAGTAAGGATAGTAACGTAATAGAAGTCCTTAATTTTCGTAGGGCTAATTTTAATAGTTTTGCGGATAGGATGAGAGTAGTGGACTGGGATAGTTTATTTATAGGTAATCACGCAACTTTCATTGGGAGGCGTTTAAAGAAACTTTTTTTGAATATCGAAAGGGAGTTTATTCCGCGTAGGCCCAAGCGCGCTAGAAATCATGGTAGGCCCAAATGGTGGACTAGGGAAATAGGTGAGTTCATAAACGAGCGTAACAGAGCGTATAGACTTAATAAGCGCAATGGCATGGTAGCTAACTTTAATAGATATATCGAGCTTAGACGTCAGGTTAAAAGATCTGTTAGCGTAAGCGTAATTTTGAGATACTTGTAGCTGCGGATAGTAAACATAATCCGAAAACGTATTTTGATTATGTCAATAATCATAAGCAGATAAAAGATAACATAGGCCCTCTAGTGGACGCTAGCGACGCTTTGGCTTCCGACGCTCAGGCTATGGCGGGTTTTTTAACAAATTTTTTGCGACAGTTTTTACTGTAGAAGACGTCCGTAATGTCCCCGAGGTGAACGATATCGTTCCATTTAGTAGCGAGACTATTTTGAATGAAATAACTGTTTACGAGGGTGAGAGTGTGCATTACATCGGTAAGTTAAAAGTTAGCAAGGCTCCAGACATTTGAAAGATTTGAAAGACGTTATCGTAGGCCCCTTAACAAAAATTTTTAATAAGTTACTGGAAGCGGGGATTATTCCTGAAGACTTCAAATTAGCTAACGTCACCCCCATTTTTAAAAAAGGCAACCGCACAGTAGCTAGTAATTATAGGCCCATTAGCTTAACATCAATTGTCGGTAAACTTTTGGAATCCGTAGTTAGGGATCGTATCGTCGATCACTTAGAAAGTCGCGATTTGATTAATGGTAGTCAGCATGGGTTTCGACGCCATAAATCTTGTTTAACTAATTTGTTAGAGTTTCATAATGAAATAGTGCGCGAATACGATAGGCATAGAGCGGCTGACGTTATTTATTTAGATTTTAAAAAGCGTTCGATACAGTTTCGCATAGAAGATTAATCGCGAAGGTTAAAGCGCTCGGTATACTCGGTCAGGTAGCTAACTGGTTAGAGTTATGGCTTCGTGCCAGGAAACAGAGGGTCGTTGTTAATGGTAGGAATCGGGGTGGTTGGATGTAGGTAGCGGTGTCCCTCAGGGTTCAGTGTTAGGCCCATTGCTATTCGTAATCTACATTAACGAGTAACGACATAGATGTAGGCTTGACCAGTAACGTGTCAAAATTCACGGACGATACTAAAATAGGTGGTAAAGTTCTTAACGTGGACGATAGAAATAGGCTCTAAGACGATATAATTAGGATTATGGAGTGGACAGGTAAGTGGCAGATGCAATTTAACATAGACAAATGTAAAGTTTTGCTTATAGGTTCTCGTAACAACAATTACACTTACACGATTGATGATAGAGAGTTAGCGAGCGTTGACGAGGAAGTAGATTTAAGCGTATGCGTATCTAAGGATTTAAAAGTTAGGAACCAGTGCCTGGAGTCTTGTGCAAAAGCTAATAGGGTGTTAGGCTTCATAGCGCGTAAATTTGAATGTAAAATCGAAGAATCTTATATTGTCCAGGGATTTTTTTAACTTATATACTACTAGTGGGCCAAATGGCCCACTTGCCCTTGTATTTGGCCCACTAGTCATATTCTATTGGCCCACTAGTCAATTTTAAGCTTTGGAGTAAAAATATTGATTCTAGCAAGGTCTCCCATGCACTTGAGAAGAAAATAGGAGCGATCAGCTGAGTGACTGACTGTGGCGGTTAGAGGAAATGGAGGTAACGTTTTCGCTTTCTTCGATGTTGTGTGTTGGTTTTCACTTTACTGTTACTGCTTATATAGATAGTGAATACCTGTGGATACCGAAGATAAGGTCGTGATTAGTATTTTATTTAGTGATTAGTATTTTATTAGTATATTAGTATTAGTATTAGTATTAGTACTTGGTGTCTGCCCCTTTTAGATATATGTGCCCTTTTTTTTTTAAAGTGGCCCACTAGTAAAAATTCCTTAGAAAAGTCCCTGAATTATTGCCCCTCTACAAGTCCCTAGTCAGGCCTCATTTAGAATATGCCGTTCAGTTTTGGTACCCGTATTTGCGTGAGAATATTGATAGGTTGGAAAGGGTTCAGCGACGCGCCACGAAACTAATTCCGTCACTACGCAACAAGTCTTATGAAGATAGGATTAAAGAGTTAGACTTGCATTCACTCGAAACTAGGAGATAAAGGGGGGAGCTTATTGAAGTTTTCAAAATCGTTAATAAAATCGATAACGTAAATTTTGACAAATTGTTCATTTCCGATAATAGCAATACTCGTAATAACAGATTTAAATTACGTGGCAAACGTTTCATTACTAACATCTCTAAAAACTTTTTTACGTTTAAAGTAATTGATAAATGGAATAATCTTTCCGCGTTCGTCGTGATCTCTACCAGCGTTAATATATTTAAAAACCGTTTAGATAGGCATTTTTAAAATATTAACGTCGTTTAAAATAATAAAACAATTAGCAACAGGAGCTCTGGGGATAATGGTCGAGGTTTGAGTCTGTTGACGATTAAATGCAAGCTTGTGAAATGCCAGCGTGTAACTTGCCAGCAACAAAATTATATTAAAAAAAATTAGACTAACACGAACTTAGATATAGCTCGTAACGTAAACTAACCCACTTTTTGTTATATTCTTCATACTTTTTTTTTTGTTCTTTTCTTATCCTTTCTTTACTTGCATTCTGTAGTTTGTATGGTATGACAGTGTTTGAGTTAAGACTGTGTTTGCATGGTTTGTAAGCGTTCTTATTTTACTTCTTTTCATCTTTCACCCCTTTCCTATTCTCTTCGACTATTTTTCCGATTTGTCGGCAGTGGCCGGCGGATGATGATGGCGAGTCTTTCTCTCTCTCTTTCTAAATGAATGTTAACCCACGAATGATAGATTTTTCTACTTACTTAACCCCTTATTTTCTTCTCTTAACCCCCCCTCCACCACTCTCTTCTTTCTCTCGGGTTAACCTTAGAGTGGATCTTAGGATCTTTGTTAGATCCTGCCTTCCCTATTTTCCAGTGTTGTTTGAATGGTAATTGGGTTTAGTTTGCGGTTAGGTACCAGTTTTTCGACCATTTTCTATATGTAGATTATGATGTACCTCTCTCATTTTCTCTCCAGGAATTACAGATTTAGTTTATGTAGTCTTTCCCAGTAGTTGAGCTCTTTGCAACCATCAATCTTGGCTGTGAAATGTCTCTGCGTTTCTTTTAGTTTATTAGTTTCTTCCCTTTTATATGGGGACGTCAAAACTGAGCAGTATTCAAGTTTTGGTCAGGGCTGGCAGGTCGGACCCGGACCCGGACCCAGACCCTGTTTTAACCCAAAAGTGAGATAAGACCCGGACCCGGACCAGATAGTGAATTAGAAAAAAGACCCGGACCCGGACCCGGAAGTGGATTTTAAAATTGACCCAGACCCAGACCCAGACCCGACCCGAAAGTGAAGGACCCGCACAGCCGGGTTTTTAGTTTACAAAATTTATGTGTGCGCCTTTAGATTTAGCAACAATGTATTGAATTATCACTCCACCCTCCAAATGACTCACTGGAAGTGCAGAGTTAACGCTGACGGAAGAATAGCCTAATCCTAATATATTTTATTGTTTGTTTGTGAGTTGTAAGTTGAAAAAGAATTGCGACAAAAGGAAAGACTTCTCCAGAAGGAAGGACGAATTCAAAGTGTGTCACTGAGTACGAAGTTTGATGCGGGTGTGATACAGTTTGAAAAATGTCCTCGCCTCGCGAAAAAGAGAGATTCAGCTGGGAAACTGATCCATCAAGATCCCATGAAATAGTGGATGGAAATGGGAGGAGAATTAAAACAGGCAGCCTTGGTAGCATTGTCTACTCCGTGCACACAAGTTAGCGTTGAAAGATTATTCTCCACTCTAACCTTCATTCTGAACCCGCAAAGAAATTCTCTTTCGCAATCATTATTAGACGCAGTATTGTGTTTGCGATCGAACGGTGTTCGGGAATAAAGTCTTCTCAAATAAAATAGTGTAGAATAATCCTAATAAAAATATTTCAGTGTTTTAAAATATTTTGAGCCTAAAACAAAAAAGAAAACAAATAGTGATTTAATCCGTCCTTCTGACAGTGGTGAAACTTCAAATAGAAGTGAAAAAACTGAAAATGTTGTTTCCTCGGTGTGCGAGTCACAAATGTCTTTGGATATTGGCACGTTCCTCGAAAAATCATGTACAGACGAGGAAAAATATAATATTCTTAAAAAATTTTGGGTACCCGGAGAATTATATAGTTTTCTGCCGGGTAAAAGAAACTTAAAATTTCAAAGGAAGTGGCTGACTGAATTTAAGTGGCTTGCATATTCTCGAGCAAGTGAAGGTGCATTCTGCAAGTACTGTTTTGTCTTTGCAAAAAATGTAGAAGTTGGTAAAGGAAATCACATAAGACTGAATGCACTAGTTAATGCTCCGTATATGCGTTGGAAAGATGCAAAAGAGGATTTCCGCAAGCACGAAACTAGCAATTATCACAAAGACAGCTGTGTTAAAGCACAAAATTTTTTGTCAGTGTTTGAAAATAAAAAAAACGATATCTGTACAACCTTAGACAGTGCCAAAAAACAAAAACCTCAGAAAAGAAAAAAACTCATGCCATTTATTGAAACCATTATTTTGTGTGGATGACAAGAAATTGCAATGCGGGGTGATAGTGATGCTGGGATTTTGGAAGAAAATCAACAAAATGATGGAAATTTCCGCGCTTTACTGCGGTTTAGGATTGGTGGTGGAGATGAGAATTTAAAGAAGCATTTCACCGAATGTGGTCGAAATGCAACCTACACAAGCCCTCAAATTCAGAATGAAGTGATTAATATTTGTGGCAATCTAATCCTGTCTCGTATCGTGAATCAGATCAGTCATACAAAACATTTTAGTGTTCTGGCGGACGAGACCTCAGATATCTGTGGAGTGGAACAATATACTCTTTGTGTTAGGTAGGTACGTGTTAAAAAGTGAAGAGAACTATGTGGTGCGAGAAGATTTTTTGAAATTTGTTCCTATTCATGACTGTTCTGGTAGGGCACTTGCTGAAACATTATTAAAAGAACTGAGAGAGTTGGGGTTGGATGTAAACTACATGAGAGGGCAAGGATATAATGGGGCTAAGTCAATGAGTGGTCAATTGAAAGGATGTGCAGCTATTATGCAACAAACGCATCCTCAGGCTCTCTACGTTCATTGCTCTAGCCATGCCCTAAATCTGGCCCTTTCCCATGCTTGTTCAGTGCCAATAATAAGGGCTAGTTTAACGGTAATTCGAGATATAATAGCTTTTTTTAGACATTCATTCTCCTAAGAGAAGTCATGTGCTGAAAAGTTGCATCACTGAAATGTATCCTGGTGCCAAAAGAACCCGTCTTCTGAAATTTTGTGAGACTCGGTGGGTTGAACATTTAGATTCAATTCTGTTACTGAAGGAACTTTGTGCACTAATTTCTCAAGCTTTAAACAGAATTCAGGATTTTACGGACAAAGAGTCTACAATGAAGGCTTTCACGTTGTTAACTGCTATTGAGAGCAGCAAATTTTTGATATGCTTGGTTATTGTTAGTCAGGTGTTTGCACTACTGCATGGCCTTTGCACATTCCTACAGTCTAAACAATGTGATCTTGCTTCTTGCCTGAACCATGCCGAAGTTTTAAAAGATGAAATACAAGCCCTGGGGAACTCTGCCTATTCGAAATTTAAAGCAGTTTTCTGTGAAGCCGAAAACTTGGGTAAAAGTTTAGGTACAACAATTCAAATGCCACCTTCGGTCGGACAGAAAGGTGATCACTTTGTTACACAGAATGTTGAAGAGTATTACAGACGTTGTGCGTATGTGCCTTTCCTAGACTTTTTATTAAATGAACTAAATGATAGATTTCTCAACCATAAAACTGTATTACAAAAACTGCATTCGTTGTTGCCGAAGAGATCCATTTCTGACGGATGAGGAAGTGAAAAACTGCTGCGAAACTTTGTCCCTTCAGTGGCCTGACGATGCAAGCGTTCCGGTAAAGTTCGAGGGAGAACTGAAGATGTGAAGACGAACTTGGAGAGACCAAAATGAAAAGCCCATCGATTTCATTACTTCTTTAAATGAATGCAATGAAGAAATATTCCCTACAATTCATGCATTTTTGAAAATAGGTGCCACTCTGCCAATAACTACGGCCACTGCAGAAAGATCCTTTTCAACGCTAAGAAGACTTAAAACCTACATAAGAAGTTCTTCCTCTGAAGAGAGACTGAATGGTTTGGCCTTAATGAGCATTCACCGCCAATTAGAAATACAACCGGAGGATGTTCTTCAAGAAATGCCAAAAAGGAAGAGAAAATTAAATATCGTCTTGTAAGGTAATGTAAACAATTTACATATCTTTGTTGAATATACAGTATGTGTGTGTATATATATATATATATACTTAGGACGTCCTAGGTATATATAGGTTCATATAACCCCCTCCGAAAAAAATTTCTGGCTACGGCCCTGAGCCATATAATGTTTTACTATGTTTCAGAAAACATGTTAATGTAGGTACGGTAGCAGTCTTATTACTTATCCTATACTAGATTATAATTATTACATTTTTAATAATGGACCCGACCCAGACCCGGGTCATATACTGAAAGACCCGACAGGACCTGAAAGTGAACTTTCGGGTCCGACCCGGACCAGGACTCGTGAGTAAATTAGAAAAATGACCCGGACCCGGACCAGGACCAGGACTCGTGAGTAAATTAGAAAAATGACCCAGACCCGGACCCGACCCGAAAGTGATAGACCCGCACAGCCCTGGTTTTGGTATAATCAGAGTTTTTAGCAGAGGAATCATTACTGTCCTGTCCCTTCTTTTGAACGTTCTTAGTACCTGTCCCGCGACTCTTTTTGCTTTATTTATCGCTATCTGATTTTGTGTTTCGAATTTCGTATCATCGGTCATTATTACCACTAGATCGATCGCTTTCGTGCTTCTCTGAATTTCCTGTCTATCTGGAGCCAGGGGCGTACCGAAGGGTGGGGGGCGACAGAGGCGGTCGCCACCCCCCTTGGGCCTTGTACCGGTGTCTATTGATGTGCTTATCTCTATAACTATAGTATAAACATAAACATAGTAATGTAACTATCATTTTTTACTCGGTATTTTTCGCATGAAAAATGTGTGGTAAATATATTCATTTATCTAATTTAGTTTACACTTGCTGTAAATAAGGCTTTGTTAATGCATGATTATTGGCTCTAGTAAATGTTTATGTATATACAAACTCGTATGGTATATACACCTTTGTTTTAGTTATTCACACGGCTGCCCCCATTGACCAAATCCTGGGTACACCCCTGTCTGGAGTATAATATGCAGTCTGTTTAAGTTTCTCTTTTCTACCATATCTCAAGAGCTGAAATTTCTCGGTGTTAAATGTTATGTTGTTGTATTCTGACCATTTGTATATTTTGTTCGTGTCCCTCTGCAAGGCCTCCACTTCATTTACATCGCTGATTTTTCTGCTGATCTTTGTATCGTCTGCAAAGGATGTTACTATACTGTTGCTGTTTACTCCACTGTCTATGTCTGTTAGCATGATAATGAACAGGAGTGGGGGCCAGTACTGTACCTTGTGGTACTGAGCTGCGTACTTGCGTGCTCTTTTCAAGATGCTGGGTATTTCCCCAGTGTCTAGGGATCTTCTCCATATCCAGTATAAAGGTGTAGCTATTTCATTTTTACAGTTTTTAGTCAATAATGTGTCCCAATTGTCTGGAACTACAGCTGAATGTGGTTTCATTTATCTTATAGCTCTCGCTACATCTTCTGTGGTAAAATCAAAGTCTGTTATACACTCTCCTTGCAATTTCTCTTCAAAGAATGCATCTGTGAAAAATGCTCTGTATGAATTGGTCCCCAATTAACCCACCCCTAATATCTCCAATCTAACTATAGAGTAGATTAAGTCTAGCCTTGTAGGGGTCAGCCTAGAGATTCCGGAAATGGTCCAGAGCGGGCAGATAAATTGAGGTCCACAGTAGGATTCCTCACCAAATTAGGTTAGGGCAATCTACCTTCACCTTTGTTAAGCTACGAGTTGATGCTAGGTCTTAGGCCACAATGTAGGCCTAATTTGTCTGACCCAGCTTAATTTAATGCGTTTACTTCTAACTGGGTTAAAAACACAATTAGTCACTTACTGCTAGTTATTAGAGAGTCCCTTTTCCCCTTTTGTTTAATTGTTGAGAGCATACTTGCTGGTGGGGATCTTTTTTCGTTGTTTGTTCTTCTCCCTTCTCTCGTTCCCTCTTGTCGCCCCGTTCCTCGTTTTCGTTCTCCCTTGTCTTTCTTTGCGCGGGGCTTTTTCCACTAGCGTCGTCTTGGTTTTTTTTCGGTTGGTTGATCGGTAATGTATATCTATTACCGAGCACGCTCTTGTCACACAGTATATAAATACTAGTGTGGAGAATAACTCTGGTGAGCAACCAATTGGTTTCATCCGCCCAGTTATTGACATAAAAGGAATTTAATAATTGTTAGATTAACTACCTACCTACTCAGTGAACCATTTTCGTTACCTCCCAACTACCCACACATCAGTTTTCCATATACTGGGGGCCCGGGAGATAAAAATTTTGGTGTCATTGTCACCAATTTTTATGTCTGAGTGTAGACTAGCTAACTATTTGACTGTAAATGCCTGTTAATCTGATTAACAGTGCCTATCCTCACCTTCTCATGGAGAAGATGTAGCATTTAATTAGAAGAGAAAATATACATCCATAGGATGAAACTGTCTATGGTCTTTACCATAAGAAAAGGAAAAGTGAAAGTTAGAAGATAAAATTACAATTCCCCAGCATCTATTTTTTGTTGTAAAATTAGTCGCGCCTTTAATGCTGTTTGTCACTGAGGTCTTGTGTCTGTCAATGTTGTAGTAGGATGCGTTACCACTCCTACTGTCAAAGGAATAGTTACTGGAAGTTCAGTGTATCCAGTTGTTACTGTCGGTGGAGAAGGTTCTCCAAAGTCCATTGTTTTGGGTCCAGACTCTAAGGGGTACAAAAGAGAAATGTCTCTTGTTGTGTCACCCGTTGAAGTCCTTAATTTGACCACTCTTGTTACCCCGTCTGCCCCTGGTCTGAGTTCTAAAACTCTAGCCAGAGGCCAGTATTGTCTTGGAGTACTGTCATGTATGAGAACAAGGTCCCCTACCTTAATTGTGTCAGACCAATCCTTCTTAGTCATTTGTTTATGTCTCTCCCTTAGACCCATCAAGTACTCAGTTTTCCACTGTTTAATGAAATGAGCTTTAACTCTAGTTAAGTGTTGTAACTTAGTCTGGAGTTCGTCATGTTGTTGAGTCCAGTTTGGGTCTTCTGAAGAGTCTATATTGTGGTCCGGCAGGAGACTAACTTGTTCTCCCCGAATCAAATGATTTGGAGTTAATGGTTCCGGGTCATTAATGTTGTCACTCACATAAGTGAGTGGTCTATTGTTGATGATGTTCTCAATCTCAGCCAGGAGAGTGAGCAACTCAAACAAGTGTATCTGTTTTTTACCAATTGCTTTCTTCAAGCAATTCTTTACTGTTTGTATATTCCTCTCCCAGATAGAACCATACCAAGGAGAGGCAACTGGAATATACTTCCACTTTATGTTTGAATTTTGTATATATAATTGTGTGAGTTCGTTGCTTAACAAGTCGTTGATGACTTGTTCACCAGCCTTGAAATATGTAGCATTGTCAGTCTAAACTGTCTTGGGTACTGAATGTCGTGCACAGAATCTCTTAAAGACAGCAACAAAAGATTCTGCTGTAAGGTCCTCCACAACATCCAGATAAACAGCTCGTGAGGCAGCACATGTAAACAGTACAATGTACATTTTTTGTTCAGTGTCAACCACCCCTACAGTCAATGCTCCTGTATAGTCAATGCCTACAGTCTCAAAGGGTCTGTTGAGAGTAACTCTCTCCTCTGGCAAAGCAGGAGGATTTGGTTTCCTATAGGGCCTAGCATGAATACGCCTACATGTGACACACTCACTCAGGACTGTTTTAACAGTGATCCTTCCCTTGGGTATCCAATAAGTTTTTCTTAATGTAGTTAGTGTCTGTGGTACCCCCATATGATGTACATCGTTGTGTGTTTGTCTGATGATTAATGTTGTCAAATAGCTAAATCTAGGTAAAAGGATTGGATATTTGCTTTTGTAAGAGAGTTTTGATTTGTCTAATCTCCCTCTACACCTTAGAAGGCCTTCCTCATCTCTGAACAAGTTTAGATCCACAACTACTGATGGTACAGGCTCTTTTGTTTGATTCCCATTAGTCAAGAATTCTAACTCTTTATTATAGGCTACTCCTTTTGTTGTGCATGCCCTATCCAGTACTTGGTTGCAACTTCTGTATAATTATGATTGTTCTTATTTAGCTGTTTGTTTATTGTAGTTAAACAGTTGTGAGCAAACCTCAAACAGTAGGCTGTGACCCTGACAAGTTTGCTGAAATCAGAATAATGTTCATAATTAGTGATTGGCTCAACCTTTTCATTTGAAAAGATTAAATTTAATGTCAAGTTAACTTGTTCCACAGGCCATTGGTCTGTATTACAGAGCCACTTAGGTCCCATGAACCAAGTTTTGTTTGACTTCAACAACTTGTAGGATAAACCTCTGGTCAAAAAGTCTGCTGGATTTTGTTTAGTTGGAACATAGTGAAAGTTTACTTGTAGGCTTTCATTAGCTTCAGCTATTTCTTTTAGCCTGTTTCTTACAAAGATGTTCTTACTATTAATGCTATCATTCCGTATCCAGGCAAGACAAATCTGACTGTCAAGCCAGATGTGGATATCAGTTATGTTCACATCATGGTAAGCATCCTTAGGCAATGAAATGGTTTTAATGGCTAATGCAGCAGCCAATAGTTCCAATTGAGGTATGGTTCGGGTAGGTTTGAGAGGTGCAACTTTCCCTTTTGCATAAATTAGATGACTTTCTGTAGGACTTACAAGGTACGCAAAGCACCCATAAGCCTGTGTGCTTGCATCAGCAAACACATGAAGTCTCTGGGGCTTATCCCTAAACCCACAGCACCTTTTTATTTTAATGTTCTGCACTTTTGTTAAATCAGCAGCTAACTTCTTCCAAGATTTTTGATCTTCAGTTGTTATTGGATCATCCCACCCAACATTTGTCCTCCAAACTTCTTGGAGGAGAATCTTTGATTTTATTGTTGAAGGCAGGAATAGACCCATGGGGTCAAAAAATTTTGAAGCCTCTGATAATTAATATTTGTCTTTTAGTGTTTGCTTCCTCATCAAGTTTAAAACCTTTAGTACAGATTGAATCATGACTGTTAGAAGTTGCATCCAAATACCAGTTTCATACCTAAAGTTTTAACTCTGTCTGATGGCTCAGTAAGACCATTATTATCCTTTAAAATCTTTTTGTTTAATTCCTCATCATTTGAAATCCACTCTCTAAGTTCAAAGTTACCTTGTTGCATAATGTTTTGAGAGTGTTCATAGACTTCAGATAATTCAGATTTTGTTGTTGTTGAGCCTATTAGATTGTCTACGTAAAAATGTTCCTTGAGGAAGTTCAATGTTAAAGAGTTATTAAACTGGTTCAAATGATGTCTAATTGTCAATGCTAATAGGCTAGGTGAGCAATTGGCTCCAAACAACACAACATTAAATCTATAGGTTATGAACCCTTTATTCAAATCAAATGGATCTCTGAACCATAAGAACCTAAGTTGGTTCTTGTCATATTAATTTTTAAGATTTATTCTCAAAAATGCCTTTGAAATGTCACTTTGTACGGCATATTTATCTAACCTGAACCTCAGTAAGATCTTCACAAGGTCAGAAATGAGATTAGGACCCTCAATCAGGCAATCATTCAAACTGTGTTTATCACTGTCTTTGAGGCTACAGTTATATACTACTCTGAGTTTTGTTGTTGGGGCATCTTGTCGATAAACCCCCCTGTGAGTTAAATAATGACAACCATCTTTTTTAAAAGGGTTATTTGTTACTTCTTCAATGAAGCCTTTCTGTAGCTGTTCTTTGAAGACATCACTGTACATTTGAATTATATTATCTTGTTTGAGTTTTTTCATTACTTTATATAAATGTCCTTTAGCTACTTTGAGATTATCTCTTAAAGTTGGACAATTTATTTTCCAAGGTAACTCAATAAAATAACTATTGTCTTTGCACTGAATGGTGTCTTCAAATCTTTCTACCATTAACTGATCTTCTGAAGTTTGATTTGTGTCATGTATACCCACAGATTCTAGCAACCATAAAGTTTGAATTGCCTCATCCAGTTTCATTTGATAGTGATGAATTAATGTTCTCAGTTGTTATAATATTATTCAAAGTGTTGCTATTCTTACAGGTGTCATGTAGGATTGAGTTGAGGCACATAGTATTTGTTAGTCATGAACTATTTTGGTTTAGGTCTAGGTTGTATTTGGATAGGTCACCCAAAGGGGCTATCCCTGATGTAGTCTGATAAGCTATACCATTACCTATCTTCACTATGCCCTTATGAATAAGATTAATATAATCTGCCCCTATTAATATTTCAATGTTAGCTACTGTGTTGTTTGTGAAATGTCTATCAGCTATATTGTACTTTTTTCCCAAATGATTTATGGTTTTTTCTAGTTTGGGTATAACCAGTTTGTTTTGTCCTACTTTTGAAATAATGACTGCTTCAATTTTTTCTAATTTATTTTCTTAAATGTAGTTCCAGGTCAATTGTCGTATAGCTATTTTTGTCCGAGTTATCCTTAACAAAGGATGTGATATTGAGTTCTTGTTCATTCGGATTTGGTGTCAAACCCAATTTATTAACTAAATTTTGCGAAACAAATGTTTGTTGAGAACAACAGTCTATAAGACATCTCACTGGAGTGGTGCTACCCTCACCATTCACTAAGTCCAAAGTAATAGTTGGTAAAAGAACCTCAGTGTTTTTTGTTACATTGTTTGAACAAACAGAATGTCCCATGAAAGTGACATTTTCTTGATTACCTTTGTTTGGAGGAGGTATCTTTTGAGTATTGTTGTTTGGACACTTCGGTGAATCACACATTGATGAGACATGTCGTAAACTTTTACAAAACTTACAATTGAATCTTAACCTAGATTTACAGTCTTTCTTATAATGTCCCTGGCCAGTACACTTTTTACATAGGTTCAACTGTTCACATCTTTTAGCTCTTGAGTTAAAGTCTGAATATTTGTCACACCCAGTACTACTGTGTTCATCACTTGCACAAAATTTGCAATGTGGTGTGTAAGTTGAGGCAGCAGTTACATTAAAGTTCTGTAATGTAGGTGTTCGTGTATTACAGTTGGTCACATTTGATTCTACAGTATCAAGTTTTGTCTGTTTGGCTGTAGCTAGTTGGTCTCTGGGGACAGTCTTTGGTTTATCCATAGTCTGGGTCTTATTTTGTGTTGCAATATTTCTCAATTTGAAATTAGTTAGGATAGTTGGAAAGTGTTTTCTGATGTTTTCAAGATTAGGATAATTTTCTCCCGTCTTTAGAACTAAAACATCTTTAACCCTCAAAGGAAGACACCTAAGAACTACGCCTTGTATAAGCCAAGATGAAGCTGTAACATCTATTTCATTGCTAACCAGTTGTCCCATAATAGCTTCTAATTTTGAATAAAAATTTTCCATATCACTATGGTTATTTTTTACGGGTGCAAAATCAATAATTTGTTGAGATAATTCAAATACAATCTCATCTTTATTAATGTAATTACGTTTTAAGAGATCAATAGCTACTTCATATGAATTCCCTACAGCTGGTAAATAGGCTATCATGTTATAGGCTGGACCTTTAAGGAAACTAGTTAAGTAGCTAAACTTATCAACAGTTGAAATATAAGGTTTATTACCTATTAAACTCTCAAATTTTTCAATGAAAGATGGGAATTGTACCGTGTCCCCATCAAATGTTGGTACTAGCAAAGTGGGTAACTTAGCCCTAAATTCTTGTGACTCAGGATTTGGCATGCCACTTAAATTTTGTTGAAGGTTAGCTCTACTTTGATTAAAATCAGAAGTAGGTTTATTTGGTGTTAAGTCAGTCAAACGAGACTGTAGTCTCCTTATTTGCTGTTCAATTGAGATTACCTGAACATCATTATCAGCGTAAAGGTCTATAAGTTGTTCATCAGCCATTTCGGATTCAACTAACTCTGAAATACTCTCATCAATGGCTATTATTTCCTTCTTTTGTTTATCCAATTTAAGAATTACACACTCTAAATCTTCCTTACCTGGTTGTGTAATATTGTTAAAAGTGTTCATGGCCTTTGTAACAGCACCCAACTTTCCCCTCTTTTTCTTTTTTAACTTTTTCAATTCCTCACTGTCCATGTTTAAGTCAAAATTGTTTAACTGGGGATCGTAATGAAATATAGGACAAGAAGAAATTAACAGAGAAGAGAGATCAAATAAACTGAGTAATCAGACAAAACAGTCAAGTTTTAAATTTGGTTTAATCCCCCCCAAGTACTTATGTGTCACTCAGGTCTAAGCTTATAAGAGAATGAGACTCCTTAAATGTAAATGTTTCCTAGTTAGGCCCTAGGTTGTAGACCTAATTAGGCAAGTTTGTTACTTTAGGCTTGATTAGGTTAGGTTTAGGCTAGACCATTTAGCCTAATTCTGCAATTTTTGTTAAGTAAGGTTAAAGTATGTAAATTCCCCACATACGGATCACCAATGTGAAAAATGCTCTGTATGAATTGGTCCCCAATTAACCCACCCCTAATATCTCCAATCTAACTATAGAGTAGATTAAGTCTAGCCTTGTAGGGGTCAGCCTAGAGATTCCGGAAATGGTCCAGAGCGGGCAGATAAATTGAGGCCCACAGTAGGATTCCTCACCAAATTAGGTTAGGGCAATCTACCTTCACCTTTGTTAAGCTACGAGTTGATGCTAGGTCTTAGGCCACAATGTAGGCCTAATTTGTCTGACCCAGCTTAATTTACTGCGTTTACTTCTAACTGGGTTAAAAACACAATTAGTCACTTACTGCTAGTTATTAGAGAGTCCCTTTTCCCCTTTTGTTTAATTGTTGAGAGCGTACTTGCTGGTGGGGATCTTTTTTCGTTGTTTGTACTTCCCCCTTCTCTCGTTCCCTCTTGTCGCCCCGTTCCTCGTTTTCGTTCTCCCTTGTCTTTCTTTTCGCGGGGCTTTTTCCACCAGCGTCTTCTTGGTTTTTTTTCGGTTGGTTGATCGGTAATGTATATCTATTACCGAGCACGCTCTTGTCACACAGTATATAAATACTAGTGTAGAGAATAACTCTGGTGAGCAACCAATTGGTTTCATCCACCCAGTTATTGACATAAAAGGAATTTAATAATTGTTAGATTAACTACCTACCTACTTAGTGAACCATTTTCGTTACCTCCCAACTACCCACACATCAGTTTTCCATAGCATCTATGTCAGGTTTCGCTTCATCACTTTTTGGGGTACTGAAAACTGATTCATACTGCGCTCTCAATGTTTCAGATATTTCTTTTGGATCGTCGATTATTTCATTATTTCTCTTCCTTAAGGGCCTAATAGTAGCGCGCGTTTTTGTTTTCCTTTTCGCATAACTATAGAATTATTTTGGACTTTCCTTTATTGCTTCTACCGCCTTTTCCTCTTCCCTCTCTGTATGGTCCTTAATCAGCGCTTGTATTTTCCTATCGATACCCTCCAGTTTTTCTTGTATTACTTTCCTGGCATTGTTGTCTCCGCAATTAGCTAACTTCGTCGCTACTCTCTTTCTTTTGCGGAATATTCTTCTCTTTTGCCTCTCTAACCAGGTCCTCTTTCCTTTTGGCTGTGCTTTCGGAGCATATTTTTCCAAAATTCTCGGCGTCTTTTCTTCCAAGGTTGTTAGCATTTCTTCAGTTGTTTTATTCTCTAAAACTGTTCTCCACTCTATTTGGGCCATGTGCGATCTGATTGCTTCCAAATTTATAGTCTTGGAGTTTAAGTTAACCCTTTCATACCTGACTTTCGTTTACTTTTCATGCCACAAAAAACACTTGTGTTATATCCAGGGGTGTAGTGCCAATTTTATAGGTGCCGGAGCTCTGGTGGGCCTGACAAAAGCCTGCCATTTCCTATCCTGTTTCTATATATGTCACACGATGACTAAGTATTTCGTGTTTGCACTCACTAATTACACTAGGCAACAAATTTCAACTTTTTTTTGTTACAGACACGTGAACTACTGATTCCTACTAAAGCGGTGATGCTGATTTCAGATCTGATATCAAAATTTCTCTATCACGTCCAGATTTTGTGTAACCGAAAACCCCTATTTTTCATTTTTTTCTCACCCGCTTCTATTACGAAAGCCGTCTAAGCTACTTTTCCGTGCCACGTTTTATGTTAAGCATACTTAAATAATTAGTGAACAGGGATGTCTTTCCTCCTTTATTCTGGCTTAAGACAGACAGCGGAATTCCGCTGGCGGAGTTACCACCCCTGCGCCCAACCATCCACCCAAAGCGCGTTAGTATTTTGTTGTTACTACTGAAAGGCAAATTCCTGTTCTTAAGTGAAACTTTGGTGTGTCCTCTTCCTTTGTCGCTTGTAGGATGACGAGCTCTCCTTCTGCAGGAACCAACAATAATCTCCCATCATATTTATTTGGGTTGAAATTACCTTGGTATCTGTTTTCCATAACTGAGATCTGTTGGTGGAAGCGCTCACCATGCTCGTCACTTACAGCCCCAAGGTTGGCCGGGAAGAAGTCAAGATGAGAATGTAAAAAATGAATTTTCAAAGACATTCTGCATCCCATTATTTCATAAGATTTAAGCATGTTTTCTACGAGTTTACGGTGGTTTTTAGCTTTGTGGTTTCCAAGAAAATTTTTGACAACTTCAACGAAAGATGTCCATGCTCCTAGTTCATTCTCATTTAGGTTAGATGGAAACGATGAGTCGTGGATGACACTGCGGATCTGTGGTCCAGTGAAAACTCCAGCTTCTAGCTTAGCATCTGTCAATATTCCTTTGAATTTATCCTTTAAATATTGGAAACCACTACCTTGATGATCCATACCCTTCACGAAATTTTTCATAAGGCCAAGTTTAATGTGAAGTGGTGGAAGATGTACTTTCTGAGGGTCAATAAGTGCTGGGTGTTTCACATTGTATTTACCAACAACATGTTCAGTTCTAGATGGCCAATCATGTTTTTTGTAGTGGTTCTTGTCATCTCTGCTGTTCCATAGACACAAAAAGCACATATGCTTTGTGTAGCCCAACTGTAACCCAAGAAGTAATGATACAACTTTAAGGTCGCCACAAATATTCCATGTGTGGTCCTTATATTTGATGAGTCTTAGCAGCAGTTTCATCGATTCATAAGTCTCATTAAGGCCAGTGGCATGTGCTACAGGTATTGAAGGTTTTTTCATTGCCGTTGTGCAGTAATACAGCTTTAAGGCTAGCTTTACTAGAGTCAATGAACAGTCTCCATTCTTTTGGATCATAGCGACAGCCAATCCCTTGCATCAGACCACTGATATCGTGGCAGAAACAAACGTTTTCTTCCTGTAAGTAAAATGATGAAAACTGCAAATGGCGATGGCGGAAATGGGAAACTTTGGTGTTTGGTTGGAGAAGATTAAATTCTTGAAGTCTTGAACGAAGCAACTCTGCCTTTTCTTTTGGTAATTCCAAATCGCGCACTAAGTCATTTAACTCCGCTTGACTTAACAAATGTGGGGAAATATTTGCATCTGGAACATATATGCCATCTTTCCCTGTTTCTATATCACTAGCAGAATCTTCAGATGAACTGCTGTCTGTTATCGTTGCTGGTGGAACTGGTGGTGGATTTGTTTCATCATGTGGTACTGGTTTCATTGCTGATTCGCAGTTTGGGTACGTGATCTTTGATTTGTTTTTCTTTGTGAAACCAGCAATCTTTGTCAAACAAAAATAACAATCATTGAAGTGATTTTTCGGCTCACGCCAAACCATGGGGACTGAGAACGGCATAGCTTTTCTTTTACCATTCATCCAAGCTATTAACATTGCATTGCACTGTGCACAGCAAATATGTGGTGCCCAGTCCCTCTGTTGGTCTCCTAACTTACAGTCAAAATAACACTTGTAGGCAAGTTTAATCTTTGTTGTTATGTTTCTACGTTGTGGCTTAGGTGTATATTGTCCACAGACAAAGCAGAAGTTGTCTGGGTGATTTACACAAGCACGTCTATTTGATGCCATTTTGAATTACCATACAATATCTGAAAAAACGTAGAAAGTAATTATTACGATGTGCAAAATAAAAAGAAATACACACCGTAGTACAAAACAAATGCTATAAAAACACACAAGTCACCACAACCTGTCACTTGCTCATCAGCAGAGAGCTTCAACAACCGTTCTGCTTGACTGTCACGTAGCGACTTACCGTTGGGCCGTTGCCCGTTACTATGCTCTTGACTCAGTGTTGCCAACTCGGGATAAATTTTATTTATCAAAATTGTTCGAATTTGTATATAGTTGGCAAAAAAAATTGCTTTAACCTTGAAAAGCAAGTTTCATATTACTGGCATTAAGCCGATTAAAACCAAAATCTGGACGTGGTAGAAAATTTTACTAAAAGTGATTTGCATTTTACACAAAATCTAGACGTGATAGAAAAAATCTAATTATAGATTTGAAATCAGCATACCGAAATTAGCTAGGAGCACCTATTTGGTCTTCTGTAACAAAATCTTTGTTGCCTAGTGTTATCATAAAATAAATATAATTATCAAGCAAATAAAGAAAAAAGAGCAATCATGTATTTTATCAATTTAAGAAGTTAAAACTACTTAGTGCTTACCAAATACCACCAGTGGGAAGTTTCACAATAATTTCCACAAAGGGTCAGGCGTGATATGTTTTCGGGGGTCTGAAGCAACTCTTGTCCTGGTGTCATCTGCCGATCTGTGGTACCGCAGCCATGATATGGCATATGGCTCAGGATTCCACTGAACTAGAGGAGGTCCATGTAGTTTAACAAACATAAGCGCTGATACATGATTTATGAGAATTCTTGAACGTGTTGTTGTTATTATCAAGTTCATGTGACTGAATCCCCTCTCATACTCAGCAGTACTAATAGGAATAACTTGTGAACAGCTCAGTAATGGGTGTAAATCTTGGGGGATGCGGCGCCCATGATCTTCCACATAGTCTCTAAAGGCATTTAGTACAGAGTAAGAAGAAAGCTTAAACCTCTTACAGAGAGATGAGATTTCAGCTTCTCCGTAATTAGGTGGTATTTCATCAGGCCAGTAGTCTTTTTCAAGGACATACATTTCATTTAGCAGTGATTTATACATACTTTGAGGTTCAGAAGTTTGAGAACCTTTCATGGATGTTGTCGTGAACATACGGTGCTGCAAATTGTTCACAAGACTAGTAAGAAACTGTTGATAATTAATGGAGACAATTTTTTTGTTGCTTGTTATGGTAATTCCTCCAAACTTCCTTTTGCAGAGGTGCCGGAGCGCCGCTCCGGCACGCTCCGGCAGCACTGCACCCCTGGTTATATCTCCAGAATGACTAAAATCTCATAAAATTTGATGCTCATTTGCGCTCATACGGCATGAAAGGGTTAAAGGCCCCAAATTTGCTTCTTTCCTCAATATGTGTATTGTCTTTTAATGTTGTCGTCATATTTGTTGATATCTCGATTAAGTTGTGGTCTGAGATAATGGTTGGGGTTATTTTTATATCAGCAATCAAGTTCATGTTATTCATGAATACCAGATCCAGGCAGTTATTTTTTTCTGGTATTATCTGTTATCTCCTGTGTCAGCATAAACTCGTTTGTGAGAGCCATCAACATTTTTGCTTGCTCCTGGTCTTCTCTTGTGCCCCCCTTATCCTGGTTCCTATCCACCGTTTGTATTTTATAAATGGGAAGTTAAAGTCTCCGCAGATCATTATATTGGAGGATGAAGGGTTTATGGCCTTTATTAGCTTTCTCATATCATCAATGACCTCCGAGAATTTTTCGGTTGGGGTGTTTGGAGGTCTATAGATGACTATCAGTATCACGTTTAGTTTTCCTATTTTCACTGCTATGAGTTCCACAAAGCTGTTTGATTTACGTATTATCGTCTGTGTCATATGACCTTCATGTACATATACTGTATAGCACAGCCACCTTTACGTCTCGTTGTTCTATCCGCTCTTAGTAAGTTGAAGCCCTCTATATTTATCTCTTTCTTATCAATACAATGTTCGCAGTTTTCACAATTTCCTTGGCAATCCTTAAGATGAGTTTCTGTGAGGCATGCGATGTCCGCCCTTGTTTCGTCCATAAATCCTTTCAGGTACGAAACTTTGTTGAGTGGACACACACACACACACACACACACACACACACACACACACACACACATATATATATATATAATTCGAAACACAAAATCAGGTAGCGATAAATAAAGCAAAAAGTCACCGGACAGGTACTAAGAACGTTCAAGAGAAGGGACAGGACAGTAATGATTCCCCTGCTAAAAACACTGATTATATCAAAACTTGAATACTGCTCAGTTTTGACGTCCCCATATAAAAAGGAAGAAACTAATAAACTGGAAGAAACGCAAAGGCATTTCACAGCCAAGATTGATGGCTGCAAAGGACTCAACTACTGGGAAAGACTACGTAAACTAAATCTGTACTCCCTGGAAAGAAGAAGAGAGAGGTACACCATAATCTACATATGGAAAATGATCGAAAAACTGGTACCAAACCTAAAACTAAACCCAATTACCATTCAAACAACACTGGAAAATAGGAAAGGCAGAATGTGTAGTGTTCCCAAATTAAAGGCCCGACAAGGGACCTCCTCAACTCTGAAAGAAAATAGCTTGGTTGTCAGGGGGCCAAGACTTTTCAACCAGCTTCCAAAGGACCTCAGAAACATAACGGGGGTCAAAGTTGAAGTCTTCAAGAGAAGACTGGATGCCTGGCTCAGGACGGTACCAGATGAGCAGGGCGTGCCTGGCTATGTACGGTGGAGAACGCAAGAAAGCAACTTGCTCCTCCACCAAGCCAGACCTATAGGCGGGGCCACCAGCTTGACCTCCGTGTGAAGAGAGACCAACGCACGAAACAACATAAGGTTCATGAGGTAAGGTGTATGTATATATATATATATATATATATATATCAGGGCCGTAGCCAGAAATTTTTTTCGGAGGGGGTTATATGAACCTATATATACCTAGGACGTCCTAGGTATATACATAATTTTATATATACACACACACACACACACACACACATATATATATATATATATATATTATATATATATATATATATATACACACACATACATACTGTATATTCAACAAAGATATGTAAATTGTTTACATTACCTTACAAGACAATATTTAATTTTCTCTTCCTTTTTGACATTTCTTGAAGAACATCCTCCGGTTGTATTTCTAATTGGCGGTGAATGCTCATTAAGGCCAAACCATTCAGTCTCTCTTCAGAGGAAGAACTTCTTATGTAGGTTTTAAGTCTTCTTAGCGTTGAAAAGGATCTTTCTGCAGTGGCCGTAGTTATTGGCAGAGTGGCACCTATTTTAAAAAATGCATGAATTGTAGGGAATATTTCTTCATTGCATTCATTTAAAGAAGTAATGAAATCGATGGGCTTTTCATTTTGGTCTCTCCAAGTTCGTCTTCACATCTTCAGTTCTCCCTCGAACTTTACCGGAACGCTTGCATCGTCAGGCCACTGAAGGGACAAAGTTTCGCAGCAGTTTTTCACTTCCTCATCCGTCAGAGAGATGGATCTCTTCGGCAACAACGAATGCAGTTTTTGTAATACAGTTTTATGGTTGAGAAATCTATCATTTAGTTCATTTAATAAAAAGTCTAGGAAAGGCCACTAGCGTAGCTATAGGGGGGCGGAGGGGGCGTTCCGCCCCGGGCGGCACTTTTGGTCGACTGCAATGAAAAAAAAGGTTTTTTTTTTTATGTCGGGACAGTAGAAGGATACAAGACGCCAGACACAATTCTATTTTTCCACGAAAACACTGCTTACTTCGTTAATTTCCGACAATGGTAAGGATTGTATTCCCTTGAAGATGGCCTTATTGACCATCATACCTATTTAAGCGCTTAGTTGTGCTTAATTAATAATAGCATTGGTATAAATGCATTTATTTCATTCAAAAAGGAAATAACCCATAAAGTTCTGTAAATACGTTATAATCTCTAAATATACGTTTAATATTTATAAATAATCAATATCAAAACTAATATGCTGGTATTAGTTGTAAAATGATAATGGTAATCCCAGGATTCGGCCGAGAAGGAATTCGAGAAGAAATACTTCAGAAAGTTGAGGTAAAATGCTTCCCGATGGGCGGATCGGGAAGCGGCCAATCGCGAAGCGAATTCTGAAACATTGATAAGGAAGAGTTCCTCGTTGAGAGAAAAAGACTTCAGCATTTTATTGCTGTTGCTGCTACGCAAGACGAAACAGAGACGTGGAAGAAAGGCCCCCTTGAACTTTTGCAGTTTATTCAAAAGTATAATCTTGGTAACTCGGTTCCAAATATTGTAATACTGCTGCGGATTTTTCTCACAATTGCTGTTAGTGTTGCTAGCTGTGAAAGGAGTTTTTCTAAACTAAAACTGATAAAGAATTACCTAAGATCTACTATGAGCACCTTGCGGTTGAGAAATCTTGCCATATTGTCTATAGAACAACAATTGACAGACGAAATAGACTTCGACAATGTCATCGAAGATTTTGCTAACAGAAAAGCAAGAAAAATAACTGTGTAGAATGTTGTAGTTAATTTTTTCACTTCAGAAGTAAACATGTTGTCCTAATATTTTTCACAGGTTTTTTTCTATACGTCGTTTTCACTTTTTGTTTAAGTATGTTGGTTATGTGTATTGTGTTGTGTTTCAGGGGGGCGGCAAACTCAAGGACCGCCCCGGGCGGCACAAACTCTAGCTACGCCACTGGGAAAGACACATACGCACAACGTCTGTAATACTCTTCAACATTCTGTGTAACAAAGTGATCACCTTTCCGTCCGACCGAAGGTGGCATTTGAATTGTTGTACCCAAACCTTTACCCAAGTTTTCGGCTTCACAGAAAACTGCTTTAAATTTCGAATCGGCAGAGTCCCTCAGGCCTCAGAGCTTGTATTTCATCTTTTAAAACTTTGGCATGGTTCAGGCAAGAAGCAAGATCACATTGTTTAGATTGTAGGAATGTGCAAAAGCCATGCAGTAGTGCAAACACCTGACTAACACTAACCAAGCAATTCAAAAATTTGCTGCTCTCAATAGCAGTTAACAATGTGAAAGCCTTCATTGTAGACTCTTTGTCCGTAAAATCCTGAATTCTGTTTAAAGCTTGAGAAATTGGTGCACAAAGTTCCTTCAGTAACAGAATTGAATCTAAATGTTCAACCCACCGAGTCTCACAAAATTTCAGAAGACGGGTTCTTTTGGCACCAGGATACATTTCAGTGATGCAACTTTTCAGCACATGACTTCGCTTAGGAGAATGTCTAAAGGAAGCTATTATATCTCGCATTACCGTTAAACTAGCCCTTATTATTGGCACTGAACAAGCATGGGAAAGGGCCAGATTTAGGGCATGGCTAGAGCAATGAACGTAGAGAGCCTGAGGATGCGTTTGTTGTATAATAGCTGCACATCCTTTCAATTGACTACTCATTGACTTAGCCCCATTATATCCTTGCCCTCTCATGTAGTTTACATCCAACCCCAACTCTCTCAGTTCTTTTAATAATGTTTCAGCAAGTGCCCTACCAGAACAGTCATGAATAGGAACAAATTTCAAAAAATCTTCTCGCAGCACATAGTTCTCTTCACTTTTTAACACGTACCTAACACAAAGAGTATATTGTTCCACTCCACAGATGTCTGAGGTCTCGTCCGCCAGAACACTAAAATGTTTTGAATGACTGATCTGATTCACGATACGAGACAGGATTAGATTACCACAAATATTAATCACTTCATTCTGAATTTGAGGGCTTGTGTAATGTGTATGTAGGTTGCATTTCGACCACATTCGGTGAAATGCTTCTTTAGATTCTCATCTCCACCACCAATCCTAAACCGCAGTAAAGCGCGGAAATTTCCATCATTTTGTTGATTTTCTTCCAAAATCCCAGCATCACTATCACCCCGCATTGCAATTTCTTGTCATCCACACAAAATAATGGTTTCAATAAATGGCATGAGTTTTTTTCTGTTTTCTGAGGTTTTTTGTCTTTTGGCACTGTCTAAGGTTGTACAGATATCGTTTTTTTTATTTTCAAACACTGACAAAAAATTTTGTGCTTTAACACAGCTGTCTTTGTGATAATTGCTAGTTTCGTGCTTGCGGAAATCCTCTTTTGCATCTTTCCAACGCATATACGGAGCATTAACTAGTGCATTCAGTCTTATGTGATTTCCTTTACCAACTTCTACATTTTTTGCAAAGACAAAACAGTACTTGCAGAATGCACCTTCACTTGCTCGAGAATATGCAAGCCACTTAAATTCAGTCAGCCACTTCCTTTGAAATTTTAAGTTTCTTTTACCCGGCAGAAAACTATATAATTCTCCGGGTACCCAAAAATTTTTAAGAATATTATATTTTTCCTCGTCTGTACATGATTTTTCGAGGAACGTGCCAATATCCAAAGACATTTGTGACTCGCACACCGAGGAAACAACATTTTCACTTTTTTCACTTCTATTTGAAGTTTCACCACTGTCAGAAGGACAGATTAAATCACTGTTTGTTTTCTTTTTTGTTTTAGGCTCAAAATAATTTAAAACACTTGCTTGCCTCTTGTTGGCCATATTGTAAATAGGTCACAGACTCACAGTACCCACAACACGTGAAAAACAAAGGAAGTAAACAGCATGACTGACCGTATATTAGGAATTGACATCATGAGTGACGACTGCACATGGCCAATGGGCACATTAATAGAAAATGACGTCATTCGTGACGTAGGCAAGAGGACCAATTAAAAGCCAGCAAACTTAAGAGCCGGAAGCGTAAGTTCATTAATCGATATGAGCTCCTTGTAGAGTTCGGTGAGTCGGAAATGTAAATCCATTCCAGAAAATAAGAGCTCCATGAAAGGGGAGTAAGCAGAGAGAAGTATTTTGTCTGAATATATTTCTAAGTTTGGGAAGAATTTAGGGGGGGGATATATCCCCTATACCCCCCTGGCTACGGCCCTGATATATATATATATATATATATATATATATATATACAGGATTGTATACAAAGTTTTGTCCGATGAATAAACGCTGATATTCTTGTAATTATGAGGTCTATGACTGCTGAAATTCGGTTGATTTATTTAATATATAATTCTCGTGCTTCGAACACTATGCGTAGGGTATGCGTAGGCTAGGCGCTACATAGCGCCTAGCCTACCCAACCGTCAGCCATCATCATTTTCTCTTCATTCATTTCTCGATCATTTTTCATTTATTGCTTATTTTTAAGCATGGAATTTGAACGAAGAGACGTACGTAAGCTGATTTATTTCTTCTGGAAACGTGGAATGTCACCTGCAATCATAGCAGCAGAGATAAATTCGACACTTGGTGCTGAAACAACAAATGAACGTACATGTCGTCGGTGGGTGGCTCAATTCAAGGAAAACAATTTCAATGTCGATGATAAACCACGTTGTGGTCGACCATCACTGGATTTGAACACAGGTATACAAAACTTTCTGGATACAGAGAAGTATGCTACAACTAGGAGTATTGCATTAGAACTGGGAGTTTGTCACAGAACAATTCAGCAGCATCTTATTCAGATGGGGAAACGTTATTTATCTAATCGATGGATTCCACATTATTTAACTGTTGAACAAAAGGCAAACCGTGAACGAATATGTTTAGAGTTGTTGGAGAAATATGCTGCAAATGATTTCTTGGGACAATTAATTACAATGGACGAAGTTTGGATCTATTGGGACAATGATGGCAGCTATCACCATATGAGTTGGAGAGGAGATGGTGATATCCCAAATGTGGAAGTTCAACGGACGTTGACCATTCGTAAACATCTGTTCTCGGTATAATGGGACTGCAAGGGTGTTCTCCTTTTGGAGGTATTGCCACGTGGACAAACAATAAATGCTGATATTTACTGTCAGCATTTAGATCGCTTGAAGGTAGCAATTCAGCAAAAACGTCGGCGACTAGTTAATGGGGGATACCACCATCTTCACTACCTCCATGATAACGCGAAGCCTCATACAGCTGCTAAAACTGTTCAGAAACTGCGCGATTTCGGTTTTACAGTATTGCCACAATTCACCAGACCTCGCACCGTCTGATTTTTACCTTTTCTCCCCACTTAAATCTTCAATTCATGGTAGGAAGTTCTCATCTGCAGAAGAAATTCACGCTGTTCTAGATGCCTGGATTACCGCTAAACCATGGACATTCTTTGCACATGGCATCAGGAAATTGCCAGGAAGATGGCAAAAATGTATTGCAAATAAAGGCGATTACTTTGAACATCTTTCTACCACTGAAGATTAATTATGTTTGGTTTTATTGAATAAATTTTATTTATCGGACAAAACTTTGTATACAATCCTGTATATATATTGTTCTAGACAAAATACAGGCCTGTATATGGACGGTTTGCGATTGCGGATACGTGTGGTTTTTGGTCCAGTTTGTGTAGAGCAAATCTAAGGTAGTGCGAATGTGACTGTGGTTGATGCAGGTAAATTTGTGCTACCTTGGGGAGGAAATACAAACTTGTGGTGCATTTTGCTCCTGAGGAATTATGCATCAGGACTGATAATGACTAGGGGTGTCTGCAATACAAACTAACGAAAATTGCAATCAATGAATATGGATATGGCAAATCCGTAACCAGGGGTGAGTGGGTGGGTCGAACGCCCCCCCCCCTTGACAGGAAAGGTTCACTTTTGTAACCATAGTTATAACTAATGATGTGATATTATAATATACATCATTTAGTAAATAAACACTTGCACATTTTTGCATTCTTTTTATGGAAAACTGATGTGTGGGTAGTTGGGAGGTAACGAAAATGGTTCACTGAGTAAGTAGGTAGTTAATCTAACAATTATTAAATTCCTTTTATGTCAATAACTGGGTGGATGAAACCAATTGGTTACTCACCAGAGTTATTCTCCACACTAGTATTTATATACTGTGTGACAAGAGCGTGCTCGGTAATAGATATACATTATCGATCAACCAACCGGAAAGAACCAAGAGGACGCTGGTGGAAAAAGCCCCGCGAAAAGGGGACAGGGGGAACGAAGACGAGGAACGGGGCGAAAGGACGGAACGGGAGGAAGGAGAAGAAAAAACAACGGAAAAAAGATCCCCACCAGCAAGTACGCTCTCAACAATTAAACAAAAGGGGAAAAGGGACTCTCTAATAACACTCAGTAAGTGACTAATTGTGTTTTTAACCCAGTTAGAAGTAAACGCCGTAAATTAAGCTGGGTCAGACAAATTATGCCTACATTGTGGTCTAAGACCTAACATCAACTCATAGCTTAACAAAGGTGAAGGTAGATTGCCCTAACCTAATTTGGTGAGGAATCCTACTGTAGACCTCAATTTATCTGCCCGCTCTGGACCATTTCCGGAATCTCTAGGCTGACCCCTACAAGGCTAGACTTAACCTACTTTGTAGTTAGACTGGAGATATTAGGGGTGGGTTAATTGGGGACCAATTCATACAGAGCATTTTTCATACTTTTTTTAAACTTTAAACTTAACTACTCTAAACCCCCTCCGCAGTGACTAAGTCGTTGCACCAAAAGGTCCGCCTTTCTACAATTTCGACCCTTCTCCCTTGGAAAGTCCTGGCTGCGGGATTGTATGTAGTCCGGTTGCACGGGGTGGGAACCCTGCATTGTTTGTTATAAAGCAAATTTTTACATATTTTGAAAGCTTATACTACCCCATTCAAGAATCCATCGGGTGCACACCTGACCCCCACTTGGCTTTTTCAATATGGCCACCATTTTCCAAGATGGCCAGCGAAACTGAAAAATCCCATATCCTGGTCAATACTTGATGAATTTTGATGATCTTGGTGTCATTTCTAGGGGTTTTTAGGATAATGAGTCGATCTGGAGGGGTTGCAGATACTTTGGGAGTCGTTTTGACCCACATTTGTCAATACTCAAGGTCATTGGAGGTCAAAGGAATATCCCATATCCCGGGCAGTCGTGGAGATATTTTGTTGATCTTACTGTCGTTTTTATGGTTTTGGGCGAGACTGAGTAGTTCTATAGGCACATGATAACAGTAGGATATCATTTTGCAACTCCATCGGTCAAGTCAAGGTCATTTGAGGTTAAAGTTTGACCTTGAAATATGATAATGCCACAGTTGACATCACTGTATTTGCTTTATTTCAGTGACAATTTCTACAATCTAGCTAACTGCTGAGCACTTAACATCTTTTCTGCAGATAAAACCAGATCATAATGCTTAAATGACATAACCAACATTATATGGATATGGATATTCGGATATAAACCACAATTTATGCTGAAGTGCAGGGCACATGCATTCTATGGAAGGTTGCAAAGCTACAAGATATGACCTCGTAAGCAAAACAAAGCTCACACCTAGCTGGGGGATTGGCATTGACAACTTTGATGCAGTTATTCACATTAGGTAACCATTTATTGGGGGCAAATATCAAAAGACATGGTTGTGTCAGGATCATCAGGATCATCAGTCTGCTCTTCGTTTGCGTTTTGGGTCAATGGATTGTTGCAATCCAAGCCGCTGCCACATGCACAGAACATTGTGCAAGGGATTCCGCGTCCCATGCAGCCGCAGCGACTCCCCCTGCATGCTGAGTGTGATTCACACCCACATCTGATTAGCTTCAGAACTTCATCTGGTACTAAGCACACTCCTTCACCAACTGTTTTTGGGATGAGAACTCTGTTTGTTTCGTCTCTCTCCCACCCATAATGCACAGGATCAAGTGGTGGTGGGTCACACTTTAGTGCATCGAGCCAGTTCGCCACAGTGTAGTGGGCTCTGAGCACATTTTGATAGAAAGCTTCAGTTGTTGGTGGTAGAGAACATAGTTTGGGTGCAGCAGTTCCCGACTTCCTTGTCTTCTGAGCCCATACTCGCTGACGACACTCAGTAAGAGATGAGGATTCCTTATCCCCATAGCATGCAACAATGAACACTGTTGCCTCTTTCTCGGTATGGTCAAAACATGCATCAAGGGACCCCAGCTTGTCTAGCTTTCGACCCTTCTTGGCTGTGGCAATGGCAGTGGCTTTGCCGATGCCATGTATTGCTGCAACTGTGTCACAACCACTCAAAGCGTGTAGTTTGAGGATTTGTGGGATGATGTCTTTGTGCTGGGTTACAGTTGCTCGGATGTCCACTGATTTTCTGCCACGCACTGGAGACTCCATAATCATGGAACAGCCTAGTTTCTTAAATTCATAGAAGTGAGTCAGCATGGCAAACACGTCTGTGTCATCACAAATGATGGAGATGCGGGCATCAGAATCTTTCTCAGCTTGTGCGATAGCGTGTTGTGTTATTATCACGTCAGCCTCTTCATGAGATGATGAGAGCTCCAATGCTGCTCGACTCCTGCCTTGCACAATAGAAGTCGGTATGGTCTGCCATCCTGCAAGCACTAGCTCATAGTCTTGGGTTACAGTTGCGAGATACTCGCTGTCAGCAAGGATTTGCTCACAGAGCAGCCTGTTTAGTTGCTCCTTGTTCGCGGTGCACGTGAGAACAGCGTCTCTTGTAGGCAATGGGGTGTTGAGGTCCAGCTTGTGAACTCTGCTGCTCTTGCTTCTCATTGCTCGAGTGCTTGATTTCGGAGAGAAATCATAGTAGCGATCAAAAGCTAGTACTACAGATGCATGAGAAAGATGTTTCGTTAGCCATACTTTGAAGGTTTGGATAAATGTAGCAACTGTGCCACTAGCAGGCCAGTCGACTGTCCACAAAACAGCTGACACATCCTTGATAACAACTGTTGGTCGACCTCATGTTCGAGAGGATGTTTCCACTCCCAAGTTCTGCTTCAATGCGGACTTAGCTGCAGTTCTCATTAAGCCATCTGGTTGGAACAGTGCGGGTGGGTATGCCGCAAGCTCTGTTGAGAATACATGGGTCAAGTCAAGTTCGCGTTCGCTCATCAGCAAACCGATGATGCGTGCATAAATCGCTTCTTGGTCCATAACCAAGTGGGCACCCACCTTGATATGTTTCGTTTTACTTGCAAAGGTGATGACATGTTTGGAAATAAAAGGAATAACACTGTGTAACACTGATTCTGTTTATATAGAATTTTTTATGTTTTTATATGCATTTGTGGGCGCTGAGTCCAAATCTGGCCTTGGTTTGTGTGTATCATCAATGGTTTCAGAGATAATCCATTTTTCATGTTTTACCAGTATAATGTTATTATGGGCGCAGCAATATCAGAATAATCAGGAATTGTTGAGAACAATCCAGATGTTCGTTGACAGTTTCTTGCTCTAGAAATTGCCCGAAACTTCCACTGTGCTATATAAAGAAGAGCGCAGAGTCTGAGAAGTCAGTAAGTGTGAGCACACAAAGAAAGCAGGTTGTTTGTCTGGTGGTTACCAGCACTGAGGTACTGTGTTTCTATGCTTCTCTGTGCTGACGATTTGAGTGTTATCGATCCTTTTTTATTGCGAACATTATTTCAGTGTTGTGAATACATCTTTTTTCTGGAATCTGTAATCTGTTGCAGATTTAATAACTCTTCTCTTTATATCTGCAGGTTATGATTAATGTAGTAAGTTTGATAAAGAGAATGGCAACTAGAGCTTGTAAACACTCGCCGGATATATTCTGCTACGTTTGTGGGTATTACATAGGCCCCAAGCAAGTATCGCACAAGATTGTGAAAGGCACCAAGTTCTGGATCGCGTATCGGCTCTATTTTGGTATGCCTATGGGTGACCAAGATAAGCCCTGGGCACCCCATGTTATCTGTGGAAGCTGCCGCTCCACACTTGAAGGGTGGCTGCGGGGAGTACGCAAGGCAATGCCCTTTGCGGTACCCAGAATATGGAGAGAACCAAAGAGTCACCACGACGATTGCCACTACTGCATGGTAGATGTTTCTAAGTACAGGAAAGTTAAAGGAAGGCAGACTCTTCAGTATCCAAGCATAGCGTCGTCCATAGCTCCTGTACCACATGGCGAAGGTCTTCCAATACCACGTCCACCAGAACAGGTATCTATCCATTACTCTACCTTCTGTATTTACAGACTGTGGGTCATTATGTGTCGATTTTTCTTAGTGCTGATGCTCTTCTACATATATAGCTATGCCTATATTTTGTTTCTTTGCTTTGCAAGTTGAAAATGAGGATGCAGCTAGCTCATCTGAGATGTCAGCTGGTGAGGACAGTCATAACGAAGAATAGGCCCCCAATACAGTAACTTTCAGTACAAACCCTCACTTTCCAAATCATAGGGAATTAGACGACTTAATTAGAGATTTGGGTCTGACGAAATCAGGGTCTGAGCTTCTGACCTCCAGACTCAAAGAGTGGAATTTGCTTGGAGAAGACTGCAAGAGCACTGTATACCGAAGAGTTTGCAAGGTTCTACGATGTCAATGGCTCTCTCTGTTATTGCAGCGAGATTAATGGTGTATTCACAGCTATTGGGTTAACACATATACCCTCAGAGTGGCGCCTGTTTATTGATAGTTCAACTCGGAGTTTAAAAGCTGTTCTACTCCACAATGGGAACAAATATCCACCTATACCAGTTGCACATTCTGTTCAAATGACAGAGGAATATGAAAATGTCAAACAACTGCTCACTCAAATCAGGTATGAACAATATAACTGGGATATGTGTGGTGATTTCAAAATGATTGGTTTCCTGTTAGGTTTACAAAGAGGGTTTACTAAATACAGTATTCATGTTTTCTTTGCCTGTGGGATAGCAGGGCTTCAACCGAGCACTATAAAAGAGTTCAGTGGCCTCCACGTGAAGGACTGCAACCAGGAAAGTACAATGTACTCAGGGAACCTTTTGTGAAGCCTGACATAGTTCTGCTACCACCTCTCCATATTAAGTTGGGTCTAATTAAGCAGTTTGTAACTGCGTTAGATTTTGGAGGGGAAGTTTTCCAACATATTCGGGTCATGTTCCCTAAACTCTCTGAAGCCAAAGTCAAGGCTGGTATCTTTGTAGGACCACGAGTCAAGGCGCTGTTGAATTCAAAGAACCTTGAAGCCAAGATGACTCCGATCGAAAAAGAAGCTTGGTGTGCTTTCCGTGATGTGGTTCGTGGGTTTTTAGGCAACCATAAAGCACCAAACTATAAGGAGTTAGTGTCAAACTTGATTAAGTGCTATGGCAAAATGGGGTGCCGTATGTCTTTAAAATTACACTATCTGCATTCACATCTAGACTTTTTTCGTGATAACCTGGGCGATGTGAGTGAAGAACATGGCGAAAGATTCCATCAAGATATTCAAACGATGGAGAAAAGGTACCAGGGCCATTGGGATGCTTCCATGATGGGAGACTACGTATGGTCGCTGATCAGAAAGGATAAGAATGTTCATACGCGGAAGTCGCGTTCTTCAGTGCATTTTTAAGGAACGCACACTGCATAACGAGGCTCGTTATTCTCTTATCGGTTCTCCTCATGATATATATTAGATCCTTTGCATCATTTTGGGTTTGTCAAACAATTTTGGCTCAATAAACATTAATTTCCAATAGTTTATATTTTCAGAAAATATTTATGTTAGCCTTCTTTATATACTTTGCCATATGAAAAGTGTGATAACCTATATTTTTGAAACGGTTGATGATAGAACAAAACCAATAGCATTTTTGGAATCAGCGCCCCGAAATCTTTAAGAAACGACAAAAAATCAAAATAAACAGAAATTTTTCAAATTTTGTTACCCAGTGTAATTAGACATATTGGAATTCACCTTACCATGGGGAAAATAATCCCTGATTTAATTTTAAACCCTATAGAACTACTCAGTCTTGCCCAAAACCATAAAAACGACAGTAAGATCACCAAAATATCTCCACGACTGCCCGGGATATGGGATATTCCTTATTTCGGGGGGCGTTTGACCTCCAATGACCTTGAGTATTGACGAATGTGCGTCAAAACGACTCCCAAAGTATCTGCAACCGCTCCAGATCGACTCATCCTAAAAACTCCTAGAAATGACACCAAGATCATCAAAATTCATCAAGTATTGACCAGGATATGGGATTTTTCAGTTTCGCCGGCCATCTTGGAAAATGGTGGCCATATTGAAAAAGCCAAGCGGGAGTCAGGTGTACACCCGATGGATTCTTGAATGGGGTGGCATAAGCTTTCAAAATATGTAAAAATTTGCTTTATAACAAACAATGCAGGGTTCCAGTAAAATCAGGGTCTGTGCTACCGGACTAATGGATGTTCTTTGGACGAGACTAACATAGAGCATTGTTGCTTTCAGTGCTGATGAACCACGTATGAAGGCCTCGTCAGTACTTTGACCTCCTAGCTGCTTGGCAATGCTGATGCGAACTGCTCGTGCCCTGAAATGGGCGTATGGGCGGAATGGTACTCTGTGTAAAAAGGGTCTTAACTCTTCAAACTTCCACTTAAAACAAAGCCTACAAGGACTCTATCCATGTCATTCATGAGCCTATGAGGTGTCATTCAAAATGACTTTTGCAATTTACGAATACGCTTCAGAACGGGCCAAAGAAAATGGGGGAACAAAGAAAACTGAATTTGATACGCATTTCAGGGCAAACTGTTCAGTAATTATTATACAAATATTTATAGACTATGTTATATTTACTGAAACTCATTTTGACGCATTTCAGGGCTAAATGTTCAATAATATATATATATATATATATATATATATATGTTACCTTAACTTTCACTATCTATATATATATAGGCCAAACCGGTAAAACGTTAGATATTAGGGTAAAACAGCATAAATATGCTTGTAGAACAGCTAATACTTCAGTAGTATAGCCGCAAAAGGGGAGAGTGCAGGAATGTTGCAAGTGATTACGTAATGTTGCAAAGGGGGTGGGGTGTTGCAAAGGGGGTGGGGCGTTGCAAAAAAAATTACCCCAAAGGGGGGATGCTGCAGGTGCAACAAGGAAAACTTGGAGGCGGCGTTATCCCCCAAGAGAAAGGAGAAAAAGGAGGAGAGAAAGGAGGAGAGGTGTTCACCTGGCAGGAGCCAAGTGTATATTAAGACTTCAGCCGAGTAGGCGTTGTTTTATAGGCTCCTAATCAGCCAGTTGGCTTAGAAGGCGTAAATGGCTTGAGTTGCCAGATAGCGCCATGTATTCAGTTTGTGCTATATATTTAATTCTAATCGAAGACTGAGTTGCCAGATACCACTTTTTAGCGATACCATTGTATACATTATTATAGACTCCTAATCAGCCAGTTGGCTTAGAAGACGTAAATGGCTTGAGTTGCCAGATACCACTTTTTAGCATTGCCAGATACCACTTTTTAGCGATACCATTGTATACATTATTATAGACTCCTAATCAGCCAGTTGGCTTAGAAGACGTAAATGGCTTGAGTTGCCAGATACCACTTTTTAGCATCATTATGGTGAGTTGTTTCCAATTAAAAGATTTCGTGCCATGTACTCAGTTGCCAGATACCACATTTAGCGATAACATTGTATACATTTAGAATTCCGCTAGTAGGTTTAGAAGGCATAACATGTTATAATTAGAATTAAGTAAAACAACATTGCATCATTCTGTTTATTATAAATATATAGAAAATAAATATACATTTCAATAATAATTGAGGAATATGCATATAATCAAAAAAATATATACACACACACAATTATGGAGATGGAGATATATACAAATAAATATACATTTCAATAATAATAGAAATATGCATATAATCATAACAGTACAGGAGAAATATCAAGCAAAATATATAATACATTTCATTTTTTTTCAAAATACTAAACTCGCACTTAATCGAGTTTACAATTACATCATTATTGCTCTGCATTACGCAGTATACGCGGTTTAATAATATTTCACCGCTTAAAGTATAGGGAAACCTGTATTCGATATGAAGGGCTTTCATATCGTTCAGTACTATTTTTGTTCCCACTTTACAACCGGTTGGTAAATCATCTTTAAATACGTCTAGAATACAATCAAAAGCACGCACAAAGAGTTCATCGTTAGCTACATTATTAAACACAAGTTTATAAACACGCTTTTCCAATCGAGGGTTTATTTCTACCGACTCGAGCTTTTCAATCGTGAACTCACTCAACATAGCGGCAATTGAAATAATCTTCTAAATCGTTACGACAACTGCGCGTTATATAAAGAAATAGTTCTTCAGGGTGAACGGTGTAGGTGAGCTCAGCCTTGTACCGATCAATTGCTTTGTACCAAAGTTCATGGTATTTCAAAGAGTCTAAACTTTTTAAATAAACGTCCAGCTCTAGACCATTCTCACCAGCCCTACACTCGGTAAACCCATCGAGCAGAGCGGTGTATGCGTATTCAAGTACTGTATCAAAATAAAGCATATCCGTAACACGCGCGTCTAATATAGGTTTCAGCTTGCGGAATCCGACGATTTCAAACATTCTGTCGAGGATGAAACGGTTTCGCGTAGGAACAAGAGCGTTATTATCAGAAGCATTCTTCCACATCAGCCGTATATCAATGCACGGCCGATCGTTATTTATACACAACGTACATACAACGGCGTATGAGGGTGCGTCACTAATCTGCTCTCTTCTTGTACCTACGTTAGCAGGTATTTTATAACGATCTTCACTCCACTTCTCAACTATCACGAAGATTCTATTCATCTCCTCGACACTTAAATAAACCCGTTTGTTTGTTTGTCTACATTCCGTTTCCAGTACATAGCTAACGGTACCGGATTTACGCCTGAACACGCGCAACGATTTCGTCACGGACACATCGTACGAGGCGTTGAGAATGCTGCTCAAAGGAAGTTCCATCGTATTCGAGGAGCGCACGTCCACTCGGCTCAAGCTCTGAGATAACTATGAGCCGTGTGAGGCACGCAGGTAGGCAGGAACGGTTCGACGGGCGGCTGACTCGATGATACGTGAATGGGGTTGTTCGTATGATCCGCGAGTCGTACCGAATTGTTGTACATATTTGTTTTTCCGGTACAAGAATTAATTTCATCACTACCAGCCTACGCACCAGACATTTTACCTCAGGATAAGAACTAGGCACATTTTATGTTTTACTAAACATCTTCACACCGGCGCACTATTTGAGAGGAACATATGCTCATATTTTTCCTTTCTGCCCATCAAACGATACTCGTCTCTAAAGTCTGTTAAAAACTCACGCAGGGCACTAGCCACAACCTCACTACGAACCTCATCATGATATACGTTAATATAGTGATAAAAATACTTAAGATTGTCCATGATCACGAGATTCACATTTTCAGTCGTAGGGTATGAGTAATCGACATGGTGTAGCATGACGTAATACCGCTTGTCACACCACCCATCCGCAAGACTCATTATCCATACCTGCTGCTTCTCTTCTGCACGCGTTGTTTCTTTTACTTCACGGTGTATGTGAGACTTTATAAAGTTTAGCTCTGCAGTATACTTCAGCACATCGTCTGTGCAACGAAAGCCTTCAACGGTCTCACCAGAACATCCGTAGAGTATTTGTACATCTTGGAACTTCGCACAATCCAATGTGTTTTTAAAAGAGGCATAGGAGGGAGGAATAGGAAGTTTTTCGGTATCCACCACATCCTGGCACTTTGCTGAATACCATTTCATAAACGTTGTACAAGCAATATTAAAGGTAGCCATTTGAATACACGTCTGATCTTTTCTTCTGAATACACGTCTGATCTCTCGGGCTTACTGCAGTCGACTGACCACGCAGGGACTCCCAGATAGTAGCATGACTCACGGTCTTACAGTGGGCGGAGCTTAGAACTTTCACCTGCGCGCGCGCACACACACAAACACACACACACAAAGGAGAAAGTAAAACGCTAATTGAAACATGATTTATTTAATAAACGAGATATTCAAGTTATATATATTTACAAATACGATTTAATAAACGAGATATTCAAGTTATATATATATATTTACAAATACGATTTAATAAACGAGATATTCAAGTTATATATATATATTTACAAATACGTGTAATAAATCAATAGATACGATTATATACAAGACAAATACGTGTCAGTTAACAATAGAAGCATCAAGCGTTATGGTATCCAAAGGGTACGGTATCATAGGTACCAGGTGACTGGTAACGTTTCCTATAGGTGTTACGGCACACCTTCGTACCCCTAAGTTCCTTCACGCCCCCCAGCTTCTGCGCCCGAAAATTGTGGGTGCCTACAATTAGTTGGGGAGGTCGTTCGCCCTCATCATCGTCCAAACACACTAGATCCTTCAACGATTCAAAGTTAACAACCCGCCGATTCGCATGGTTGAGCGTAATACCCTTTGCCTTCACGATATATTTCATTTCCTCCCCCACCCTGACCCGTACCCCATAAGTTTTAGGTCCTGTTGAGACAAAAGAGTCGGCGTATGCGTTGTCCCCATACTCATCCTTGATCTCATCAGTGAGCTCGCCGAGGAACTCCCCAATAGCGGGCATGTATTCACCCTCCCTCTCTGTGAATATCACGCTATCTGTATCGGCATACAATACTCTCCGCCCAAGAGAATGCAATAGACCCCAAAGTTTTATACGGGCGTAGGCTGTTGTGAAGCTGGCCACAGGTATGTTTGTAACCCTTGAGGTATCTGTGGCCAATTCAGTGTTGTTGTACTTTATTATGTAAGTATTACCTACATTCACGATCTCCATGACCTCTTTATCGGGAGCATTGGCATAATCCCAGACATCGCTATAACTTTGTGCCAAATGAATGTTCCCTTTGCCGGTATTCTGCGCAAATTTTCCCCATAGACTGTTTAGACACAACTTTGCACTAAAGCGCTTGCCAGGATTCTTTACAATTTGGACACGATCAAGTTGTATACCTTCGCGGTCGCGGTAACGTTGAATATAGGCAGACTTTTCATCTTCGGTATCAACTCCTCGCGGATACCCTGATGCCTCAACCTTATCCTTCAAAAAGGCGTTTATATATGGTGTGAAAAGGTTGGGTAGCTTCTGAAACCTCCACACCTCATGTATCTTCAGTATTCTATAACCATGGCGTACGGCTAGGGCCAGCTCAGGACTTGTATATACGCCTCTGATCTTACGCTGGTGGGGTATATGGTTACAATCGCCGTTATCCTCTTCCGCGCACTTCACGCACAGGGGAAACATGAGCTTGTCGTCGATAACGACAGGTAAGATTGGCATCCATAAATTGCGTGGGGGGAGTACGTCTACGAAAGAGAGCCCAAAGTAACGATCATTCAAATTTCTTGAAAATTCATTGATGGATGGCAGGTTAGGTCCCACCAGTTTCTCAGGAGCGCCCACGGGGTACGGATTGTTCTTCATCACGTATGGGTAAAGAACAGAAATCGTAGTAATGGAGCTTCACCCCTCCGTAGGTGGAAAGTATAGTCTGAATGGATTTGTACGTCCTCCAAACAAGCTATCACCACATTTGAGAGGATCCAGCACCATTGAGCGCTTGATCGTGTTTATTTCCTCACGGTACACCTCGTCTGTCTCCATCCGTGCATCATATTCATGCTCCCACAAGACTTTGTGAGTGAACTGTGATCCTATAAGTTGATCGCGGGTGCGGGTCCGTGCAAGACAGTCGGCAGGAGATCTACCGTGGATATCTCCGGCGATTCCGCACTCAGGACGGGGGCATCCATGCCACCAGCAACCGTTAAAGGAGTACACAGTCTTCACACCAGTGACACGGTTTTCACTTAACCCATCAACCCAAAAAACACGTCCATTAATCTTAATGGGTACTTCACCCGTGTTGCGGGCGTGCTTTATGTATACACCTGTCTGTTGCTGTAGGTGTATGAGCCAGTAAATAGCCTTGTGTCCGTAACTGCGGGGGTTGTTTCGGTGAATAATGGCTAAGGTGTCTTTAGGCATGAAGTTATTCTTGAACACCGTAAAACATAATGATGCGATGGTGGTTGCGACTTGCAGCGGATCGCATTTGAAACGGGCTATGTACATCCTTCTAAAGGCCTGGAAACATACTCTAAGCACGCGCACATCATTCACGCAATAACGCTCACATTCATCAGCTATATTATAAGGGTTACTTTCATTAAAACTGTTGTAGTATCGATCAAAGTCTTCACGTTCATCCATACAGTCAAAATAATGTTTGGGTGGTGGTGGGCCTACGTAGTTTAAAGTCTCGCTGGTGAGGAAAGTGTAAGGGAAGTATCCTTTGGAAACTTCAGCTGCTACTCCCATCACCTTGGGTAGCTTTGCTAATTTACAAGGTGTGAATAATAAAGTATCTTTAAATTGTACATTGCCTCTTATCTGCATCTGTATTAATTTGTTGCCTCTTTTCAATGGATCACCTGTAAATATCTCAGAGGATTCGTGTTCAAGCAACTCCTTATAAAGGAACTGCGTGTCAAACTTTGCCCCGTTATGGGCGAGAATATACACAGTCATTTTTTTGAACTTGTCGGCTAACTTGACAATATAGGACACAAATAGTTTCACAGGACTATCGCGGACATTCGTTTTAAAAACGTTTGTCCGTTTACCGCATTTGGGGCACTCGTCACATTCGATACCCATACACTCATCACAGATGGTCTGGCTCACAAGTAAATGTGGAATTACCTCTTTGGTTTCAGCGTTCGTATATGTTTCTATATCGTAGTATACAGTTATACAAGGGTTATTTTTAGGCTTAGCATCTTTCATATAACATACATGCTTTACTCCATCCGCCTTATATTCCTCCTGGCATGTAGGACAGTGAATTACGTCACACTTGTGCTTAAATTTCCCCAATTATCCATTGTGTGAAACATACCACATTCACAGATTCTCATTTTCCTGCACGTGCCAATTGATTTATGGAAATCAAAACAGCTATTATTGAAAAATGTGCGTCTACACACATCACAGTCTCTCTTCTCAGCTTCAACTACACGGCTTTCACATTTGGTGCTTTTACACTGCTCACATACCATGTGACATTCTTTACAATGTCTCACTATATCATCCGCAAACTCGAGGCACCCCTTACACAAATCATGATGTCTCCCATATTTTCGACTTTTGTCATAACTCGCGTAAAGCCACCTTATATTACGGATGGGGAGATACGTTGTCCCTGACAATCCTAAAATAAGTAGGGGTCTTGTACGATCTCTCACACAGCTTTTAAAAACATACACAGTCCTACGACGATCATCCAACCCAAATACAACTATGCGGACATTCATTTCCTGTTCTACCCTTCTCAGCTCTTCAGGACCCATATTACAGTCAAATTCAAGTTCACAGTCTACAGCTAGTTTACGGGCACGCTCCACGACCGTAGGCAACCAAATTTTTTAGTCCGTGTATTTTGTACAGTAAACATACGTGCTAAGAGTACTGCTATAAAGCCGCAACCACGATCGACGTTTATATGCTTTCGGTAAATAGTCGGAGAATTGAAGTTAAGAGTATACGGTATGGCACTATGACCCGCAACACGGAATACACGGTCAATATTTACCGTGAAGTTGTCCATATTGAAGGCTATACTACTTTGGGCGGCTTGCATTATACGTCCTAATATATATTCTACATCTTCAGCCGCCAAACGTCTAAATGGCACTATCACCCAATAATCGTCTACATCACCGTCATCTGACCCGAATCCAAAGGACAGACTCGTCCTGACTTCACGCTCGTCGCGATTCTGAAGAGCAAACTCTACAATACGCTGTACAACCCGGCGTAGCCCGCGCTCAATTCCATTGCTATACATGGCTCTAGGGTCGACCCTGACTCTATACCGATTTCTAGTCAAGGCTGGGGTGGGGGCTGCGGATCGCACCAATTCGATCGTTATATCATCCTCAGCAGAACGGGGGCAACTGTGACGGATGAATTAGGGGTATATTAGCGGAAGGTGCTGATGGGGGGCCTGTTGCGTAGGAGGTTGATGGTTGGGGATCTATTATTGTAGACTTAACAGAACGGGGGGCAACTGTGGCGGATGAATAAGGGGATATATTAGCGGGAGGTGCTGCTGGGGGGCTTGTTGCGTAAGAGGTTGAGGGTTGGGGTCTATTACTGGTGCAACAGGCGCGTATTTCGGTCGCTTTATACCTGACGTGGGGTTCTCACACCTCCGCTTTGGACGTGCTACCGGTATCGCTGGTGAGGATTCGTTGGCAGGGGAGGAGATCACAACTACACTGTCGTCGAGGTCATCCGTAATGTCAATGATGGGGCTCTACCTCATCGTCATTCACGGTTCTGTGGGAGAAGAAAGCAAAATATAAGGAACAGCACTCAAAATTTGTAATATTTTGTAAATACCCACTTAGGAGTGTGACGTGTTAGAAATGGACTCTGTAGAAAAATTCAGATTCACGAGTCCATCCACATGTATTATATCTGGACCTACAGGATGTGGTAAAACTGTGTTTATGCTTAAAATCATTAAAGAAAAGGGAGAGATGTTCTCGAAATTTGTGCATAAAGTTATATGGTGCTATTCGACGTATCAATCAGTGTTCAACGAGTACCAAGATGATATTTTGTTCCACAAAGGCGTATATGACGTTAATTCGTTAAAGGGAAATGAACATACAATCATTGTAATTGACGATCTCATGTTGGAGATGGATAAAACGTTTGCCGAGACATTTACAGTATTCTCCCACCATCTCAACATAAGCGTGTTCTTCATCAATCAGAATCTATTTTTCAAAAATAGATACATGCGCGATGTGTCGTTAAATACGCAATATCTAGTCTTATTCGCGCAACGTAGAGATGTATCACAAATTGGGGTATTAGCCAATCAAATGTTCCCGAATCAGCGTAAGGAGTTTTTGGAAGTTTATAAAGAAGCTACAAGCACGCGTTACGGATATTTGCTTTGCGACCTTCATCCGCGAAACACGTTTAGAGTGCTTCTACGAACGAATATATTTCCAAACGAGCCTGAAACGGTGTATATTCCAGAATGACAAAGAGACTAAAGAAATACCGTGAATTAATAAAAATCTATCATCGACTGCCCCGGGCAATGCAGCAGATGTTTATTAAAAATATCGACGCCGACTTTTTAAAATGCATCTGTGAAATCTGTCTTAACGTTATAAATTGCAATGTATCAATGAAAACCCCTCAGAAGGCTCGCCTACGCCGCTACAAGAACATAATACGTGCACTCGCTCGTAAAAGTCAAACTGTAGCGAAGAAAAAACGAATTATTGTACAAACAGGAGGGTCATTTCTCCCCATCTTATTTTCAGTTTTGGGTCCTTTACTGACTAGATTAATATAATGAAGAAAGTGGTAGTGATTCCCCACGAGGTGTACGCTTCACTGCAAAGGAATCCAGACACGGATCTAGATCCCCGTAAAAGCAGACTTAAAAGAATGGAAAGCGAATTGCTAGCCCTATTAAACAGTGAAAAAACACCTGATGAGAAAAGAATCTTATACCAAGAAGCTCTGCAGAAATTTCTTCACGAGTACGAAAATTATAAGAGCCCTACAGAGATTCCTGTGGTTATTAGGCACAGCACGGGGGACGATGGACATGGCGACATAGGATCTGAGCCCGACGATACAGCTGACCAACCAAAAAGATTAGCCACACAACATATCGAACATGTATTAAAAAGCACCCTCCCACATACATTGATGAGTAAAGGCTTAAGTCTTTATAATCTATTGAATGAGGATCCAGCCATACAATGGACCGATACAGGCGAGATCATTGTGGAAGGATCAAAGGTACAGGGATCGAATATCGTAGACATTGTCCATGATCTGGTGAGAAAGTGGGATAGGCCATCACCATCAGGATGGAAGCATATTAAAGCAAGACTACAACAAATAAATGTCCCTAAAACGTTGATAGGAAATCTGAACAGGTTAAAAGACTTGGAACATGCAACGCATGTGACACAATTGAAGGCGCCGTCACCCCCGGCGGTAACACCTTTGAAGAGGAGCAAGAAGAGGTTAAACCAACCCTACCCACGTGCCTCTAAAATACGCAAATGGCTAACGTATTAACTAAACGCTATTATGACATTTCTAACCCATCCTCTTACGGCGGCGTAGATAGACTGTACAGAAGTGTTTACGGAGTAGGAAAAAAAGATGTTGAAAGATTTTTGAGGGAGCAGGACGCTTATACGCTTCATAAGCCTGTGAGAAAAAGGTTTAAAACAGCCAAGACAACGGCTTCCTCGATTGATTCTATTTGGCAAGCAGATTTAACAGACATGCAAAGATATTCTGTGTATAACGATGGTTACCGCTACATTCTATTCATAATAGACGTATTCTCTAGATATCTGTGGCTAGTTCCTCTGAAAAATAAATCACCTGAAACAGTTGCTAAAGCCACCAAAACGCTAATGTTAAAAGAAAACAGGGTTCCTGGCTATTTTTGTACGGATATGGGGAAGGAATTTATAGGCCGTGCTTTTCAGAACATGTTGACAGAGTTTAATATCAGCTATTACACAACCAATTCTATACATAAGGCTTCTTTAGCTGAAAGAGTTCAGCGCACCATAAAGGAACGCATGCACCGTTATTTTACACATAAAAACACATACAGATTTCTAGACATTCTGGAATCATTGGCATCATCCTACAACCGCTCACACCATCGCACGATTGGGACAACACCTAACGAAGTTTTAGAAAGAGGTACGCTCCCGAGAAGAGATGGATCACCACCACCACACCACTCGGCGCTTCAAAATCAATGATTATGTAAGGCTGTCGCGTTCGGGGAATAAATTCGCAAAGGGTTTTGAGCAAGGATGGACACGCGAGATTTTTAAAGTTAGGGCTATGAGACCTAAAGGTGAGATAATGATGTATTACATTGAAGATTTGAATGGGGAAGAAATCTCAGGAGGCTTTTACCGCGAGGAATTGCAGAAAGTTGCGTTTAATTTAGGAAAAAATGTGTTTAAAATTGAGAAAATTTTAGGAAGCAAAGGTTCAGGAAAGAGAAAAATGTACCTGGTGAAATGGCTAGGGTACCCAGAAAGCTTCAACACCTATATAAAAGCTGATGCAATAATGAAGCTTAAATAGTATGCAACATGGCTCCTAACCATTTCTACGTCACACTCCCGTCCTCCTCGTCCCTGTCTGTACACCCTAACAACACACTAGCCAACTTTGTAACAGAACTCCACAAGCACATTGAATTGGGTCGTGATTCGTATGAGGTGGGGATATGCGAAATTCAGCTGGACACCATCTTTTTAAATATTGAACATAAAGAACCGTTTTTACGATTCTTAGAGACATTGACGAGTGTGAAAAAGCTGGGGTAGCTATGGATGAAACTATGCGTATCGCTCGGACTAAGGTTGCACGGTATTACAGTACAGAAGTAAGACTAGGACCGGGTCAATATGGTTCGGCCGAGGATGTTGTGAGAGGCTTAAACGTAAGTTTAAGAAACTCAAACCTTACGAATGATTTAGTATACGAAATCGTAAACAACCCTGCACATACACTAATCCTAAAATCAAAGACTAACAGACGTATTAAAGACCATAGAAAGTTCCAAATTCTAACCAATGGCCGATATAGCGCAGCTTCCAAAGAGACACATTTCACGAGACACAGCATGACTTGTCCAGATTAATGTATCAATTGAAGATGGAGAAATTGGCTGAAAGGTCCCCAGACATGTGCTATATTTACAGTAATATAGTGGAGCACCAGTTTGTTGGGGATACCCAGGCACGCCTGCTGCGCATTGCTCACATCCCCAACCATAGAGGAAGGAGTTTGAGTATTACATATGACAGACCCCATTATGTGAATGTCGCAACTAATTTAATAACCAATATCTCAATATATATAAGAACGATTGAGGGTGAAAACTTCCCATTCGGTAACGGGAGCTTAACAGTGAAGCTACACTTTCGACGCACTGAGTTATAATGGATAGAAAGCCTTTCACCGTCTATCGAGGGGTGAGATACCAGCGCGGTAGTGGACTTGGATCCATTTTTTCATCCATACTACGTACGGCTGTTCCTTTGCTGAAGAGGGGGCCAGATACCTTGGAAGGAAAGCGCTACAATCAGGCCTTAACACTGCAGAAGACATATTGGCCGGGGCTAAACCTAAAGAAGCTCTAAAAAAACATTTAAAGCGTACACGGGACGAAATCATCAAAGATGCAAAGAGAAAAATGCGTGGTGGCGGGAAGAAGAAGAAGAGGGCTCCCCAAGAAGAAGGGGTCACGTGGTATTAAACGTAAAAGGCTATCAAAAAAGAAGTGCTGTAAGCGAATGAAACCTATGGTTGACCACTTTTTTGACTGATATAAGCTAAGGACATTGATCTCATGAATCATAGTTTGTTTACCACTTGTCGAGAGAGGAGTCACTATTTCGCCATGGCACGCTTCATCCACCCATGTAGTTCACAATGCTGTAAATCGGAGCTGTCCCTTTTTGAGCTGCCTCCAACCCAAGTTTCTATTGAGCACAGTGACTTTATTACAATTAACCCTTTAAACACAATTAGTTCCCCGAGTGCACCTATAGAATTCGTGATACCCAGCTCAGGCCCTTACTTTTTTGATCCAAGCTGTGTGCACATGTACGCTAAGCTACGTATAGCCCATTCTGATGGAACGGTCTGCGATGACAAATATGCTGTATACCCTGAAACAAACTTTCTGCACTCCATATTCAACCAGTGTGACGTATATTTAAATCAGACCAACATATCGGCAGGCACGGGGTACTATCATCTACGAGCCTATCTGGAAAATGTCCTCAACTTTTCCAAAGAAGCGAAGGCTACCTTTTTAAGTGCCGAGGGATATTATCAAACTAAAGATGAAAATAGTATAAAGGACAAATTTAAAAATTCTAAAAAGAAAATATACGAGTGTTTTGGACGGTTGCACACAGATTTCACTTTCCAGGAGAAGTTGCTTGTCAACGGGGTGGATATGAAAATAAAGCTCACCCGCACGAGTCCTGAGATCTGCTTAAATCTGGATGCTGATCAAGAAGAGGGTGCAAAGCCCGTTGTGGTTCACATTATGGACACATACCTCCGCGTACGGCGAGTGAAATTAAGTTCACCAAAACAACTAGAAATTGAGAAAAATTTACTAAACGCTACAGTGAAATATCCTATTAACAGAGTGCAAATCAAACTATATACGGTTCCTGCAGGGTTGGCATCGAAGCAGATAGAAAACATTGCCCTGGGAAATCTTCCTAAAAGGATATTAATCGGCATGCAGGACCATGCTTCGGTGAATGGAAAATATAAAAAGAGTGCCTTTAAATTCGAGAATTTCGGACTTAAAAATATAACTCTATACGTTAATGGCACTGCTTTGGGTGGAACAATGGGTACGGACTATTCATCAGACGCTGTGTTACCTCTTTGTGCCAGAGCCTATAGTAATCTGACCCATATTGCAGGTGATTGTGATGAGCTTGGTAATGGGGTAACGCAGGAAGAATTCATTGATCAATTTAACCTTTATCCGTTTGACATTACACCTGACTTATCTGCTAGCGTAAATACCCATTTAACCCACAGCAGAGCGGAAACATCTCAGTGCGGCTGGAATTCGCCAAGCCTATAGACGCTCCTATTAGTGTACTAGTATATCTCGAATCGCAAGCCCTAATAGAAGTAGATAGATTTAGGAGCGTTATCACTGACTTTTAAAATGGATGCTAATACACTTCAGAAAGTAATGGAACGAGTCACACGTTCCAAATTTATCGGCGTGTTTGCGAAGAATGAAACATTGAGTTTGCCAAGTACGCGAGAATGCGGTAGTCGTGAACACAGATGTCATCGGTAATGAAGGGATTCACTGGATCGCTGTCTATTTTAAAAATAGACAGCGCCTGTACTATTTTGATTCACTCGGTACTCAACCCTGGAGTGACCCTATTATTGTAAAATTTCTCGCTCAGTTACATATTCCCGAAGTTGTATGGAACCCATTTCGTATACAAGGATATTTTAGTAATGTTTGCGGAATGTACTGCGTCTCATTTCTCACGCATATGTCATGTGATAAAGAATTTATAAATTTTTAAATTTATTTGACCCGTGTCACACTCGCCGAAACGATGAAATGGTATGCAGACAGATAAAAATCCGTTTTCCAATTGTACGTACTCGTTGTATAGTATAATGTTTTTGTTCGTATATTTGTAACGGTATATTCTGTAGTTGGTTATTGTACTGATTTCTTTCATTTAATAAATTTATGAAAATATATTGTCTTCTTACCCCAAAAAGATCGAAAAACACTTACATTATTTCGGTGTGACATTGCTGACTGATCAGTATATCCTCCGTATTCATGACACGAGATTCTTCAAAAGATTGTATAACACGTGTCAAATCCTCATCGGACCTTAAAGGAATAATGTTCATTCTTTTAAAACATATACAGAGTATACAGGCAGATCCCCATTATGTGAAGATATCTTTGGTTCATTTAAGAGGAATAACATTGATTACCATAAAAAATTTCGATTTTAGCATAATGGGGATAAGAGGTAAAACCAAATAACATTGATTGCCATAAAAAAATTTCGATTTTTGGCGAGTATCTAAATGAAGTATTTGACGAGATACTACAACCCTCCATATATATATATATATAAATCGAATTATAGTCACTTACATTTCTATGGTAGTCCCTTGCGTCGGATTGTAAGGAGCGTCACTGCAAATATCTTCAACGGTTTGCGTTGGAAATAATTCATCACGGTCAATCGCGTTAAAAAGATTAATTGCCGTTAATGCTGCAGTGTCACTTTCTTCATACAAATCCGGGGAGACGTACAGGTCCATGGTGGAGGATGTGTGACATTGCTGACTGATCAGTATATCCTCCGTATTCATGACACGAGATTCTTCAAAAGATTGTATAACACGTGTCAAATCCTCATCGGACCTTAAAGGAATAATGTTCATTCTTTTAAAACATATACAGAGTATTCAGACAGATCCCCATTATGTGAAGATATCTTTGGTTCATTTAAGAGGAATAACATTGATTACCATAAAAAATTTCGATTTTAGCATAATGGGATAAGAGGTAAAACCAAATAACATTGATTGCCATAAAAAAATTTCGATTTTTGGCGAGTATCTAAATGAAGTATTTGACGAGATACTACAACCCTCCATATATATATATATATAAATCGAATTATAGTCACTTACATTTCTATGGTAGTCCCTTGCGTCGGATTGTAAGGAGCGTCACTGCAAATATCTTCAACGGTTTGCGTTGGAAATAATTCATCACGGTCAATCGCGTTAAAAAGATTAATTGCCGTTAATGCTGCAGTGTCACTTTCTTCATACAAATCCGGGGAGACGTACAGGTCCATGGTGGAGGGAATGATTATTCACTGACGCGAAAATAGCTACTGTTACTCCCAACTGAAAAATATCCCCTTTTATATGCACAATCGCCAAGCTCCGCCCCAAAAGACCAGATGTTCGTAGTGATTGGCTGCCGGTAGCTGGGTGGAGCTATGACGTGTACCAATCCGCTATAACGGGGCCGGACGACTAATGACATCTTTATATTTTCTCAAAGAAATATATCCTAATTATATTTTTAAAAAAGCATTCGGTTTCCACATTAAACTGTGGGTCTGAGGTGGAGTGAAAACTTTACCCGTTGTTACAATTCGAGCTAGTTGTTATTATTACTAAAGAGAAAATCATGCATGCTTTTCGGTCATACTACTGCCTCGGATCAAATGATCCTGTTATTTTAAATCCGGTTCAATAATCCTGTTATGTTGAAATGTGGAAGAGTAAGCAACGACTCCCTGACGAGATGTATTTCGGGCCACAGAACAGCTGTTCACTGAAGACTGCATGTTCCACATTTTATAATAAAGAAATTATAAATATATCCTAATTATATTTTTAAAAGAGCGTTCGGTTTCCACGTTAAACTGTGGGTCTAAGGTGGAGTGAAAACCTGAACCGTTGTCACTCTTCGAGCTAGTTGTTATTATTATTATTAAAGAGAAAATCATGCATTAACATGCTTTTCGGTCATACTACTGACTCGGATCAAATGATGCATTAACATGCTTTTCGGTCATACTACTGACTCGGATCAAATGATGCATTAACATGCTTTTCGGTCATACTACTGCCTCGGATCAAATGATCCTGTTATTTTAAATCCGGTTCAATAATCCTGTTATGTTGAAATGTGGAAGAGTAAGCAACGACTCCCTGACGAGATGTATTTCGATCCACAGAACAGCTGTTCACTGAAGGCTGCATGTTCCACATTTTATAATAAAGAAATTATAAATATATCCTAATTATATTTTTGAAAGAGCATTCGGTTTCCGCTCGGTCATACTACTGCCTCGGATCAAATGATCCTATTTTAAATCCGGTTCAATAATCCTGTTATGTTGAAATGTGGAAGAGTAAGCAACGACTCCCTGACGAGATGTATTTCGATCCACAGAACAGCTGTTCACTGAAGGCTGCATGTTCTACATTTTATAATAAAGAAATTGTAAATATATCCTAATTATATTTTTAAAAGAGCATTCGGTTTCCACGTTAAACTGTGGGTCTAAGGTGGAGTGAAAACCTGAACCGTTGTCACTCTTCGAGCTAGTTGTTATTATTATTATTAAAGAGAAAATCACGCATGCTTTTCGGTCATACTATTGTCTCGGATCAAATTAACCTGTTATTTTAAATCCGGTTCAATAATCCTGTTATGTTGAAATGTGGAAGAGTAAGCAACGACCCTCCATATATATATATATATATATATATATATATATATATATATATATAACCGAATTATAGACACTTGCAGAAATCCTTTCCTCGTGAAAGGAAAAACAATGCTTAATGCTTAACTTCTTATATTGAATAAATAACCACTCACTCGTGAAAGTTCCTCTAATTATATTTTTAAAAGAGCGTTCGGTTTCCACATTAAACTGTGGGTCTAAGTTACGTGTAAATATAAAATATTTTCATTGTAGAAATAATAATAATGATGATAATAAGAAACGGAGTGAGCGGTGTTTTTTGCTCGAATAGTTTGAAGAAGGATTAAGCCTCGTCCAAAAAGGTCTCTAGGGAGACGATTCGAATTGACCTAGTTTCTGCCTTTCCTCGTGTGCGTGTGTGTGTGCACGAGTTGTTTATTCGTTTATTATATATATATATATATATATATATATATATATCCGGGTTTGGGGAATGACAATCGTGTGTTTTGATTTTTTCCGTAAATTTTCTTTTCATTTGGAGTGAAGAGAGACTTATCAAGAGCGGACTGGAAGGAAGGTCTCTCAACCAGCAGGTGTTCTTCGAAAATACAAAGATGTCATTAGTCGTCCGACCCCGTTATAGCGGATTGTGTTTTGGCTAATTTCAACTTTAAATGAATCTTCCAATTGATTAACTATATAAATATATTGTGGTATTTTATATGGTTGAATCTTCCAATTGATTAACTATATAAATATATTGTGGTATTTTATATGGTTGAATCTTCCAATTGATTAACTATATAAATATATTGTGGTATTTTATATGGTTTGTGAGCACGAGTGATTCATTAGTTTATTATATATACAAGTACAGATGGGTGGGAGGATTTGGGGGAATGAGGAGCGTGTGTTTCGAATTGTTTCGTAAATTTTCATTTCGTTTCGTTATTCGTGACTTAAATATTTATAATAAAAATTAAGTGTGTAAAAATTATTTATTTAATAAACAGAATTTAATTGGATTCATCGATTAACTACCGTCATATAAATATATATTGTGGTACACTATTTAAATGGATGATTAATATATGGTTTTTGCTATTTGGAATACATGGCGCTATCTGGCAACTGAATACATGGCGCTATCTGGCAACTCAGCCAGAATAGAGGTTTATAAAAGACCGAGACGACTGACGGAGTCATTACAAGCTCGGCTTCCAGCCGAGCAAGGACCTCTGGTCCTTCTCTTTCTGGCCCTTTGGGAAAACCCCTTAGAGGCCTCTTAGGTTAGGTAAACGAAAATAGCTTGGGGGAGAACTCCGCCTCCAAGTTGCATGCCTTGCAATCAAAGACACCTAATCTCTCTCTCTCCTTCAGGTGTACCCCTCCCCCCCTTGGCTCAGCCAACTGACTGATTCAGCCAACTGGCTGATTAGGAGCCTATAAAACAACGCCTACTCGGCTGAAGTCTTAATATGCACTTGGCTCCTGCCAGGTGAACACCTCTCCTCCTTTCTCTCCTTTCTGGCCCTTTGGGGGGAATAGCTTGGGGGAGAACTCCGCCTCCAAGTTGCATGCCCCTTGCAACCCCGGTTGGCAACAAAGGGCCCTTTGGGGGTATTTTCTTATTTTTTTATTTTTTCCCCTTTTTTGCAACACCCCCACCCCCCTTTGCAACAACCCCACCCCCTCGCAACACCCCCACCCTCCTTTGCAACATTACGTAATCACTTGCAACATTCTTGCACTCTCCTCTTTTGCGGCTATACTACTATTTCCAATGCTTTATTTAACCATATGCAGTGGTGGGCACCGTTAACCAAAAAGTTAACTTCGATAACGATAATCCGTTAACCCCAATTTTTAACTCCGATAACGATAATCCGATAATTTTACTACAAAGTTAACGGAAGTTAACGATAATCCGTTAACGATAACTATTTCTTTACTAACATTTAAAAAAAATCAAGGAAAAAAGCTTTAAAACCCATAGAAAATGTTTATTTATGCAAAATCCAACAATAAATAGGTATTTAACTGTATTTTTATCAAGTTTTGCAACTTTTTTGCTTAATAACTTTTTTTTTATTTTTAATAAAAAATGTACTGATTACATGTTTTGAAACCCTTGTAACCACTAACCATTAACTAAATTTTAATTTACCAGAGAATTATTATGGCGGGAACTGAAAGGTAAAATTAAATTTTAGGCACATTTATTAAAGACTATGACACAATGAGGTGGTTGCCCTTCAGAAAGACCAACTTCTCAAAGTTAGGCCCAACTGCCAGTCTTGACCTCTTGGGCCTCAGGATGTCCTTGCCGAGAGAGAAGAGCCGTTCCACTGTGGCAGAGGACGGAATTGGCAGACTGAAGTTATGGCGGTTTGAATTCATTCGCGGAGCAGTGATCTTCCGTGAATGACTCCTCGCAGTTAACGTGTTAACGGACTTTAACAGACTAAATATCGAGTTATCGGAAGTTAACTGGTCCGATAACGATAAATGGAAATTAACTTCCGTTAATAGTCCGTTAAAAAAAGTTAACTTCGTTAATTAACTGTTATCGGATTAACGCTTTAGTGCCCAACACTGACCATATGTATAGATGTAACCATAGCATCAAGTGGGATAGTTCTAAAGCGCTTGTTAAAAACAGATATAATAGAAAGGAATATTCTAGAATGTGCATTTATTTATTTTAAAAACAATTTCAATAACAGTGCGGGGACGTATAAAATTGACGATATCATGTTAAAATTTCTTTTGCCTCTCATTAACCCTTGTTAAGTATGTGCTAATTGTTTTGTTTTTCCTGTACGTTGTATATATTTATGAGCATCTCGCCTTTTATCTTCATTCCCTGACGAGGTGTAGCTTTGAATACACGAAAGGCCTTGGAATCGTTTTTCTTTTTCCTTGTGGGTTTGCAGCATATATATATATATATATATATATATATATATATATATATATATATATATATGTTACTGTAAAAGCCCGACGAGTGGTAAATCTTAAGATTTACCGGTAAATCTTGACATTTACCATGTACATCTGGTAAAAGTCCGAAAAACAAGTGAAATTTTACTTATTTCGGACTTTTACCAATTCTACATGGTAAATGTCAAGCTTTACCTAACCTAACCTAACTAAAAGATGTTTGTGCAAGGCCTCTGGCCTTTTATGCAATTCAAAGTGCCACAACAGTTCACCATGCTGTAATAAATGAATTCGTTTTTTTTTTTTGTGCAAGAATTTTTCGCGTTTTTAAGTTGCTAGTATATTTAAATAAATGGGTTTTTTTCCCAGTTTTAGTAATTTCTCTTCAATCCTGGCTTTTACAACTTCTGATGGTAAATCTTGACATTTACCATGTAGATTTGGTAAAAGTCCGAAATAAGTAAAATTTCACTTGTTTTTCGGACTTTTACCAGATGTACATGGTAAATGTCAAGATTTACCGGCAAATCTTAAGATTTACCACTCGTCGGGCTTTTACAGTAATATATACACAGTGGTGGGATTCAAAAATTTTAAGAACCAGTTCGCCCTCCCCTCCCCTTTCCCCCTTCTCCTCTCCCTTCCGTGTCAGAAATGAAAACTAAAAAAAATGTTTTTATTGAAATTCTCTATTTAATTTCCTTTTAAATATTTCCAAATCGCCACTTGATTATCATTGTAGTCTTTATTTCTTCTTTTTTGAATCCTATTGTCATCGGCTGTGTGGTTATTTCTCAGCCACGTATGAACTGATGGAGTGGGGTCCCAGAAATTGAATGGAAGGCCAATCAAGTTAATTGCCATCAAATTTGCCACATTTTGAACTGTAAGACGGCTTCTTTTATCTGAATATATAATATTCATAGTTGGAAACCCTCTTTCTGCCTCCGCAGAACTAAAGGCAACATTATTGAAGATATTTTTAGCCTTTTGTATAGTGGTTGGAATCTCATGATTATGGCGATTTTTTAAAACATTTTCCGAATAGTCGCGGACAGTGGCGGCTCGTGACTTTCAGTTATGGGGGTGCTGCCTCAGAAATTGCGAACAATTGTGTCGATTATATATATATATATGAGAGAGAGAAAGTCGAATAGATAAATAGATAACTACTCACTACTCAGTCATAAAAATAAGTAAAATAGTATCATAAAATCAATTATAGGGTACTTACGCTTAACGGGTAATTTCGAATTTGCCAAAAATTTTATTTATAAACAAATTCCATTCTTCTGTTTTTATTCTGAGCGAAAAGGTCTATTACTTTTTCATTGAAATTCTGTGTACTGTTGATCAAATTTTTCTCTATTGAAATCATTGCAAGCGCATTTAGTCTTTCCTGGTTCATAGTGCTCCTTAAGAACGTCTTTATTCTTTTTAATGTTGAATGGCAGCGTTAAGCCTCGGATGTAGTCATGGGGATGGTCAAAAGAATTTTTATGAGCTTAGCTAGTTCTCCAAGAACATCTACTAGATTATTTTCAGTGATAAATTTCAGCAGATCAATTAACCTGTCGTAATTGTGCATATCAAGTCTACTGTAGAAAACTTTTAGTTCAGTAAGAAGCTTTTCTTTTTCAATCATGGGATATGCTTCAGTGGTCACCGTTACCTCTTCCATAGGCATTTTCATATTATAGCTATCGAAATTTTCCTTGGTAAACAGCTTAGCAGCTACTAATTGTTTGGTAAATGAATACCTCTCAGCTATGTCAACACATACGCAGTCGCACACTTCCTTTGCTTCAATCATGAGTGTTTTTGAAGAATTTTCACAGTACTCCGAATTTCTTATTTTTAAAATGGCATTGTTGAAGTTTGCTATATATTCTTGTACTTTACATGAGTCAATAGCTCGAGATTGCATTTGATTGTAAATGACTTCTACGTGAGGCATTATCTGATGAAAAAGTTTCAACCAAAAGATGAAGTTTTCTTTATTCAAAACGTGCAAAATTCCTGTTGCTTCTGAAATGGTTTGATCTGCGTTTGCTGTCGACTGTATTTCTTCAAGGCATTTTTTTAAGGGTTCGAAATTTTCATAGACGCGGTTTACGGTGCGTATATGAAAATTCCATCTAGTAGGGGAGTAAAGAAACCCCAGAAGCGCTCAAAGACTTCCCCATTCAGCTCGTATCTCAGAACAATAACCATTTGAGTGTTCAGAAACATCAGTTGTGCCATCAGCCATGACCGCCACAAACGAAGTTTCTTTAATTTCTTTTTTTATTTGATTGCGGGATACCTGCAGCACACAGTCAAGAATATCATTCTGAATGGGTTTGGAAACGCCCTTGAAGACTGTGTTGTTTTCTAAATGTTTTTTCAAATCGGGATCTAATTTTGATGCGAAATTAATTAATCCCCTGAATACACCTGGATTTGCCGAATCATTTTTCATCATGTCCGCGTAAAGAAATCTCAAAATTTCCGCAGAATTTAATGCAGTCTATTATTTTCGACAATATTTCACGATTTTTGGTAACTGTTATTATGTTCGATAATCGAGAGTTTGTAAGCCTCACTAAGTTTTTCTTTGATATTTACCGTTCCTAAAAGTGACAGGGAAATCACACTATCAATATGCTTCTTTGAACGCTCATGCTTTTCAGTTTTTTCTTTCATTTTGTTTATATTTGTAAAACCACTTTTTGTCCACGTCAAGTCACCACTGAATAGTATGCATTTTTAACTTTAGAACCACAAAGCCAACTTTTTCTTTGGTACCATTCTGAATTAAAACTACGAATATATTTCTTATTGTTACTTATTCCGGGCTGAGATATTTGAATTTCTGGTGTAGGGCGTCCTTCAGTTTTAATAGCTATTTTTTCTTGAAGAGATAACTGTGAAAAATTACGAGACTGAATTTTACTCACTGTCACCCGACTCACTTCTGGGGCTAGCGCAGCCATGATAATAGAATAGGCGCCTAGTTAAAATTTCAAAAAACAAAAAGTCACTTGCGGAAAAAATATTCTAAGAAATGAAAGCTATATATTGTAAATAATCCAATTATTATATAATTAACTTCAATCTCACGACAAAAAATAAATGATAACGAATCATTGATAAATGCAATTCGGAAATTAAATTTCGAATTAGCAAACGATACAGCAACACAACTACCACGTCAAACAAACAAATCGGCACTGCTCTGTCCACAGTGCTTTGGATCCTCTTAAACCCGCGATTCTGACTCGCTCTTCGTACGTCCGCCACCGAGGTTTCAAGCGTTTCGAACAAAATCTGGAACTGTTAAGTACGCGGTTCCACGGGAAGGCTGAAGCTACTTTCGTGATTCATTCGTTCGGCATTGAAATAGTTTAAGGAAAAAAGAATATAATCTGATTTAAAAACTCAAAGTTCATTTGAAAAAAAACAATCAGAGAGGCTATTTTAAATATTTAAATATAAAGATCATAAGATCATGGGGGTGCTGCAGTTCCACAGTGCCTACCTGCGAGCCGCTCCTGGTCGCGGAAATCATTGATGTTGATTTCATAATTAAAGATTTCATTGAATTCACACAATTTCTCTTCGGCGGCTTTCCAAGGGACAACAACTTCATCGATATTCCAAGAATATGGCTTAAGTATGTTCACTAGTTCATGAATTCTATTATCACTATTTTGTGCATTATTTCTTGTATTTTAAATGATCACAGTCCATCAAACTTGAGGTGACGTGTGTGTATATATATATGTATATAGTCTTAAGTCACTAAAAGGGAAATATCACTAAATCTAAGCTGAATGGCAACACGAAGGCATAAACGGACCAACGCGGCTGTTCGTATTGTTTTGGGCTAGCGTAGAGATGCTCTTTCCTATCTGACCTAATCGTTGGTGCTAAGTGTTTATTTGGTGGTGTTTCTAAGGTGACAAATGGGGTAGAAAGTTGTCAATACTTAAGTATAGTTAGGGGTAATGTCTATAGCTTCTAAATTAGAAGAGTAAGAGAGAGTTAGGTAGAGCTGTTTGTGGGACGCAGGAATCTATGGTAGGCCCAAAAAGGAATATCAAATTCAACGCACCGGTAAGTGCCTTTGTTTGTTGTCTAGGAACCTAATGACCTAACGGGGTATCCAACCCCAAGTTATCACATTTGGCGACGAGGATGGGATTGGATTTAATTAGGCTCATTGGTTTCAATTTGGCTCATTGGAATAAGTTTGGTTTATTGGATTAAATTTGGTTCATTGGATTAAATTAGGCTCATTGGATTTAATTTGGCTCATTGGATTTAATTTGGGCTTATTGGGTTCAAGTGGTTGTTTGGAAATTGGATGTAGCCTAGTGGGTCGTCCGACTTGGTTTGTTTGTGTGGGTAAGCTACCGTACTGTAGCTTAGGTCTCGCCGGCCTAACTCTAAAACTAATTCCTACTCAGCCCTAACTCTAAAACTAATTCCTACCCAGCCCTAACTGGGAAGTAACTAGATCAAATTTAAACCAAATCTAACCTACTTCACTTTATCTGGCCTAATTCGGTTTTGCTCTAGCATGTCGGTGATTGACCATATAAGCCCCTACGAAGACTCTGGGGAGGACTTCGAAGCTTATGCCACTAGGGTGAGGTTGTTTTTCGAGGCAAATTCCATTCCTGATGCTAAGAAAGTACCTACCTTTTTAACTATAATAGGCCCTAAAACGTTTGGCTTAGTTATGGACCTAGTTGCTCCTAAAGCACCCGAAACTTGCACCATAATGAATTGGTACAGGCCCTAACCGATCACTACAAACCCCGAGTAGTTCTCATCTATGAACGTTTCAAATTTTATTCGAGACATCAGACGGTAAATGAAAGCATTGCAGAGTTTGTTGCAGGAATAAAAAGCCATAGCCGGACGTGTAAATTTGGGGACAAATTAGACGAAATGCTAAGAGATAGGTTTGTAATGGGTCTCAAAGAGGAGTCTACCCAGAGAGCCCTATTAGCTATACAGGACCTAACCTTTAATCAGGCTGTAGAAATAGCTGCGGCTAGAGAAGCAGCTGCTAAAGATGTTAGAGCTTTTGGCAGTCACAGTAGTAGGCAAATAAAAGGTATGCGGCAAATACGACTAAGCCTACTAATTCAAATGCTAAACAGGAGGAAAAGCCTTCCAGGCCATGTACTGGGTGTGGGAAACACCATTGGAAGAAGGACTGTCCTTTTAAAGAAGCAGTTTGCCGAAACTGTAATAAAATAGGCCACATAGCTAAAGTTTGTTTCTCAAAGAAAACAAAGGGGGGAAATTCTAATTATAATATTTCTAGTGTAAATCCTAAAAAGGAAAATGCTTCGAACACTGGGGTGGAGTACCTATTTTATGAGCAGCAAAGTGGTAATAATACAGGCCCATATATTGTAGAAGTAGGCCTAAATGGAATTACAGTTCCTCTAGAACTAGATACAGGTGCTGCCCGAACTGTCATGTCCAAAACAGTTTTTGACAAAACTTTCAAAAATACACCTAAATTACATGCATCTAAAACCATATTAAAAAAATACGGGGACATACAAATACCTATTTGTGGAGAAGCATCCGTCACAGTTACACTCAACCAGAAAACTTTGTCTCATCCCTTAACTCTTTTAGTGGTGGATGAGCAAGGGTCTACTCTACTAGGCCGTGATTGGATTGATGTTTTCAAAATGCCGATTGACAAAATCTTGCCTAAGGGTCAGGCAGATGTGCATACACTCTCGTATCCGTCTGACATAGACTCATTGTTAAGGGAGTTTTCTTCTGTTTTTGGGCCTGAAGTAGGCAACCTAAAAGGCCATCAGGTCTGTATAGAAGTAGATCCTAATGTAACTCCGGAATTTTTTTAAGGCTCGTTCAATTGCGCATGCACTGCGGGAGAAGGTAGATTTAGAAATTGACAGGCTGCTCAAAGATAAAATTATCGAACCAGTCACACACGCTAAGTGGGCTGCCCGGCTGCCCCGGTAGTTCCTGTACTAAAACCGGACAAGTCCGTGCGGTTATGTGGGGATTACCGTTTAACAGCAAATAGAGCAGTCCTTCTAGATTGTTACCCTATACCCATGCCTGATGAATTATTTAGCTCTCTTACTGGGGGTAAATATTTCACAAAACTAGATATGTCCCAAGCCTATGCTCAACTAAGTTTAGATGAAAATTCTAAAGAACTAACTATCATAAATACGCACCGAGGCCTATATAAGTACAATAGGCTATGCTATGGAATAGCATCGGCTCCGAGTATTTTTCAGAGGACAATGGACCAAGTTCTAGATCACATTCCGGGGGTACTTTGTTTTCTAGATGATGTCCTCATTTCAGGTTCGACTAAAAAAGAACACCTAACTAGATTAACCACAGTTCTAAAAAGATTCCAGGATGCCGGACTTAAGCTAAAGAAAGAAAAGTGTTCGTGGGTCACTAACGAGGTTTCATATTTAGGGTCCCGCATAGATGCTTCAGGCATTCATCCAACGGTGGATAAATTAGAAGCAATAAAAAATGCACCACCTCCACAAAACATCACACAGTTACAAGCTTATTTAGGTCTCCTAAACTTTTATAGGAAATTTTTGCCTAATGCATCGACTTTCCTTGAACCCCTAAATAAGCTATTACGATCTGGGGAACAGTGGAGATGGGAGAAAACCCAAGACGAAGCATTTGAGGCTTCAAAGGACGTACTATTAAAATCCACTCTCCTAGTGCATTATGATCCTAAACTTCCTCTCATAGTTTCAGCAGATAGCAGTTCTTATGGAATTGGGGCAGTGTTACCTCACCACATTGATGGTGTAGATAGGCCTATCTGTTTTGCTTCTAGAACACTAACTGAGACTGAAAGACGATATGCACAACTTGAACGTGAAGCATTAGCCTTAGTATTTGTAGTAAAAAAAATTAATTTCTATCTATGGGGTCATGAATTTAAACTAATTACTGAACATAAGCCTCTTTTAGGTTTATTTTCACCTAATAAAAATATTTCAGTTATGGCCTCAGGTAGGATTCAACGATGGGCACTGATTCTACAAGCCTATAAATTTACTTAGTACAGCGGTCAGGAAAACTTCTAGGTATGGCTGATGCGCTAAGTAGGTTGGCTTTAGAAAATCCAAATGATTGTGAACCTATACCTACAGAATGGGTTCACTTGGTGGAGTATTTGGAATCCACTCCAGTATCTGCGGTACAAATAGAGCAGTGGACAAAATCAGACCCTATTCTGTCTAGGGTCATCCATTACTTCTCAGTAGGTTGGCCTACTAAGGTTGAGAGTGAATTACAGCCTTTTTATCAACGTCAGTCTGGCCTCTCGATTCAAAATGGCTGTCTCTTATGGGGCCACAGAGTGATAATTCCAAATGAAGGCAGGTCGAATTTAGTGAAGGAACTTCACGCTGAACACATGGGGGCAACAAAAATGAAAAAGCTGGCGAGAGCTTATTTCTGGTGGCCCGGGTTAGATGGAGAACGCGAATCATTGGTTCGTTCCTGTCAACTGTCAAGGCTGCCTAGAGAACAGAGATCTCCCAAGGAAAAGTCCACTTCATCCTTGGGAATGGCCTACTATACCGTGGCATAGGATCCATGTTGACTATGCAGGTCCTATAAATAATATCTATTTCCTAGTCATTGTAGACGCCTACTCTAAGTGGGTGGAAATTTTTCCAACCACTTCCACGACTTCGGGTGTTACTATTCGCTTACTCCGTTCGTGTTTCGCTCGATGGGGTTTACCCGTTGTCCTGGTTTCCGACAGTGGTACTTGTTTTACCAGTGAGGAATTTCGTTCTTTTGTCCACCTAAATGGCATTAGACATGTCCGGTGTTAAATAAAAAAAATTAAATAAATTGAAATAGAACATTTTATTTTCAATTATAGGGGTAACTTTTGCTTTTCCTAATTAAAATTTGTTTATTCTACACTAATATGAAATGAAGCGAAGTGAAATGAATTGAAAAGGCTTATTACCAGACTATAGTCCATATGATAAAAACTATTAAGATACATTATGTTGTTTAGCTAACATAAATATTATTATTTACCCTCAATAACCATCTTAAATAATATTATTTGTTTATCGTATATATATATATAACTTTTTAAAAAGATTAGGATGAACATGCAGATACATGCAATTTATATTTCATAAATTCAATCATCGATGCGTCTTCATTCTTTGTCATATAGCTCAAGCCAGTTAAAATGTATGTATTTTATGCCGTATACCTGTAAACGAACCATTCATCTCACACGCTACATCAAACTGTGTGATGAGGCCTTAAAATTAAAGGCAAATATGTTATCCTCATCTAAACATCCACTTAAACATTATTACTAATATTGATTTATTGTTATTATTATATATGTACACAGGTTAAGAGTATTTAAATTAAACACACTGATATCAATTCCTTTCACAATAAAAGCCTCTAGATATAGATAGATAGAATAACCTTTATTAATAATAATAAAATAAATAAGTTTTTTCAATTTACAATGACATGAATAATTGTGAAGTTCGACTGTTTATTTTATTTAATTTGGCACTTAAGCTTTAGGCTTTACTGGGCTCTTATTAAAATAAGCAGCTAGTTGTTATAAATTTATAATAATAAATAAATAAGTAAGTAAATAAGTATTATTAATAGTTAAAACGTGTATTACAATATTAAACAATATTAATAGACTATTAAACAATATTAGTGGACATTAATCCTAGATTTTTGTTAGTATGCCATTATTAATCGGGGTTTCAACTTGGTTTTAAACAAATTTACATTCACAATATTTTTTATATCGGCATGCAAGTCATTCCATAGTTTCAATCCAATGAAAACGGGTAGTTTTTGAGATGAAGACAATCGAGGTATAACAAGCTTTGATATATTTCTCGTCTGATACGAGTGGATTTCTTGATGAGTTACAAAATATCTATTTACCCATTGCAAATTAATGATTTTGTTCTTACGCTTGTAAATAAAAATAAAATGTGCCAGTTTGGTTATATCGTTGAGCTTTAGTAGGTTTAGCTCTTTAAATAATGCACTAGAGCAGTACTTCTTAACCTGGGGTAAATTTACCCCAGATTTACCCCAGGTTGTATTTCTTGGTTGTAGGGGCTAAATTTTGGAACCGCGGAAAAGTATCACGCTTTTTGAGACGTAAGGTTAAATCAGACATAAACAAAATATTGTTTACCACGACTGAGTAGCAATGCTTTGAAAATCCTCATCCCGGCTTTTCAACTATGCTAACCATCAGTGGCGGACTGGCTCATAAAATTTTGTCTTCCAAAGGGGCCAGGGGGCCCATAACCCCATTACATAATTCAATTCCAGTCCTATCCTAATAGGCCTATTTATGAGTTAAGTTTGTTTAAATAAAAAAATTAATATTTTTTTATAAATTTATTTTACCAATAAGTACAAATATTTTACAAGTACTGCCTGCATATACATACATACGTATATACATGCTATACTAAGAGTAGTTTTTTAAGTTCATTACTCGAGTTTGCAAATTGGTCTATTATAGTTTCCATGTCTAACTCATCCAACATGACCTTTTCTATAGACATCAACATGTATGCTTCCAGATTCTCCTCCGACAAAGAATTTCGTAATCTTGTTTTTATTATTTTAAGCTTAGAAAATGCCCGTTCACACTGAACTTGAGTCACAGACAGTGTACAGATAGCTTTGTACATTTGGTAAAGATTATCATATGCCTTGTCATTAAGTCTGTTCGATGCAAGAATATACAGAACACATGATGGACAATTGGTCCCTGACCACCTGGTTTCATCAATTAGCTTTAATCGTTTCATCTTTTCTTTCCCCAGATGATGTCCAACAACTTCAATCCAGATGGCCATTCGCTTATATGATACCTTCACAAATTTTGCTAAATTCTGTAGTAAATTGAAGAAGGAAACTGCTGGTACACAACACTTCGTGGTTTTAGTAACTACTAAATTGAGTACATGGGCATAGCACCATACATGAACATGCTGATCAGCTACATCAGCAATTTTACTCTGTAAGTCATTATATTGTCCATGGTAGCTTGCAGCGCCATCTGTGCTATCTGATAAGCAGTTTTTCGGATCTATTTCAAGACGTTGTAATATTTAATTTAATAGGTCAAAAAGTCCCTGCCCTGTACCATCATTGCTTGGAACAATTGCAAGTAGTCGTTCATGGATAGTACCATTTAGTACATATCGAATAACAATACTAAATTGATCAATTGATGAAATATCCTGGGTTGAATCTACTTGTATGGAATAATACTTGGCCTCAGCAACTTCTTGAGTAATTTTTTCCTGTATCATATTCTTCATAATTTGGGTCAAAGAAGAGATGGTTGTTTTACTCAAGAATGTGACAAGACTACCACGACCTTTACTTTGTGCCTTTCTTTGTTTTTCCAATCTTTCACATCGTTGTTCAGACTTTTCCTTCACCATGGAAACATGAGAAGCCATAATAGGATCATATTTTGCCATCAACTGCACAGTAGCCAAGAAATTTCCATGATTTTCTGTTTCATCAAGAAGAGAATATGCTGACTCATTTCTGTGTCCACGAAAAGAAAGAGCTTGTTTACCTAACATTGTTATTATATCTGCAACTCTGGCAACAATATTTCTCTGCTTTAGTACTTCATCTTTTCGCTTCTGCAATGATGCATCGAAAAAACGAGCTAAACCACCATCATTTACTACACTGATATATTCCTGAGCATCCTTGCTATGCATACCAGTTGATTCATGCTCTGATAAGCACTGGCTAATGCGTCTGTAATCATTAAATCCTCGCACAAAAGCAGATGGGTTAGAAGGGGTTGGTGACTCAAATGCCAAGCAAAATGAACAATATAGTAATCTATTCTTCTTATTATATGTTAACCAGTGTCATGAGACAGTGTCACCCATAATTTTTCACTTATATAACTTTACATTAAATGGCAGATCATGATCATGTGGCTGAATTGGATGCTCTTTGAAAAAAGATTTCAAATCTGTTCGTGCAGGATATTGAAAGAGCTTATCCTGTCTAAATGTTGGTTGATTCTCATCATTATTTAAATCAGCTACTAGATCTTTTTGATTATGTACATGTACAGGCCCGGGTTCAGTTACTGTTATTCCACCAGCTAATTCAGAATCATAAAAATCAGCATCTACAGTCTCAAAAACGTTAGGCTTACCTTCATGAACAGTTGTAGTTTAATTTCTCTGTAAGTCGCTTTCCTCTTTTTGACATGTATATATAGGTGTTGATATCATAAATACTGTTATAGGCCTGCACTTTTTTGCTGAATCATTTCTCTCTGCTTTTCGTTTATCTTTCCGTTTCTGTGCTCCAGATTTCCGTTTCATGTGTTCCATTTCCTTACCTAAAATATAAAAAAAAAAAAAAAATTAATAAAGTAATCTGATTTACTTATTGCATTTAATATAATCAAGATCAACAAATTTCAAAACAAATAACAATGCTTGAATTATACTATAATGAATGAATATATGTATTCTGTAACTGTATTGTAATGTAATTGTAATGTAATGTATTGTAATCTTTTCTCAATACTATTACATGTATTTTCTTATTTATTTTTATATCTATCTTTATATATAGCAGCTTTATATAAAATATATACATAACTCTATATATCTTTTATATATGGACATAGAAATGGGTAAAATATAATTATACATATATAACAGCAATAACAAAAATAAGAGACTTACTTTGATAAATTGGAATTGATTTTAATGAAGCATGTAGGCAACTATTAAATAAACTAATGAAGTTAAAAATGTCGCAGTGACAGGCAGGTTGGCAAAACTGTATTTTAGGCACGTAAATTTATTAAGTTTTGCTACTTTCTAAAAGTTTAAAACCTGCAATAATTTTAACAAATTAAAGAAGTTATCAATACATTTGCCTTTTCATATACTATTAATAAATACAAAATAAAAAATACAAAAAAAATTACAATATTAATAAATACAAAATAAAAAAATACAAACAAATAATTACAAAAATCTAAATAAATTATATCTATTTCATGTAATAGAAATACTGTCAACACCCTCAATTAAGATTCTAGGATATATCTCATCAGGCCCAACTGATTTATATTTATTTAAACTTTATATACGAGTATAATAGATTGGTTGTCACTTTTTTTTACCTCAGGTCTAGGGGGCCAACTTCCCTTTTTTCTAGGGGGGGCCCATCTGCCACATGGCAGAATGACAGCCTAACCAGTCCGCCACTGCTTACCATCAAGTCTAAAGCACGAAACGCTTAATGTGGAGTGTGACCTGCGTTGCGCGCTCTCTACTACTTCCCCTGACATTGACGAGCTGGTTTGCAAAAAGCAATTTCAGCCATCACACTAATTATTTATTATTACTTATTGATAATAAAGTTTGTCATTGAGTCTAGTTTGTTTACTTAACCGTCTTAACGCTTAACATATTTAAAGGGAGGGGGGGGGGGGAATCTGGCTGGGTGAACCGGTCGAAAGGGTAAATTACACGAAAAAGGTTCAGAACCGCTGCACTAGAGTGATCAAGGAAATCAGCATCAGATAATAACCTTATTGCTCGTTTTTGGATGACAAAGATACCATTTAATGCGTTGTTAGCGGAGTTTCCCCAAACAAGGGGGCAGTATGTTATATAAGGAAGAACGAGAGTATGATAAAGAGTCAATAAAACTTGTTTAGGGACTACATTTCTAAGTTTAAACATTATAGCAACGCTCCTTGAAATCTTTTTCGCGATATAATTTACATGATCACTCCATTGCAAATTCTTATCTAGCATTACACCAAGAAATTTTGTTACATCACACGCCTTTATGGCAATTTCATTAACATTAAGTTCATCAAGATATACATTTCTTGTATTAGTAAAAATCATGAAATTTGTTTTACTAGTATTTAGGAAGAGTTTATTGGTGGTCAACCATTTCATTACACTGATGAATTCTGAATGAGATATATTCTTAGCTGTATTAACATCTTTACAAGAAAAAGAGACAGTTGTATCATCTGCAAACATTATGAAGTTCAGTATATTAGATGAACGTGGAAGGTCATTTATATATAATAAAAATAACAGTGGACCCAGAACTGAGCCTGTGGCACACCATGTTTGACAGGCGCTTTAGTGGAGCAAACCTTATTTACTGATACAAAATGATCTCTATTGGACAACATCCAAATAAGTAGGTTTGACCAAAAAAAAAAAAACTTTCTCATTTCCAGTTAATAGAAAACGTGGAAAGGTCTTTAGAAGGCATAACTCTAGTATTTAGCATCGTAGCAAAGATTGTTGACTAAATATAGCACCAGTCCTTCATGAGGCAATACCACCAAAGTTCAAAGCACATCTTCAACCATAATTCAAGTGGATCTTTCATTACATGGTCGCTTCCGATTTATTTAAGCAAACCTGGAAGTTGCATACTCTCAAATTCTGAATGCTTTATACAACAAAAGGAAGAAATCGTAACTTCTCTCAAAACTCCTAATTCCATTATTCTAAATCCACGTATTCTCTGTGATATATATATATATATATATATATATATATATATATATATATATATACACACAGTACTTACTTATGTCGGTTGATTTTTACGCATTCTTCAACAGAATGTACACCATTTTTCTGTTGCAAGCTAGAAGTCGGGCGTATGAGAAAACTGTGTTGTTGTTATTATTATTATTATTTAGTAGTAGTAGTAGCAGGGTGTTAGTATTTTTTTGGGGGGGGGGTCAAAATCCCAGCTGAGCCGTGAACGGCCAAAATTAGGTCCTACCTCAGGGTTGCTGACTCGATGTGGGCCTACCTTAGGCCTCAGTTGCATGAATTTAAGATAAAAAACAAAAGGGGCACTATTTATGGTCTTTCTAAACCTTGCAACAACAACACAACCTGCACTATTGCACGATGCAACAATCTAAACAACCAAACTGAATTGCAAGAGAGCTCTCTATAAGCCCAGACCCTGTAAGTACGGCATTCCACAAACGAATAGAAAAGACGCGTAGCGCCCCAAAAAATGATGCCACAAGAGTGCCAAAACAATGATGCCACAAGAGCCCAAAAATGCTAGCTCTAAATTAAGTGAATTTTTCACTAACCTTACAATTATGAGATGGATATATATACACCTTAACTTAATATATACAAGCAATGCTGCATCAATCAGCTTAGTCATCATATCGCCTTGGGACAACCATGGTTCTTCCTCTTCTAGATTTTCTAACACTCCCCACCGAAGAGGCATTGTTGTCATTACCTTCTGCGAGGTTAGCCAAGCCTTCTCCATGAGGCTGTAACTCAAATGTTTCATCTTGACTATCTGTGTTTTTGCTGATTTCTAAAGCATAGAGTTTTTGTATAGGTCTCTTTAATTTTCCTCCTGAAGTTTTTACCAGTGCAGACCTAACTAAATTGTCTTTGCCAACAAACAACTCTTCAATTATTCCACGCTTCCAGCATTGCCTTGGTCTGTCATCCCCAATCATTACCATTTCTCCCACCTTGATACAATTTGCATTGGAGCCCTTTACATTGCCTGATGGGTAATAATTGAGTTCTGGCAAGTATTCCATCTGCCACCTCTTCCATAACTGATCTTGTAGCTCTTCAAGGTACCTGAACCTTCTGGTTAACTCTCCTTGAGTGCTCTGGATAGGTTGCAAGTCTTCTGGCACACTGGGGCTCGATGTTAATTGTTTACCACAAAGAAAATGATTTGGTGTCAATGGCTCTGCATCCTGCATACTGTTATAAACAAAAGTGATAGGCCTACTGTTTACCATTGCTTCTACTTCACATAAAACAGTGCAGAATTCTTCTTTGCTCAAATGAGCATTAGCTAAAAGTTTCTTTAATGGACACTTTACACTTCTCACTAGCCTTTCCCAAAATCCTCCCCACCATGGTGCTCTCTCAACAATAAACTCTCACTGTACCCCTTGGTGTGAAAAGTAGGATTGGAATCCTTCCTCTTTTAGCAAGGACCAAACTTCTTGGAGTTCCTTTGCAGCTTTTTTGAAGGTTTTTGCATTATCCGATATGATTTTATTTGGGAAACCCCTTCTGTTCACAAACCTTTTAAAGGCCAAAAGAAATACATCACTACTTAAGTTGCTTACCAACTCCAAATGGATTGCTCTGGTGGTAGCACATGTGAAAAGACATATATAACCTTTGTTAGACTCCCCTTGCTCATACACATAGACTGGACCTGCAAAGTCTACTCCCACTACATCAAATGGGGCAGTATAGACACACCGTTCTCTTGGAAGTGGAGCCACCTTTTCATAATAAGGCTTTGCACTCCAACGCTTGCAAACCACACATTTATGCAAGACCTTTTTTACTACTTGTCTAATTTTGGGAATCCAAAACTGTTGTCTGATCTCTATTATCACTTCTCTAACTCCAGCATGTAACAACTTATGATGAATATCCAGGATCAAAAGGTCCACAAAGTGCCCCCCAGAAGGTAGCAAAATTGGATGTGTTTTCTCCTCTGGAAGCCCAGAAAACTGTAGTCTACCTCCTACTCTCTAAATCCTGATCCAAAAACACATCCAAACCCTTGAGAGCAGAATGTGTTGGTAGAACCTGTAATGGACGGCTGGTGAGCAATTCCCTCTCTTCACCAAATTTTTCCTTCTGCACATATACCACCCAGTATTTCTTGGCTTGCTGAATCTCCTTACTGTTCAGAATTCCTTCCCTTCTTGTTTCTCCTTTAATATTGTTGGTAAATCTATATACCCATGCTGTCACTCTTAACAACCTTTTCAGACTGCTAATGTCCTCAAGCCTCAATATGGGGTCCTGCTGCATAACTTGACAACTGTTCACAGTGCATTTTCTCACCTCACTCACCCATGCTTCTTCAGCCTGGCATTCTCCTACAATAGGCTGATTAGAAGGCCAGTTTTCACTTCCAAGTTTTAGCTCTGGCCCATTCCACCACAAACTTGACTGTGCAAGGTCTTTCACTGAAATTCCTCGTATTGATAAATCAGCGGGGTTTTGGGTGCCTGGACAATGCTTCCATTGCTTGGGATCTGTGTGCGCTTGAATTTCCTCCACCCTATTGGCAACAAATGACTTCCATTTCCTTGCCTGGCTTCTTAACCAGTGCCAAACTATAGTGGAGTCTGTCCAATAATAGCTTGGAATTTCATAGAAGGCCAAAGACTTTTGCACTGTAACTGCAAGCCGACTAGCAATAACTGCACCCATCAATTCCAACCTTGGAACAGAAAGCCTTTTCAAAGGTGCTACTCTGCTCTTTGCAGCAACCAACCTGCAACTTACTTCCTCTTGCAATGTGCCTCTATATAAATACAAGTTGCATAGGCTTCCTCACTTACATCACAAAAGATGTGCAGCTCCAAATTGTCTGGACTATTGTTCAACTCTTCAAAGCACCATCTTGGGATTTCAATGTCTCCCAGATGTGCCAATTCTTTGAACCAATATTTCCACCTTACCACCATATGATCAGGTAACTCTTGGTCCCAACCAAGTCCAATTTCCCAGAGGCTCTGAAACCAATTTTTTTTACTTTATCACAAATGGAGCCAGGAATCCAAGAGGATCAAAGACCTTTGAAGCCAAACTAAGAGCTGTACGTTTTGTCCACCTTGTCTCATTCTCAGCCAGCTCTACTAAAGATTTCCCATTGAAGGTAAACAAATCCTCTCCTTGCTGCCAAACAATACCTACCACTTTTGCGTCTGTGCCCACAACTCCTTAATACCAGAATCCTCAATACTTTCTGCTGCATCAGGTACTACACAGGACTGACTCATAAACTCTTGTAATTGAGAATGATTGGTCTGCCATTTTCTAAGCTCCATGCCAGCCTCCCTCATTATAGCTCTAGCCTCCATGAATATCTGTTTAGCGACTTCTATATTATCCACGGAACACAGCAAATGATCAACATAAAAATTTTTCCTTATGTGTTCAATAGTGTTAGGATAGACTTCAGAATATTTCTTAAATCGTACTGCATAGTAGCTGCCAACAGAAATGGACTAGAGCTGAGGCCAAACAACACTGACTTCATTCTATATGCTTGAACCTTAGGTTCATTTTCCAACAAGTCTTTCGTATCCACCCACAAGATACCTTACTGCATATCTGTCCTCTGGTTTTAACTTTATCCGCAAAAAGGCTTGCTTCACATCTGCAGTCAATGCTACTCTACCAAACCTGAATCTCAGTAACAAGGAAAATAAATCTGCATTTAAATTTGGCCCAGCATCCAAACAGTCATTCAAGGACACACCACTTTTGTCCGTGCCTGAGCCATCAAAAAGTACCCTCAGTTTGGTGGTAGTTTTGTCTCGCTGTACCACTGCATGGTGTGGCAGATAATGTGCCTCCTGGCTCACCAGCTCACCTTGCACCCTTTCAGCATAGCCCTCCCTTACATAGCTTAGGATGGCCTCATTGTATTCAATTAACAACTCCTCATTTTTTCTTAGCCTGTACAATGAAGTCTCCAACCTCCGATTAGCTAACTGAAGGTTTGAACCGGGTTTGCAAGAATCCTTCCAAGGGAGGCCAACTTCATAGCAACCATCTCTAAACCCAATCCCTCTTTCAAATTGCTCTAAAACATCACTGTTCACTGTACTTGCCTGTTTGTCCTTTATGCCAATGGATTCAAGTTCCCAAAACGCTTTCAAATGCCTTTCCAAACCATGGCTGTTCTCCTCAATCTTAACAAAAAGAGTTTTAACCTCCATTTCACTGCAATAGCTACCATGTAGCATCCAGCCTAGCTTACTTTCAATAGCTACCGGGCCTCGAGATGTGCGGACAATATTATTAGTGATGAAGTCCCAATAATAGTCAGCTCCAATCAAAAGACTAATATCTTCTGTTCCTTCAAACTTATTATTGCCCAAATTAATTCCTTTAACTTGCAATTCTTGGACACATGCCATATCTAAACAAGTAGTGACTGGAGCACAAAGTTCCTCAATCTCTACAGCTTGGACCTTGATAGTGGGACTCTGTGGTAACAACTCCTTAACCAGAACTTCTACCTTCTTAACTTCGGTTCGGTTTTGAACGGAACCCCAAAACCCAGAAATTCTTAAATTTTCCCTCTTAAGTTCTTTAAACTTCAATTTTCTGGAAGTTACCACTATCAAACAACACTCTTACAGCAGCTTCTCCATCATTCCCAATTAATAAGGCTGCAGTTGTTTGCAATAATCCCACTTTACTTTTACTCCCTTTCATAGCAGTAACATGTGCCACTGATGTCTCTACTTCTGGGGTAGGGCTACTAGGAGTGTTTTCACACAATAATGGCTGATGCCTGCCATGACATTTTTTGCACAAAATTTTAAACTTACAAAACCTTGCTCTGTGACCTTTCAAAAAACATTTAAAACATGCTGTAGACTTAGTTACCCTGTCCTTTCTCTCCTCAAAAGGTAAAGCCTCAGCCACCTCACATTTATGACTTTTGTTTGCCTTCACAAAATATGCATTCCTTGATTCCCTTTAATTTATTCTCAGAGGATGCATGTAGAGCTGACACTGTACCTGGGCTATTCATTTTTGTAGAAACCTTGGTGCTGCGCCTGCCTTTGTCCCCTTGTTTAACATCCCACTGTGCAAACTCAATTCCCTATCGTCTTGCTAATTCTGTGCCTAAAAGACCTAACATCTGCTGAAGGGGAATGTACACATGTTCTGTAGAGTGTCCCCTACTTAATTCAAGCAAAATTGAGCTAGGCAATTTAGACTCCCGTATAGTGACCAACATTATACCATACCTTTCCATTCCTACACCCAAGTTGTCCAGGGACCTAGTTCTAACTTCAAGTTCATCATATAACTGCCGTAACTCTTTGACACTATCGGGATTATTAACAGGAGGTATAGCTAAAAGTTCACGGAGGTGGCTTTTAATTAAGATCTCTGGCTTACCAAACCGTTTCTTTAATATATCCCAAGCCACATTATAATTAGCCTCTGTTAATGCTAATCCTGCTATTGTCTTTGCTGCCTCCCCTTCCAAGAGGGACTGCAAATAATTAAACTTCTCCACCGCACTTAACACTTGACTAGAATGAACTGCTGATTGAAAACTGTCTGCCCATCCTTGCCATTCCTGAATATTCCCATAAAATGTTTTGAGTACAAGCCTCGGTAATTGAATTGCAGATCTGTTAACCTTAACTTCACAAACACCATTTGTTGAGTGTTGTGTTTCATTATTAGACCTGGTCTCTAACTGTACTGGGCTGCTAAACTCTTTTGCTCGGTGGCCTACTTTAATTATATTATCAATAATCTCTTCAAAGTAAATTATGTTATTTTCTATTTCATCCTCTTCTATAAGAGCCTCAATTTTAACATTTACTTCACTTAGAGCAACCATTTTAGTTTCTAATATGGAAAGCTGCGCAGTCACTAAGCTTAAATCCTCTTGCTCTATGGCAGAATCTATAGTGGCAATGACCTTTGTAATTAGACCTTTGTAGGCGCTTCTCCTTTTTTTAAACTTGTTCAATTCAGCTGCACTCATCTTCAATGCAAACAACAATTGGGCTCAATGCCAAATAAGGTGAATTGGCAAAAATACTTAACCAAACTGATCAAACGTAAATTTTGCTTTTTTCAAATAAACTGAATTGCTTGGTTCGGGTACTGACCAACCACCGCTATGGAATATCAAATTTTCCACCCAAGTAACTGGCGCACCGAAGTCTGCAACCTTCGCCTACGAATAATAAACCAAAATTAACCAAACCGGTAAAAATGTAGGCCCAAAACAACGACAGACGAGTGGCCAAGTTTCGCAATTGGGCGACCAAACTTTATACCCTGGGACCTTAACTCAATTATGCTCAACCCGTCTAGGCCCAACTTGGGCTACAATTTGCACAATCAGAACTTTGCCAAAAAATAGTCACTGACTCAGTCTTGGGCTAGAATCCGGTTCTGAAGGACCATGTTATTATTTGGGGGGGCGGGGGAGTTCAAAATCCCAGCTGAGCCGTGAACGGCCAAGCTCTGAAGGGCCAGTTCAACCTACAGCCCAAGTTAAGCTAGAATTGAAAACTTACGGACTTGGAGGTCTTATTAGGTCCTACCTCAGGGTTGCTGACTCGATGTGGGCCTACCTTAGGCTTCAGTTACATGAATTTAAGATAAAAAACAAAAGGGGCACTATTTATGGTCTTCTTTCTAAACCTTGCAACAACAACACAACCTGCACTATTGCACGATGCAACAATCTAAACAACCAAACTGAATTGCAAGAGAGCTTTCTATAAGCCCACACCCTGTAAGTACGGCATTCCACAAACGAGTAGAAAAGACGCGTAGCGCCCCAAAATATGATGCCACGAGAGTGCCCAAACAATGATTCCACAAGAGCCCAAAAATGCTAGCTCTAAATTAAGTGAATTTTTCACTAACCTTACAATTATGAGATGGATATATATACACCTTAACTTAATATATACAAGCAATGCTGCATCAATCAGCTTAGTCATCATATCGTCTTGGGACAACAATGGTTCTTCCTCTTCTAGATTTTCTAACACAGGGGTAACAGTAGTTTAAAACTTATCCTCACTTCTACACATGTCTCTTTCATTGCAGTCCTAAATCACCTAAGCTATCCTCTGAAGCAGGAGTCACGCCAAACTATTTTACATCGAAAGCATTCTAACATCTACCGTACATACTAACAGAAATGAGAGCCCGCATATACAATATACGAGTTTAACCATTTAGTTAATACCACAATGCTTTTGTAGCACTCATTACCTATCTGTATTACTTAAAATTAGCTAGCTAGTTGTCAACTAGTGATCAAAATAATATAATGTGCAAATTTTTAGTTTGGGACTGAGCCTTATGCCTACACACACACACACACACACAGATTCTTTCAGGAAAGGGCATATACTGTATATATGTACACACAAGCACCACACACACACACACACACACACATATATATATATATATATATATATATATATATATATATACACACACCCCATCCAAAATTTTTAGTGTTCCGTTCGATGATTCACCATTTCACGAAGGTTAAGCTTGTCCCCCCACCTCTCTCTCTCTCTCTCTCTCTCTCTCTCTCTCTCTATATATATATATATATATATATATATATATATATATATGTTAAACACAGACCGTGCATGGAACAAGGAACTCTTCTGGGAAAATTAAATCCACTATAGTCCGAATAAGTAATGGTAACTGACAAATACCATAGTTTTTCTTTTTCATGATTTTAGCCCGACGTGGGCAACGGGCTAAAATCATGAAAAAGAAAACTATGGTATTTGTCAGTTACCATTACTTATTCGGACTATAGTGGATTTAATTTTCCCAGAAGAGTTCCTTGTTCCATGCACGGTCTGTGTTTAACATATAATTGTCTCAGGGAACCATTCTGAATTTGTATATATATATATATATATGATGAATAAAACCACGAAGGAAAGGAAACACAAAAAGGTGCTCAAGCGCTTTCGTCTAATGACATCCTCAGGAACACTGAAGTATGTATGTGTGTAGATATTAGTGATGTAGGTCACATCCGCATCCGCATCCGCGGAACATCCGCACATTTTCTCGCATCCGCATCCGCATCCGCATCCGCACTTTGGACTGCGGATGTCGTGCGGATGTGGACCGTTGAGATAAAATGTCATTAATAAGCGTGTAGTGAATACTCTTATTTTAGTTTCAAGATAAATGTTAATTTTACCGTCTTGAATTTCGGAATAGTATAAATTCATTTTAAATTAGTTACCCCATTATAATTCAATTGTGAACCACATTAATACTAATTTTATGTATACTATATTATTTTATTGTATGTAAACATAATTAATTATATATCACAATTGTCAGTTAATCATTTATATTCAAATATTTATTTTAATCTAATGCCATGTCCATTTTGCAAATAAATAATAGAAAACCAAAGGTTATATTTTCCACCTTTGGTACTGTCGTAGTTTCGCCTAACGGACTCAATACGGCTAGTGAGATAATCACTGGTTGGCACTTAACTAGCGGCAGTGCTTATGGCTACATCATCCAGGTTAACCTATACCGGATAGATGCGCTACGGTCCCAAGCCGTAGCTTGCCTAGGCCAACGACGACGACGACGTAAACCAACAATTGATGACCCCGGAGCTGGATTACCCCCTTCACCCGAACGACTAGGACTAGACTGTAACGTCGTTCGTGCCCACCACCCCCTTCACCCGAACGACTAGGACCAGACTGTAACGTCGTTCGTGCCCACCACCCCTTCACCCGAGCGACTAGGACCAGACTGTAATGTCGCTCGTGCCCTCTGCCCCTCACCCCTGCCCGTGCGCTCTGTGCCTGCGCTCGTCTCAACCTCCACTCCTTCGTTGGGAACTTGTCGTCTTGCTTGTACGTTAGCAAGCATAGGAGAAGATGCCTGACGACGCTGGTGCCATCTCCCACTTGAGCGTAAAGCTCCCCGTCTTCTGGCCGGGTGATCCATTTATTTGGTTCCACCAAGTGGAATCACAATTCAACTTGGGAAGGATCACCACTAGCAGGACGAAATACGATCATGTTTTGTCCTCTCTACCAGCGAGCATCATCTCTGAAGTCCGTGACGTCATCGTATCTCCTTCCACGAGTGAGGACCCGTACAACGATCTGAAGTCTGCCATCCTGCGCCGCACCACTGTCTCCGAGCGTGAGAAACTACATCAGTTAATCTCAAAAGAAGAACTTGGAGACCGTAAGCCCACTCAAATGCTGAGGGTATGCAGTGCGCTCTAGGCGAACGCGCACAAACCTTCGATAAGGACATCTTTAGACAGTTGTTCTTGCAGAAACTTCCTCCATCAGCTCAGCGTGTCTTGGCCACTATGGATCTGCTACTCCAGTTGATAAACTAGCGGAAACTGCCGACAAAGTAGTAGAGATTGACACAGCTCCGGTCAACAAACGTGAACACACAATCGGAACTGGAGTTGAAAGTGAAAGAGTTAAGTCAACAACTCAATCACGTTTGTTCTCTGCTACAAAATCAACGGCAAGAAGCCATTCTCGGTCAAGATTTACGAAGAGGCATCGTTCGAGTTCGGGAAGATCTGTTTCTACCACTCGAACTTTGGAAAGAAGGCTAGGAAGTGCATCTCCCTTGCAATTTTTCGTCGGAAAACCCCAGCAGCGAGTCCTAATGGCGTCTAGTACTCGCACTGCCAACCTGTTATTCATAAAGGACAGGAACTCTGGTATCAATTTCTTGGTCGATACCGGAGCGTCAGTCAGTGTATTCCCTCAAAAATCTGGTCATACGCACTCGGAATCTCCGCCTCTATACGCTGCTAACGGTTCACGCATACCCACGTACGGTACTCAGTCGCGTGAACTAAAACTTGGGCCTTCACCGATCCTTCAAGTGGATTTTCATCTGTGCTCAAGTGCGGCATCCCATAATCGGCGCTGACTTCCTCCAGCATTTCAAACTCCTGGTGGATCTTGACAAGCGACGCTTATGCGACCAGGCCACACTGCTTTCTGTTCTTGCCAAACAGGTTGCCCTTCCGGACGCCTCGAACTCTGCACTTTCCCTCGTTCCCCTAATTCCATGTACCAGTGCCTTTTCCAGCGATATCCAGGAATTCTTCAACCGATGCAGATGGGTGATACCATTAAGCACACCATTACCCATCACATTACAACAAAAGGTCCCCTGTGTTTGCAAAACCCAGACGTCTTGCCCGGACAAACTGAAAGCTGCCAAATCGGAATTCCAGCTTATGATGGATCTTGGGATAATAAGACCTTCCAAAAGCAGTTGGTCCTCTCCCCTACACCTGGTCCAGAAGAAGTCAGGACTGGAGACCATGTGGGGATTACCGATTTTTGAATTCGACAACCATCCCGGACCGATATCCGGTACCAAATGTCCAAGACTTTACTTCTCTTCTCCACGGCAAATCTATCTTCAGTAAAATAGATCTCGTTAAGGCTTTCCACCACATTCCCGTAGAGCCTTCGGATATTCCCAAGACTGCAGTTTGTACACCATTTGGGTTATTCGAATTTGTGAAGATGCCGTTCGGGCTACGGAATGCTGCGCAAACCTTTCAGAGGTTTATAGATGAGGTCACCAGAGGCTTAGACTTTGTTTATGCCTACATCGATGATTTGCTTGTGGCCAGCTCAACGGAAGAGGAACATAAGGAACATCTTTCACTCCTTTCAACGCTTAGAACAATACGGTGTTACTATTAATGCATCTAAGTGTGTGTTTGCACAGCCAACCTTGGAATTTCTTGGTCACACGATTTCGCAGCACGGAATTACCCCCTTCAGGACAAGTGTGAAGTGATAAAAATTACCCAATGCCAAATAATCAGCGTGAGTTACGTCGGTTTCTAGGTTTGGTAAATTATTACCACAAGTTCATTAAAAACTGTGCTAGTGTTCTTGCTCCTCTACACGCTATGATCACACACAAACGCAAGGTAACGAAATTGGTATGGTGTAGCGATAGTTTACAGGCGTTCGACAATGCCAAAAATGCTATCAATAGTGCATTGTCTCTGTCATTTCCTATCAGTAATGCCCCCCTAACTCTGACGGTCGATGCATCAGATGTTGCGATCGGTGGAGTGTTGGAACAAACCATTAACGGTCAACAAGCACCCATCGCGTTTTACTCGAAAAAGCTGCAGCCAGCCCAAACGCGTTATAGTGCTTTCGGACGTGAACTTCTTGCTATTTACTTAAACGTGAAGCATTTCAACATTTCCTTGAAGGCCGAGAGTTTTGTGTTTTACCGACCACAAACCTTTGGTCACTGTCTTCAATAAAAACAGCTGTAACCACTCTCCCAGAGTCATCAGGCAACTCGATTATATCTCGCAATTTACCACAGATATCCGCCACATCAAAGGTGTCTTGAACACTCCAGCGGATGCACTTTCAAGAATAGAGATTACTTCTGTTACCCTCAGCTCTACACTGTGGAATGCTATTGCACAGGATCAAGATAAGGATACGGAACTACAAGACCTGCTCAGAGAAGACTCCACTCACTCACTTTCCCTCAAGAAAATGAGTATGCCAGGATTGTCTGTGCCCTCTATTGCGACGTATCAACAGCTGCTATTCGCCCTTATGTCCTCCATGTCACAGAAAAGCAGTCTTCATGGATCTTCATAAGCCCTCCCATCCTGGTATCCGTGCTTCGCAACACCTGGTTACCTCTCGCTTTGTTTGGCCCTCGATGCGGAAGGATGTCAAGCATTGGACCAAAACGTGCCTTGCCTGCCAGCGTGCCAAAGTCCAAAGGCACACCAGGTCCCCTTTGACGCATTTCCGCCCCCATCCCAGCGATTTGAAATAATTCATGTAGACATTGTTGGCCCTCTTCCAGTGATTCAAGGCCAACGTTATCTGCTCACCTGTCTCGACCGCTTTTCCAGATGGCCTGAAGCCATCCCACTTCCTGATATCCAAGCGGACACTGTTGCAAGAGCCTTTCTTCATGGATGGGTATCAAGATTTGGATTGCCGACAAAAGTCATCACTGACCAAGGTCGCCAATTTGAGTCTTCGCTTTGGAAGAAGTTTACCAGCTTGTCGGGTACAGTGCATGCGCATACCTGTGCGTATCATCCGCAAGCTAACGGCCTCGTCGAACGCTTCCATCGCCAGCTGAAGTCATCCCTTAGTGTCACGAAGACTCCCATTGGATGGATAAGCTTCCACTCGTTTTGCTTGGTATTCGCTCTGCATTTAAGAGTGATCTGAAGACTACAGCGGCTGAACTAGTCTATGGAACAACACTGCGGCTACCAGGTGGCTACTTCACTGCAGGGGATAAGTCATGCGATCCTACGGAATTCGCTCAAACACTTTCCTCTCACATGCAGTCCCTTCAGCCTGTTCCCCCTCGATTGACTAGCCAACAGAACATCTTTGTTTCCCCAGCCCTCCAGTCTTGCACCCCGTTTTCGTTCGTGTACCTGTCCCAAAACGGCCTCTCCAATGTCCATATGACGGACCCTATGAAGTTCTCCGACGTACGCGCAAATCATTTCTCATCCAGCGCGGTTCCAAGGTCGACAAGGTTTCTATCGATCGTCTTAAGCCTGCGTTTTTGGAATCAACCTTAAGTGAGGTACATGTAGCTACCAAAAAGGTTCAGCGGAAATCTGTGTCGTTCGGAACTCTTTGAACTTCCTCTCTGGTGGGGGAGTGTGTAGTGAATACTCTTATTTTAGTTTCAAGATAAATGTTAATTTTACCGTCTTGAATTTCGGAATAGTATAAATTCATTTTAAATTAGTTACCCCATTATAATTCAATTGTGAACCACATTAATACTAATTTATGTATACTATATTATTTTATTGTATGTAAACATAATTAATTATATATCACAATTGTCAGTTAATCATTTATATTCAAATATTTATTTTAATCTAATGCCATGTCCATTTTGCAAATAAATAATAGAAAACCAAAGGTTATATTTTCCACCTTTGGTACTGTCGTAGTTTCGCCTAACGGACTCAATACGGCTAGTGAGATAATCACTGTTGGCACTTAACTAGCGGCAGTGCTTATGGCTACATCATCCAGGTTAACCTATACCGGATAGATGCGCTACGGTCCCAAGCCGTAGCTTGCCTAGGCCAACGACGACGACGACGTAAACCAACAAGCGGAAATTATCAAATTCTACTATATTAATAGAACTAGTTCATTGTGCGCAAAAGTGATGCAAGCGACAAGACGAGAGGCTGTTCTTGTATGAAGTTACTCTCTTGCAACCTACTTAGATCCACGTTACAAAGCTAAGTTATTTTCACCTAGTACATTAGAACGAGTTAAATCATCACTTGGCAAAGCAGTTGAAGAGCTTCAATCTCTTGAATCTGTCGCTTCGCCACCCACCAAAAGAATAAAAGTTTCAGTGACAGAACCAACACCTTCAACAAGCAAATCTATCACAGAATCTGTCTCTCAGTTTCTTGAGTCAAGCAGCAATGACGAGACCTACGCGATGTCAAAAGATGTAGTAAAAATGATCGAGAGCTATCACCAAGAAAAACGTCTGGCTGCATGTGACAATCCTATTAGTTGGTGGAAAAATACGCAGAATATCTATCCATACTTGAGTAAACTTGCAAGGAAACATTTAGCCTGTCCTCCAACAAACGTACCAAGCGAGAGATTATTTAGCAGTGCTGGATTAATATATGATGAAAAGAGAAACAGACTGGCAGCAGAAAAGGCAGAAAAATTAATGTTCCTTAAGCATAACCTTCCTATAATTAAGTTTGAACATTAAACGATGAACATCTTAGTTTACTTTATTTTAATTACTCATTTATAAATATGCCTAATAAAACTTTAAACTTAATATAAATAGTTATCAAGCTAATTAAAGATCTCTTTCTATAAGGGTGGAGGTTGGGGAAAGAGGTTGGTGGGGGTGCATTTGAGTTGGGTTCACGTCCCGCATCCTGGTAACACAATTATGGTTTCTAATTGTGGCTGAAACTCAACAAAATATAACGAATTTATTTGCAGACGAATTCACTAATTGATTTCTATATTAGTTAGATGCTTGATATTATTTTATATGTTCAGAGAAAAGTACAGCAATTATTGTACAATTAATCAATTATACTACATTATAGCTACAGCTCTCTCTATATAATAACTTATTATATACGTTAAACACAACAAATCTCGAATATATCCTAAAAAATAACGAAAATGTAGACATCCGCATCCGCATCCGCATCCGCGGATGTTGAAATCAAACATCCTCATCCGCATCCGCATCCGCGGATGTGAAAAAAAATTACATCCGCTACATCACTAGTAGATATGTATATATATATATATATATATATATAATATATATATTATATATATATATATATGTATGTTTGTGTGTATGTATGTTATTTTTTTTTTTTTTCCTTTCTGTAACCTATATATAGGCCGTAACCTTTTATGTACTTCAGTGTTCCTGAGGATGTCATTAGACGAAAGCGCTTGAGTACCTTTTTGTGTTTCCTTTCCTTCGTGGTTTTATTCATCATAAATATTTTTCACGTGTTACTTTCGTGAAATAATTTTCATATATATATATATATATATATTAAGATGTATACTTAAATAATTATATGCATATTATATATAAACATGTAAATATAAAATATGCATAATATAAAGATTTTATACAAAGTAAATGACTAACAATAAATATCGTATTGTGAAGCAAACTGTGGAATGACATCTCGATCTTAAAGGGTTTTAATTTGCATTTCCCTCAAAATCTGTGGTTAATAGAAAAACGCCTAAAACGAAAGCCTAAACACCCAAAAACCGCACAGCAGAGATCACCCCTACAAACAGATGACATTTTTGTAGAGGCCTAAACTACATGAACAAGCAGGAGCCCCCAAATAAAAGTTCACATACTTCATGCTCGTAGAACCATGTAGTTTTTTTAATGCTAATACATGAATGATTATTTAACAGACTGTTTTCGCGACTCTTTCTGTTTTTCTCTAAATTCTTCCACGTGTATAACTATATGCTGTGATAAACATTCTTTGACAAACTTTTTAATGCGGACATCCTATCGCTGGATGCATGTACAGTAAAACTCAAATTCGCACACTTTTCACACATCTCTGTTGCATTATCACCCGGCTGTAGCATTTAGGACAGCGTTTTTCATGGATTAATGCGAGAGCACAGTGCATCCTTAAAATCATATTGTCAGAATTTACGAGTATATATAAACATAAGAACAAATAAATTCCATATAGGCTACTGCTGATCAAAATAATAATCAAAACACTACAAATACATAATGTTGTGAAACCTATAATACAATATATAGGGTGTACCATTTTTGGGTCATTTTCAAAAAGTCAAGGTCCAGGAGTCTAATGTTGTGCCAAATGATGTCCTAAACACGAATTTAACAAGCATTTTCTAATCCAACAAATTTTGAATCCCCCCACCCCCCTTGAAATTTTGCCCATCCCCTTTTCCTAAAAAACCCATATATCTAAAAGACTATCAACTTTATCGAAAAATGTTATAGAATAAAAATGATTTAGAATCAAACGTTCTATTAGAAACGTTCATTAAGATAGAAATTTACGTAATTTTGAAAATTTTCATTTTCTTTTGTCCAAGAGCACCTTATTGTATTAATATAAAATAAGGTGCTTAAGTTACATTATTTATGAGTATATTGTGAGTATAATCCAAATTTAAAAATCCTTTTTTACATTGAATTTTAATAAACAAGCATTGTTTTTACTCTTATTGTTTCTTTTCAGACTGCTTTATTTGAAAAATAAATAAAAAATGAGTCAAACAGCTACAAAACAGCATGACTTTATTCTTGGTCGCTTGCAGGCTGATATTATGAGTTCATCTAAAATTGTTTTACCATCCAATAAAGATGTTCTAAGCCATTTTATTTATTTACGGAGAATGCAGTATAAGGGTCAAAAGTTACAAAAGATTCTACTGTTAATGAAGTTCTACAGAAGCTACTAATAATATGGCAAAAAGCATGCATTCCTACTATAGATATTAGTAAAAACCCTAAAGGCAGGAAGATGCTGTTAAATCTAGAAGAAATGCATAATAATTTAATCAAGCACAAAAAAAGAGCAAGCTTTGAAAATGAACTCTCTAATTTCATGAAAATTATGGATTCCCTTTTTGACATCTCTTCTCAAAATGCCGTTGAATTAATCCAAAAAGACCGCATGAGAACTGAGCCTCAGAAAGCATATGATATTTCATTCTTAGAAGATCAAAGAACAAAACGAGAAACATGTTTAGGTTTGTTAGATGCAGATTATGCATCAAAAGTACAGCGCAAGTACATTAGATTAGAGAAAGAGAAGAAACGCAAAGAGAAACATAAATCAGTGAAGCAAGTGAGTGCTACAGCCAGAACATCAGAGACCCTTCTTTCTAGCACGACCAGTTCTGAGACAGACAGCTATGAAGAGTTTCCGACAGAACCAACAGCAGGACCTTCAAATGCTTCCAGCCCCAAAAATATTCTTGCCTCGCCATTGGTTTCCTCCACTGCAGACAGACTTAATCTCTCTATTGGACAACGGACTGTTTTTGCTGCTGCAGTAGCCATTAGGTGTGGCAAGGATATTGAAAAACTGTCTCTCTCCAGGACCACATCTGCAAGAGCCGCTCGAAAGACAAGAAAACAAAAATATGAAACTTGCATCAAGGATTTTACTCCTCCTGATCACTGCCTAGTACATTGGGATAGCAAGCTGCTTACTAAATCATGTTCAGAACAAGAAGACCGCCTTGCAATACTTGTTACTGGATACCCAAATGTAGAAAAACTTTTATCAGTTTCTATAGTAGATGATTCCACTGGATTGTCTCAAGCCACTTCTGTATTTCAAAGTATTGAAAAATGGAACTTGAAGCAAAATGTCTTTGGAGTATCATTTGATACCACTGCATCCAATTCAGGATGGATGAAAGGTTCCTGTAAGTTACTTGAAGAACTTTTGCAAAAGAAATTGATTTGGTTAGCATGCCGCCATCATGTGGCTGAAAGAGTTTTGTGTGCTGTGTATGAAACCATTTTTGGCCCAAGTAAATCTCCTGAGTTTGAGTTATTCAAAGAATTTCGCGAGTCTAAATGGAAGAAAATTAATACGAAATCTACATACAATGTTCTTGATGTTAAATCAAGGTATCAAAGAGGCCTAAAGGAAGAATGTGTAGAATTTATGACCCAATGTTTAAGAAAATCTGACCGCTTTCCACGTGATGACTATAAGGAAGTTGCTGAAACAACTTTAATGCTTTTAGGAAAGGTTTCCAGAGAAAACAGTCATTGGCGGAAACCTGGTGCAATGCACCGTGCCAGGTGGATGGCAATGATTTTGTATACAAATAAAATGTATGCTTTTGCCCACCAAGCATCATATGATGAATCATTGATTAAGAAATTAAAGAGAATGTGTCTATTTAATGCATTAATTTATGGAAAATACTGGCTTTTATGTTCTAATTCACTAGATAGTCCAGCTAATGATCTGAAGTTTTATCATGATTTGGTGAATTACAAGAAGGAAGATAGGGAAGTTGCAAATGCTGCTTTGAAATCTTTTGCCAATCATTACTGGTATTTGACGGAGGAAGTGGTCCCTTTGAGTTTCTTTGGATCGCTAAGTAATGATGAAAAAGATAAGATCGCAAAATCCTTAAACAAATATCCAGTTCCAGAAAATTATGTATGTGGGCAACCTGTTTTCCCCATTTTAAAGGAAGACACAAAGCTTCATCAGCTAGTAGGTCCAATTTCATGGCATTTATTTCAATGCTGTGGGTCAAAACCAGACTCCTGGATAAAGAAACCAGCATCAACATGGGAAGAGGTCGATGACTACAACAAACTAAAAAACATTCTTTCATCTATTAGAGTAGTCAGTGATACCGCTGAAAGAGGAATCAAGCTGGTTCAAGACTTTCATGACAAATGTCAAAATGAAGAAGAATTTCAAGGTCTTTTGCAAATTGTGGAAGAGAATAGAAGACTAATTCCTGATCCTAGTAAAGAGACTCTTAAAAGAATGAAACTCAGTAAAGAATAGTTCATTAACAGATAGATTAGGTATTTTTATTTGCAGAGATTGTTTTAATTTAGAAGAGGCTGATTTTTTTTTGTTATTAAATATACCATAAATTGTCTTTTCTTATTTTTATGTTTAAAAAGCTCTTATATCAATGATTTCTAATTAGGAAACTTGTTTCTTTTATTTTTTTGAGGAAAGTGTTGAATAAAGGAAAAAAAAACGATGGGACCTCACAACTATAGATAAAGTGTTAATTTTTAGCTTTATTTTATATATATATAGTTTTGAGGTTGTCCTCACTTTGTATAGGCTAGTTATAATAAAAACTAATTATGATTTGCATTATAACTAGCAAATACAAAGCCCATCGCCGCGAAGCTGCATTGGGGTGATGCTTCAAAGGTGGCGGTAATACCTTATTTAAGAAGAAGGCACTGCAAGCAAAAAAAAATTTTAATTTAAATTTTTAAAAAATAAATGAAAATTTTCAAAATTAAGTAAATTTCTATTTTGATGAACTTTTCTAATAGAACCTTTGATTCTAAATCATTTTTATTCTATAACATTTTTCGATAAAGTTGATAGTGTTTGAGATATATGAGGTTTTTAGGAAAAGGGGATGCGCAAAATTTCAAGGGGGGGTGGGGGGGATTCAAAATTTGTCGGATTAGAAAATGCCTGTAAAATTCGTGTTTAGGACATCATTTGGCACAACATTAGACTCCTGGACCTTGACCTTTTGAAAATGACCCAAAAATGGTACACCCTAATACAATAAGTTTACAAAATAGTTGCTAATTATTTATAAGCCATCAAAATTTCAATAAAATTAAGCATGTACGAATTACTTCTCAAACTCTGAGTTTTTAAACATTGCGTTTCATGGCATCATGCATCTTCTACAACACACACACACACACACACACACACACACACACATTAGGTTTCTGAGTTTGGTTCGAGGTCTGTGAACCTCACCAAAGGTACACCTTTCTTAATGCACGGTCACATTCATACTGAATACACCCTGGTGTAGGATTTATATTATCATTATGAAATGAACTTCATTCCTAACTACGGTCTCAGAGTTAAATAAATGTTCTCAGTAGTAGCTAGGTGTTAGTAAAGTTATTTATATGTTAATGAACTTCCTGATGATTAGATAATAGATATTCTGTGTTGTATATTTTGCACCAAAATATAATTTCCCTATCTCATCTATCTGAACTTGGCTTATAACAGGGTTTGATGAAACCTTTATATCAGATTTTGTTCGTGATTAGAAAGTGAAGTTAAAATACTCGTAGCTAAAAGTAAAAAATCTGGAAAATATTTGTGAAGGAATATGTTCATAGAAAATTTCGATATTGTAAGGCCAAACGCAAGCGCATTCTACTAAAGACGATACTGACAGTTTGGCATTCTACCTAAAGACGATACTGACAGTTTGGCATTCTACCTAAAGACGATACTGACAGTTTGGCATTTGTTGGTGCTCTCTCTCTCTCTCTCTCTCTCTCTCTCTCTCTCTCTCTCTCTCTCTCTCTCTCATATACCTTCTCTTTCATCTTTTCGGACGTTCTGTGCGATTATTCCGCATTTGAAGAAGGTCAAGCTTGTCGTCTATCCTCTCGAGATGGCCCGGTGAAGTAGAGAGTTGGTTTCTTATACTCTCCACCTCACATGGCCAGGTACCCCCGGCTAATCTGGGCTTCTTCTGAGCCAGGCGTCTAATCTTTTGAAGATGTCCATCGCAACACCATTCGTGTTCCTTAATTCCTTGGGCATCTGGTTAAACAGTCTTGGTCCTTTCACAACAAGGCTATTTTCCTTCAGGAATGGGGATGTTTCCTGGCTAGCCATTAATTTGGGAAACGACACAGTCTTCCTTTTCTACTTTCCGCTGTTGTTTGGTGGGTTATAGGATTCAGAGTAATATTGGAGGGCAGTTTCTCCATTATTTTCCAAGTGTAAATAATTGATATATCTCTCTCTTCTTTCCAATGAATATGGATTTAATTCGCGTAACCTTTCCCAGTAATTTAGTTCTTTGCACCCATTGATCTTAGCTGTGAAGCTTCTCTGAACTCCTTCTAGTAGCTGACTATCTTCTTTTTTATATGGGATTGTTAGGACCGAACAGCATCCCAACTTGGGTATGATCGGCATATTCAATAGAGTAAGCGCTATATTCCTTTTCCTTCGTTTAAAGCGGGGGTCACCAACCTTTTTTTTGTTCACCGCCCACTTTTACGATTTTTTTAAAATTAAAAAAGCTTATCACCCACCTTAAATCAAAAAGAATAAATCAACATAATCGATAAAATAAATAATGAAATAAATGTTTAATTACCTTTAATGTGAGCCCACTAATGGGCGCTACCGCCCAGGTTGGTGAACCCTGGTTTAAAGGCTCACAGTCTCTGGCCAGTTATTCTTTTTGCTCTGTTTACTGCTATCTTATTTTGTGTTTAAAATTTCGTGTATATATATATATGTTCACCACCACCTTTGGCTTTCCTCCCATTTCACTGACATCGCTGATGAACTAGCTTTAAATTTTTCTATCCTAAATTACCTAGAGCAGTTTGTACAGCACCCGACTCGTATCCCCGTTCGTCGTGGAGATAGGCTCAACATTCTGAATTTATTCCTTACCTCTCATCCTTCTTCTTACTCTGTGAAACTTTTTTTTCCCTCCGTTGGGCACCTCCGACCATAATCTTATATCTGTTTCCTGTCCTAGTGAATCAATACGTCTTTTGGATCCCTTTGGCTTTTGGAATCCCTTTGGTACTTCAGTGCCACTGATTGGGAGACCCTTAGGCAGTACTTCCCTGATTTCCCATGGAATGATTACTGCCTCCGTGGCCGGGGCCCTTCTGCGTGTGCTGAGCACATCACAGAGGTAATTCTCTTGGGCATGGAGGCGTACATCCCATATTTTATTCCTACTACTAATGCAAAATAACAATGGTTTAACTTAACTTGTTCTAATGCTATTCGCAACAGAGAGGAGACTTTCAGAGGCTACCGTAGCCATCCAGCTCCTGACTCACTCAGCTTATATTTCTGCCTGGAATCGTGCAAAATCTGTTCTTCGACCCGCCAAAAATTCCTTAAACCGAAAAAAATGTGAAAATCTAACCAATAATAATTCTTCTCGCTCTTTTTGGAATCTAGCTCAGAACCTCTTCAACAACTTTACGCCCTCTTCTTTCCCTCCTTTTTTCAATTCCGACGGCCCACATGCCGCCTCTTCTCCTGCCAAAGCTGAACTCTTCGCTCAAACTTTCGCTTACAATTCAACCTTGGACGATTCCAGTGCTGTTCCTCCATCTCCTCCCCCTCTGACTTTGTTATGTCTGAAATTAGAATCTCTTCTAAATCTGTTTTCCTGCCCTATCTGGGGCCAACTCTCGGAAGCGTATGGTACTGATGGTATTCCTCCTGTTCTTCTTAACAACAGTGCTTCTGTGCTGACACCCTGCCTAGGCAAACTCTTCCGTCTTTGTCTCTCATCTGGTACTTTTCCTTCCTGCTAGAAGTTCGCTTTCATTCATCCTGTCCCAAAGAAGTGTGACCGTTCTCAACCCTCCAACTATCGGCCAAGTGCTTTGATTTCTTCCCTTTCCAAAGCACCTGAATCTAACCTTATTAGGAAGATTCTTAAATACCTTTATTCTGAAAGAAGATCGTCATTATGGATTCCGCAAGGGTCGCTGTACTGACGATCTTCTTGTGTATCTCTGACTATATGTCATCCTCCTTTCGGGATTTCGGTGAAGCTTTTTCTCTTGCGTTAGACCTATCAAAAACTTTTGATAGAATCTGGCACAAATCTTAAATTTCCAAACTGCCCTCCTTCGGTTTCTTTCCTTCTACATATTCCTTCATCTCTAATTTCCTTTCTAGCCGATCAATAGCTGCGGTGGTAGATGACCACTGTTCTTCTCCTAAAGCTATTAACAGTGGTGTTCCTCAGGGCTCTGTCCTGTCACCCACTCTTCTCCTTTTATTTTTTAATGATCTTTTAATTCGCACTTCCTGTCCTATTCACTCCTATGCCGATGATTCCACTCTTCACTTCTTCACCCGCTTCCCAAAGCGTCCCTCTCATCAACCACTCCATGATTCGCGTAGTACGGCTATGGAGCACCTGACCACTGATCTTTCTGCTATCTCTGATTGGGGCAGAGAAAACCTTGTGGTTTTCAATGCCTCAAAAACTCAATTCCTCCATCTGTCTGCTCGTCACAATCTTCCACACGTTTATCCCCTTGCCTTCACCAACACACAACTCAATCCTTCCTCTTCTCTTAACATCCTTGGCGTTTCCTTTTCTCGTGATCTTTCCTGGAAAGAATACATATACTCTCTTTCTTAAACAGCTTCTAAGAGGTTAGTTGTACTGTACCGCCTCCGAAGTTTCTTCACCCCCACTCAGTTGCTGTCTCTGTACAGGGGTCATGTTCGCCTCTGTATGGAGTATGCTTCTCATGTGTGGGGTGGTTCAACCACACAGCTGTGCTTGACATGGTGGAATTAGAGACTTTTCCTCTCATCAATTCCCCGCCTCTTACTGATTGTCTTCAATCTGTCTCTCTTAGCCGCAATGTTACCTCACTCTCTCTTTACTATCGCTATCGTAACGGACATTGCTCTTCTAAATTCTAAAACTTCATGCCTCCTCCTTTAAGGAGAGCACGTAGTACCAGACTTTCTACACTTTCTCGTTCCTTTTCTGTTCAACTAGCTAATACAAGGGTTAATCAGTATTTTCAGTCTTTCATCTACTCAACCAGTGAACTCTGGAACAATCTCCCTCAATCCGCCTTTCCTCCTGTCTATGACCCCCCATCTTTCAAACGCAGCGTGCCTAGGCATCTCGAAAATCCCGGACTTTGATTTTGGCTCTCTTCTTCTATGGGAGGGGCGCTTTTGCGGACATTTGCCCTTGGCCCTTCCTTCCTGCATAATATATATACACATATATATATAAATACACTTTACAATATCGAAATTTCCTATGAACACTCCTTCACAAATATTTTCCAGATTTTTTTACTTTTAGCTACGAGTATTTTAACTTCACTTTCTAATCACGAACAAAATCTGATATAAAGGTTTCATCAAACCCTGTTATAAGCCAAGTTCAGATAGATGAGATAAGGAAATTATATTTTGGTGCAAAATATATACAGGGTGTCCATAAGTGATTACCCTGATTAAAGCATGCTATAACTTTTAAATAAACACTCTTATTCAAACACAGTTTTAATCATAAGTAGATAACATATAAAGTTTTAATACATAGTTAATGAACTTAATAAGCTTCCACATGTGCACCCCTAGTGGCACGTAAAATGTTTAAACGGTATTCACACTCACGCCACACATTTTCCAACATTTGTGAGTTAACTGCTGCAATTGCATCCGTAATGCGTTCTCGCAATGTCCTGATATCTGGAACAACTGTTGCATAATGATGATCTTGTGGGCCATGGGATTGGCCCGTCCCTGCCAATCCATCGATTTGGAAATGTTGCGTCGAGAGTTTCATGAACAACATGCGCCCAATGAGGGGGTGCCCCATCTTGTTAGAAGATGACAGTTGGCTGCCTGTCCTGCAGCTGGGGGATGGTGCAATTGGTGAGCATATCCAGGTACACAGTTGCGGAAACAGTGTTCTCAGCGAAGAAGAAAAGACCAATTATCTGGTCATGCATTAGTCCACAGCAGACATTGATCTTCGGACTGCCCCGAATATGCTCCCTTACGGCACGTGAGTTTTCCGATCCCCAAATACGCACATTGTGTCTGTTGACTCTACCACTAATATGAAACGTAGCCTCGTCTGAAAAGCAGACACGTAACAAGAAGTCATTATCCTCGTCAATGCTGTTCAAAATGTCAATAGCGAATTGTTCACGTTTTGGACGGTCGTCAGGCTTCAGTTCTTGAACAATTTGTACCTTGTTGGCGTGTAACTTCAAACGTTTGTGTAACACCTTGTGCACCGTAGACTTCGGTATCTTTAGTTGGCATGAAGTTTGTCTCACCGATTTTCTTGGTGATCGTGTGAAAGCAGTATGAATGTTTTCCACCGTCCCATCGGAAACTGATGGTCTACCACTGCTCTTTCCAGGCACGTGCACAGGGGGGGGGGGGCTTGGGGTGCTTGAGCCCCTGCCCTTTTTCTTCTTCATATCAAAAGTGCCCTTTTAGTCAAAATTCATAAATATATTGATTCGACATAAATTTGAATTAATTAGTTATATTTTTATTTAGTTACTGCTACTTCAACAGATTTTCAAAACTGGAATTACTTTGATCTATGATTTTTTTATTAGAATAATAAACTTAACATACCGTTACTATTATTTTGTCAATCAGGGAGGGCGTCCCTAGTGGTAATACTGACTGCAGCTGTTCACTGTTGATTGCGTCTCTCGGGTATGTGGGTGTATTGTTTACTGTTTGTTTATTTTACGTTAACCTAAGCTAACTAGTGATTTCTCACTGATAATTATGGTAAGTTGGAATCCAAAGCAGTGTGACATTACTCCAAAAAATATTGTATGACATTACTCGTAAAGTTGGTAAAAACGTCCACGTCCCCTACTTAGTCTTAGGCCTACTAGGCTAGGCCCATCAGTACACCAGTGTGTCAAACGATGGATTTTGGGTTTTAGTACTGGCATGAATTTCATTAAATTAATAAATGATTTATTAAACAACATAACTTATCATAACCTTTTCATTTTTAATATGAAATTGATTTTTAAAAACAATACAATTTTCATTAAAAGTGAATAAAAATACCTAGATTATTTATTATAAAACGAGACAGGAGACAACAGGAGACTGCTATTATGATTTATTAAACATGTTGGCTTCCTTATTCTTCAGTATGCATTTCATTGTAGATGATTAAGAATATAATTTTTGCTTTTTGTATTTTCCTGATAAGAATCAATATTTTTCTATTGCTACTTAAGAGCTGTGGCCTTCATATTAAATAGCCCACAGTATATTTCTATAAATCTTTAATTTATAGTTTCATATTATTCCATATTTAAATGTATATACAGCAGAATACTGTAATTTATATGATGAGCAAGCTAAAAGTCAATATAAGTAAAATTGAATAATAATTTTAAATACACTCCAATATTTCAATATCTTCATATCTTTTGAAAATCTTGCAATAAAAACATGCCTTTTTACAACAAATTTTCATTTATTTTCTTTAATCAGCTTTATATACAAAAATAATGCATTGAATTTAATGGAATTTAAGAATATTTACCACATACAATTTTAAAATTTTTCTTTGTGTGTGTATACATATATATAGCCTATATGGCATTGCGGATTTCATTTTTAAAAATGTTAGGGGAGTGCCCTTTTTTCAACTGAGCCCCTGCCCTTCTGAAAGTCTGTGCACGTCACTGGCTCTTTCCCTTTTCCACATTTCCAGTTTCCAAGAATTTTTTCATCCACGACTTAATTAACTTCACATCAGGTGGATTCTTTCCATACTTTGTTCTGAACCTTCGCTGAACACTGACAGGAGATTTTGTTTCTGCAAGCCACACAACACATTGTGCCTTCTCTGTCACAGACGCCATCTTAACGGAACAGCTACTACAGCGCTCCTAGCGGCGAATGCGGTAGACAAAACACACCAGCACAGAAACTCTATGCGTGTACGAGATCACCTGTAAAAAGAAAACGGATGTAAGATTCGTCATTAAAACATGAGAGCATACTGTTTTCAGGGTAAACATTTATGGACACCCCGTACAATACACAATATCTAATCATCAGGAAGTTCATTAACATATAAATAACTTTACCAACACCTGACTACTACTGAGAACATTTATCTAACTCTGAGACCGTAGTTAGGAATGAACTTCATTTCATAATGATAATATAAATCCTACACCAGGGTGTATTCAGTATGAATGTGATCGTGCATTAAGAAAGGTGTACCTTTGGTGAGGTTCACAGACCTCGAACCAAACTCAGAAACCTAATGTGTGTGTGTGTGTGTGTTGTAGAAGATGCATGAAGCCATGAAATGCAATGTTTAAAAACTCAGAGTTTGAGAAGTAATTTGTTCATGCTTAATTTTATTGAAATTTTGATGGCTTATAATTACCAACTATTTTGTGAACTTATTGTATTATAGGTTTCGCAACATTATGTATTTGTAGTGTTTTGATTATTATTTTGATCAGCAGTAGCCTATATGGAATTTATTTGTTCTTATGTTTATATATACTTGTAAATTCTTACAATATGATTTTAAGGATGCACTGTGCTCTCGCATTAATCCATGAAAAACGCCTAAATGCTACAGCCAGATGATAATGCAACAGAGATGTGTGAAAAGTGTGCGAATTTGAGTTTTACATGCATCCAGCCAGTGGCGGTTCCTCATATGGGCAATATGGGCAGCCGCACAGGGCGGCATTTGTGGAGGGGCGGCATGAGCGCCTGCAAAAAAAATAAAAATAAAAATAAGAATAAATAAATAAAGAAATAAATAAAAATAAAAAATAAAATAAAATAAATAATAAAAGATCAATAAATATATTTTTATTAATAAAAAACCATCTATTGCATTTTCCATAAACCTTCCCATAAAAGACCTAAACAATGCAAAATGCTTCCAGATTAATATTATTGGGAATAAAGGCCCATACTTTAACATATGTAATGTTATTTTTCTGGGTTTGGTTAAATAGTGAAATGTATATTATTTATTACAGAACGAATCTTCACACTAAGCCACTAAGGTCTGTCAAATAACTGCAAATGGATAAGAAGAGGTCAAAGCTATCAGGTGCTCAGTTTAGAAAAAAGAGGAAAGAAGAAGAGGAGAAACGAGCAAAAGATAAAGGTATAGAGCTATGTCATCTACTCTTCACTGCTATATTGCACTGCTATTTTGTGATATAGCTTTCTGAGTCATTTGAAGTGTACTATTATGTATATAATTAGCCATTAACCAAGGAGGTTGTATTATTCATTTGTTTCCTATTCTAAAAGTTTAATAAATTGTGCTTAATAACATGTTAAATTAATTGTACTAGCCTATTCATGCATTGGCCTGTTATGTTCTATTTTACTATTTGCAGGGGCACTTTTGAAATATTTTGGAACACCCTCTGCCACTAGCCAGGATGAGAAGCCGTCTACTTCTGCCATTATTGAGGCTGAGGAGCCATCTACCTCCTCAGCCTCACATATGTCTCCACAAATGCAGTCTGATCCTGAGGATGAAGACCCATTTGCTTCTACTTCTCCCCGGCAGGACTCTTCAGGTGAGTGAGTGTGTGCGTGTGTGTGTATGTGTATGTGTGTGCATCCCTGCAAAGCATTTTGCAAACAGTTATAAATTATAATGTTATTATCACTGGGTCTGGGTTACTGGGTATGTGTGGTGTTTCACCACCATAATTCCATAACACCACCACCATAACAAAGTGCTGTGAATAATGTGTTATCTAACTTAGGTGTGTATACTAATGAGTAATGCTCTTGTTCTTTCTATTAGAAAGGCCTGGAGCAGAATCGCCTCCTGAGGATGAGTCTCTGTCCACCGACCCTGCTAACTGGCCTTCAGTTCTGACTGAGAGAATTCGGACACAACTGGTTTCCAGGGGACCAAGTCAAGTACCATCTGACTTTGTATTCCCTAGAAACGACAGTGACGGAAGAAGTTTCCACCATCAATACTTCAGGAAGTCATTGGTTAGTGGGGAAAATATAACCAGAAGTTGGTTGGTCTATTCCTTAAAAAACAACAGCCTTTTCTGTTTCTGTTGTACATTATTTTCCAAGAGGAAAATAAATTTAACAAGTTTGGGACTCTCGGACTGGAAGCATGCAAGCTCATTGCTCACATCACATGACAACAGTTCAGAACACCTAAATTCTATGAAAATCTGGAAAGAACTGGCAGTGAGGATGAGAAAGGGGGAGACCATTGACAAGCAGGAGATGGCACTTCTGGAGGCTGAGAAGTTGAGATGGAGAGCGGTGCTGACACGTCTCACTGCTATTGTGCATTCTCTGGCAGTTAGGAATTTGGCACTAAGGGGACATACAGAAAAATTGTTCTCACCATCAAATGGCAATTTTCTGAAAGAAGTTGAACTGATGGCACAATTTGATCCTATAATGCAAGAGCACATTAACCGTGTCCAAAAAGGGACCTCCAGTCACACCAGCTACCTCGGCCACCACATACAAAACGAACTCATTGATTTGTCGAGCAGCAAGACCATTTCAGCAATGGTGAGCGACATCAAACAATCAAAGTTTTTTTCAATAATTCTAGATTGCACTCCAGATATCAGCCACACTGAACAGTTGTCAGTGTGATTCGGGTTGTGTCACTGGAGGGGAAGCCCCATATAAAGGAACATTTCATGGGGTTTTTGGAGGCAGAGGAGTCCACTGGTCAACATTTGGCATCTCTGATTCTGAAGAGACTGGAGGAGCTAAAAGTTCCTTCATGGACTGTAGAGGACAATCATACGACAACGGGGCCAACATGAGAGGAAAAAACAAGGGTGTTCAATCCAGGCTCCTAGAAATTAATCCCAGAGCTCTGTTTGTTCCATGTGGGGCTCATTCTCTGAATTTGCTTGTGGCCGATGCTGCTAAGGGATCTATTGATGCCACAAGTTACTTTGGCATCTTGCAGAAGCTTTACAACTTGTTTTCAGCCTCCACACAACGATGGGCCATTTTGAAAAAACATGTGAACATCACATTGAAGATGTGGTCTGATACAAGGTGGGAAAGCAAGATCAAGAGTGTGGAGCCCCTGAGATATCAGGCAGCTGCAGTGAGAGATGCACTGATCGAGGTGAGGGACCACACCAAAGACTCTGTAATAAAGATCGAGGCTCAATCTCTGTCAGAGGAGGTTGGGTCATACCGCTTCGCCATTTGTTCAGTGGTGTGGCATGACCTGTTGTGCCAAATTCAGCATGTGAGCAAGCAGATGCAGTCTCCTAGCATGCACGTTGATGTTGCAGTAAATCTCCTAAAAAAAACAGAGAGAGGTCTCCGCAATTACAGGGCAACAGGTTTTGTGGCTGCACAAATGGCAGCCACAGATATCTGTGAACAAATGAATGTGGAGGCTGTGTTAAAACAAAAACGGCTGAGGTCCACAAAGCGGCACTTCTCCTATGAAGCATCTGATGAGCCCTTGATTGATGCTTTGAAGAAGCTGGAGGTGACATTTTTCAATGCAGTGGTTGATGCTGCAACATCAGCCATTCAGGAAAGATTTTCCACGTTGGAAATTGTGGGAGAGAAGTTTGGGGTGCTGACACATTTCCAAAATCTCACATTTGAGGAGCTGACAGAACAATGTGTGAACCTTAGTACTACACTACACTTTAAGGGACAATCTGACTTGGATGGCAGAGAGCTTGCACAGGAGCTGAAGAACTTGCCTGACTTGCCATCAAAGACCATATCCTTGCTTGAACTGCTGACATTTATCCATGAAAGGGAGCTCTCTGAAATATATCCAAATTTGTGGACTGCTCTCAGAATTGGTCTTACTCTTCCAGTCACTGTTGCTGAAGCAGAGAGGAGCTTTTCAAAGCTGAAGCTCATCAAATCCTACCTGAGGTCAACTATGTCACAGGAACGCCTTACCGGTCTGGCCATCATCAGTATAAATCATACAATTGCTGAGCAGATTTCATATGATGATTTAATTCATGACTTTGCATCAAGGAAGGTAAGAAGAGTCAGGCTTTAGATGGCAGTTGTGCTGTGGTGCAATTTATTTTGTTTCTTGTTCAAAGTGTAGCATAATAATTACCCTCTCTTAAGTGTCTTATTCTATTTATGTGATAGAGCATTTGTACAATTTAGAAATTTGATTCTCTAGTTTATTTATGGCAGTTGTGCAATTTAATTTGTATTTTTCCTGTTCATAGTATCATAATTACATTCTCTTAAGTGAGTTATTCTATTTACGTGATGAAGGATTTGTAAAATTCAGAAATTTGAGTCTTTGTTTTGGTTCTGAAGTTCCAACAATTAGTCCAATAAAAAGTTATTTTGTGAAAGAGTTATGTCTGTCCTTTATTTTGGGGGGATTCGAATGTGTGTGTGTTGGCGAACAGGGGGGGGGGCGCTGAAGGTGAGGTTCGCCCAGGGCGTCATGTAAGCTAGGACCGCCACTGCATCCAGCGATAGGATGTCCGCATTGAAAAGTTTGTCAAAGAATGTTTATCACAGCATATTAGTTATACACGTGGAAGAATTTAGGGAAAAACAGAAAGAGTCGCGAAAACAGTCTGTGGTTATCATTCATGTATTAACATTATAAAAACTACATGGTTCTACGAGCATGAAGTATGTGAACTTTTATTTGGGGGCTCTTGCTTGTTCATATAGTTTAGGCCTCTACAAAAATGTCATCTGTTTGTAGGGGTGATCTCTGCTGTGCGGTTTTTGGGTGTTTAGGCTTTCGTTTTAGGCGTTTTTCTATTAACCACAGATTTTGAGGGAAATGTAAATTAAAACCCTTTGAGATCGAGATGTCATTCCACAGTCTGCTTCACAATACGATATTTATTGTTAGTCATTTACTTTGTATAAAATCTTTTATTATGCATATTTTATATTTACATGTTTATATATAATATGCATATAATTATTTAAGTATACAGCGTAATATATATATATATATATATATATATATTATATATAGAGAGAGAGAGAGAGAGAGAGAGAGAGAGAGAGAGAGGGGGGGGGCAAGCTTAACCTTCGTGAAATGATGAATCATCGAACGGAACACTAAAAATTTTGGATGGTGTATATATATATATATATATGTGTGTGTGTGTGTGGTGCTTGTGTGTACATATATACAGTATATGCCCTTTCCTGAAAGAATCTGTGTGTGTGGTGTGTGTGTGTGTGTGTGTAGGCATAAGGCTCGGTCCCAAACTAAAAATTTGCACATTACATTATTTTGATCACTAGTTGACAACTAGCTAGCTAATTTTAAATAATACAGATAGGTAATGAGTGCTACAAAAGCATTGTGGTATTAACCATGTGGTTAAACTCGTATATTGTATATGCGGGCTCTCATTTCTGTTAGTATGTACGGTAGATGTTAGAATGCTTTCGATGTAAAATAGTTTGGCGTGACTCCTGCTTCAGAGGATAGCTTAAGTGATTTAGGACTGCAATGAAAGAGACTGATGTGTAGAAGTGAGGATAAGTTTTAAACTACTGTTATCCCTGCTGCTGCTACTACTACTACTACTACTACTACTACTAATAATAATAATAATAATAATAACACAATTTCCTCGTACGCCCGACTTCTAGCTTGCAACAGAAAAATGGTGTACATTCTGTTGAAGAATGCGTAAAAATCAACAGACATAAGTAAGTACTGTGTGTTTGTGTATATATATATATATATATATATATATATATATATATTAGTGATGTAGCGGATGTCATTTTTTTCACATCCGCGGATGCGGATGCGGATGAGGATGTTTGATTTCAACATCCGCGGATGCGGATGCGGATGTCTACATTTTCGTTATTTTTTAGGATATATTCGAGATTTGTTGTGTTTAACGTATATATAAGTTTTATATAGAGAGAGCTGTAGCTATAATGTAGTATAATTGATTAATTGTACAATAATTGCTGTACTTTTCCCTGAACATATAAAATAATAGCAAGCATCTAACTAATATAGAAATCAATTAGTGAATTCGTCTGCAAATAAATTCGTTATATTTTGTTGAGTTTCAGCCACAATTAGAAACCATAATTGTGTTACCCGACCTCTTTCCCCAACCTCCACCCTTATAGAAAGAGATCTCTAATTAGCTTGATAACTATTTATATTAAGTTTAAAGTTTTATTAGGCATATTTATAAATGAGTAATTAAAATAAAGTAAACTAAGATGTTCATCGTTTAATATTCAAACTTAATTATAGGAAGGTTGTGCTTAAGGAACATTAATTTTTCTGCCTTTTCTGCTGCCAGTCTGTTTCTCTTTTCATCATATATTAATCCAGCACTGCTAAATAATCTCTCGCTTGGTACGCTTGTTGGAAAACGTGCTAAATGTTTCCTTGCAAGTTTACTCAAGTATGGATAGATATTCTGCGTATTTTTCCACCAACTAATAGGATTGTCACATGCAGCCAGGCGTTTTTCTTGGTGATAGCTCTCGATCATTTTTACTACATCTTTTGACATCGCGTAGGTCTCGTCATCGCTGCTTGACTCAAGAAACTGAGAGGGAGATTCTGTGATAGATTTGCTTGTTGAAGGTGTTGGTTCTGTCACTGAAACTTTTATTCTTTTGGTGGGTGCAGGGCTGCCACATTTGTTACGTTCGTAACAAATGTGTTACTTTCTATCTTTTTCATACTTTTGGTACGACGTTCAAAAAATTTGTTACGTTTTAGAGTTTTTTATATGCTTTATCGGTTTACCTAAAAATATTTAAAATTATTAGTTTTATAAAGAAATTAGCATATTTAAAACCATTAAATTACAGATGGAAAAAGTGCTAAATAATTTAGATGGCATATACTGTATATTTCTGATTATATATTTCATACATCGTTCGTTCGCGTATAAATCTCACGAGTCACGACTATACGTTTGAAAACGTTTTCGGTTCTCGGCTTACTGACTCAGTGACTCCCCCACGCTGTCTCAGTCAGTCAGAGTCAGTCAGCAGTCTGTCAGTGTTCCAGTTGCAAACTTGTAACATTTATCATAAATTGTGTTTGAACGCGCTTGCTCTTATTTTGTGGTCATTTTTGAATGCGAATATAATTGAAGCACAAATAAATATAATGAACTTTGTTATTTTATAATCAATTTTACATTTTTTTTATATTTTGTTACCTTTTTGGCTGATTTGTTACCTTTTGTTTGTTAATTTTGTTACCTTCACCTAAAATCTTGTGGCAGCCCTGGGTGGGTGGCGAAGCGACAGATTCAAGAGATTGAAGCTCTTCAACTGCTTTGCCAAGTGATGATTTAACTCGTTCTAATGTACTAGGTGAAAATAACTTAGCTTTGTAACGTGGATCTAAGTAGGTTGCAAGAGAGTAACTTCATACAAGAACAGCCTCTCGTCTTGTCGTTTGCATCACTTTTGCGCACAATGAACTAGTTCTATTATTATAGTAGAATTTGATAATTTCCGCTTATTAATGACGTTTTATCTCAACGGTCCACATCCGCACGACATCCGCAGTCCAAAGTGCGGATGCGGATGCGAGAAAAATGTGCGGATGTTCCGCGGATGCGGATGCGGATGTGACCTACATCACTAATATATATATATATATATATATATATATATATATATATATATATATATCAGAGAGAATACGTGGATTTAGAATAATGGAATTAGGACAGTTTTGAAAGAAGTTACGATTTCTTCCTCTTGTTGTATAAAGCATTCAGAATTTGAGAGTATGCAACTTTCAGGTTTGCTTAAATAAATCGGAAACGACCGTGTAGTGAAAGATCCTTACTTGAATTATGGTTGAAGCTGTGCTTTGAACTATAGTACTATTATTATAGTATTACACCCGTCTAACGTCCAGCAATTATTATATGTTCATTAAGTAGATTTTTTAATTCTAAGACACTTTCCTTCTATAGCGTTTCCGTCGCAAATGCTTCGTTTTCGAGATATAAACATTTTTTTGGTGTGTATCTAGTGTGTGTTCGTACGTTCGTTTGTGTGTTCGTACGTTCGTTTGTGTGTTCGTACGTTTGTTTGTGTGTTCGTTTGTGTGACCGTTACATGTCTGCCCAATCACTGCGCTCCATCCATTTCAAATTTGAATTACTTTGCTACCGGAATGGAACACTCATTCCACTCATTCAGAAGTACATTAGGCCTGGCTCTGTGATTTATAGTGATTCATGGGCTGCCTACAAGACTATAAGTGATTTAGGTTACAAGCATTTTGTTATTAATCATTCTAAAAATTTTGTGGATAACGAGAATATCGAAATTCACACAGAATATCGAAAGATTTTGGCGGGATTTAAAGGAATGGGTTAAGAGGCCAGGTATTCGGTCAAAATATCTATACCAATACCTGGCGAGGTATTTATTCATTTCTTCAGTTAAAGACAAGCGAAATCTACTGCAGGAAGAGCCTCAGCCTGCCCCTGCACGTGAATAAGGTAATTTCTGTTTTTCTTTTAGGTTAGGTTAGGTTAGGTCAATTTTGAAGGTGAAATTTATGTTTTTCCTATGGTTTTTGATGTTTTGAACGAATCTGACCTTCAAAACCGTCGGAAATGACTCGTTTTCGATTGCCGGCTGGGGGGAGGGGGTTATCTCAAAAACGAGTCATTTCCGACGGTTTTGAAGGTCAGATTCGTTCAAAACACGTCAAAAACCATAGGAAAAACATAAATTTCACCTCCAAAGGGAGACGGGTGTAATACTATAAATTTACCCTATATTTAGTCAACAATTTTTGCTACGATGCTAAATACTAGAGTTATGCCTTCTAAAGACCTTTCCACGTTTTCTATTAACTGGAAATTAGTTTTTTTTTTTGGTCAAACCTACTTATTTGGATGTTGTCCGATATCATTTTGTATCAGTAAATAAGGTTTGCTCAACTAAAGCGCCTGTCAAACATGGTGTGCCACAGGGCTCAGTTCTGGGTCCACTGTTATTTTTATTATATATAAATGACCTTCCACGTTCATCTAATATACTGAACTTCATAATGTTTGCAGATGATACAACTGTCTCTTTTTCTTGCAAAGATGTTAATACAACTAAGAATATATCTCATTCAGAATTCATCAGTATAATGAAATGGTTGACCACCAATAAACTCTTCCTAAATACTAGTAAAACAAATTTCATGATTTTTACTAATAAAAGAAATGTATATCATGATGAACTTAATGTTAATGAAATCGCCATAAAGGCGTGTGCTGTAACAAATTTCTTGGTGTAATGCTAGATAAGAATTTGCAATGGAGTGATCATGTAAATTATATCGCGAAAAAGATTTCAAGGAGCGTTGCTATAATGTTTAAACTTAGAAATGTAGTCCCTAAACAAGTTTTATTGACTCTCTATCATACTCTCGTTCTTCCTTATATAACATATTGCTCCCTTGTTTGGGGAAACTCCGCTAACAACGCCTTAAATGGTATCTTTGTCATCCACAAACGAGCAATAAGGTTATTATCTGATGCTGATTTCCTTGATCACTCTAGTGCATTATTTAAAGAGCTAAACCTACTAAAGCTCAACGATATAACCAAACTGGCACATTTTATTTTTATTTGCAAGTGTAAGAACAAAATCATTAATTTGCAATGGGTAAATAGATATTTTGTAACTCATCAAGAAATCCACTCGTATCAGACCAGAAATGTATCAAAGCTTGTTATACCTCGATTGTCTTCATCTCAAAAACTACCCATTTTCATTGGATTGAAACTATGGAATGACTTGCATGCCGATATAAAAAAATATTGTGAATGTAAATTTGTTTAAAACCAAGTTGAAACCCCGATTAATAATGGCATACTAACAAAAATCTAGGAATAATGTCCACTAATATTGTTTAATATTATCTATTAATATTGTTTAATATTATCTATTAATATTGTTTAATATTGTAATACACGTTTTAACTATTAATAATACTTATTTACTTACTTATTTATTTATTATTATAAATTTATAACAACTAGCTGTTTATTTTAATAAGAGCCCAGTAAAGCCTAAAGCTTAAGTGCCAAATTAAATAAAATAAACAGTCGAACTTCACGATTATTCATGTCATTGTAAATTGAAAAACTTATTTATTTTATTATTATTAATAAAGGTTATTCTATCTATCTATATCTAGAGGCTTTTATTGTGAAAGGAATTGATATCAGTGTGTTTAATTTAAATACTCTTAACCTGTGTACATATATATAATAATAACAATAAATCAATATTAGTAATAATGTTTAAGTGGATGTTTAGATGAGGATAACATATTTGCCTTTAATTTTAAGGCCTCATCACACAGTTTGATGTAGCGTGTGAGATGAATGGTTCGTTTACAGGTATACGGCATAAAATACATACATTTTAACTGGCTTGAGCTATATGACAAAGAATGAAGACGCATCGATGATTGAATTTATGAAATATAAATTGCATGTATCTGCATGTTCATCCTAATCTTTTAAAAAGTCAGATATATATATATATATATATATATATATATATATATATATATATATATATATAATTCATTCGCTTCACGTGCTTAATTGTGATATATATATATATATATATATATATATACGATAAACAAATAATATTATTTAAGATGGTTATTGAGGGTAAATAATAATATTTATGTTAGCTAAACAACATAATGTATCTTAATAGTTTTTATCATATGGACTGTAGTCTGGTAATAAGCCTTTTCAATTCATTTCACTTCGCTTCATTTCATATTAGTGTAGAATAAACAAATTTTAATTAGGAAAAGCAAAAGTTACCCCTATAATTGAAAATAAAATGTTTTATTTCAATTTATTTAATTTTTTATTATGTAACATTATATAATACAAATATTAATCAAAGAAATTGCTTTTGATTTAAAACATGTTTAATCTGTTTCTAATTTGTGATGTATGCGAAAAAAAAAAGAATTGTAAGTAACTAATTTGGTATTAAGAATATAGTAATATGGTTTGAAGTCGGTGGGTTTATTAAACTTTTTTTTTTTACATATGTTTTAAGTTTTTGTTATTATTGTCAGAATGCTTGCTTCCCCTTTCAGATAAAACTGACTGGGACCGCGAACACCTCGGAACAAAAAGTACTCGAATATTTGTTTGTCTGTATTTGTTCGTTTCAAGAAAGACCAAGAATGTGGGTTTTTTTCTCGTGAAAGGTTATGATGAGCCCTTTTTTAGAAGGAGAAAGGCGAGGATGAATCCTTTCTTAAACTTTTTTATTTTTTGAAAGAAGGGAAGTGAAGACGGTGGAGACGAATCCTTTTTTTTAATTTAATTTTTAAAAAAAAAATTTAATTTAATTTTTTAAATTAATATTTTTTTAAATTTTATTTTTTTTATTTTTTTTTTCAAGGAAGAGGGGGGCCCGCAGGGGCCCCTCAAGGGCCAAATGCCCTTCATTAAGGACGGTGAGACCCCATAAATGGGTTAGGAACTTTAGTAAGGGGAGCCCCTCATAACAAAGGCTAGGTCTTCAGGGGGGGCCCCTCCAGGGGTTGGTATTTCAGAGCACCCAACTTCCTCTACCCAAACGCGCCTATACTACTCTCATGGATCTAGCTAGAATGAGGCTGAGAGGCAGAATGCTCTGCACTCATGGATCCAGAATGAGGTTGAGAGGCAGAGGGCTCTGCATTCATGAATCCAGGCTGAGGCTTAAAGGCAGAGGGCTCTGCATTCGTCTCTAGATTGTCCAAATTTCCCTCTACTTCAAAGCCCTGCCCACTTTCGGGGACTTCAAAATCGTAGGATGGGGGTGGGGTCATATCTCCACAACCACTCATTTGCACAAGAAATGAAGATCTGCTTTGCACAAAACACAGTGAAATACACCAGAAAAACCAATTTTCATACCAAAGTCCAGGTCATGTGCTAAAATGAATATTTACCATGGCTAATATTAGGTCTGCTTTAAATGCATAATTTTTTTACTTTACATTTTATTAGTTATATATTTTGTTATTTAAGTAATTTATTTACTTTTCATTTATTTATGAGTAATTCCCCAGCGAATGTGAGGCTACACAAAACATTTTTGTTTTTATCATATAGTGAATCTGTTGATGCAAATCTGGTTATCAGGTCGAGATAATATGAGAAATTCCCTTCAGTGTGTTATCATTGTTTTAATTTTTTTATTATTATTTATTTTTAGGTGATAAACATTTCCGAGAAAGAACGAAGGTCACGTCGCCACAGCTAAAAATTGTCTGGTATGAAATATTTGCCTACCTTACTTAGTTCACTCTTTTTTAATTTACCATAAGCGCGGGCTATTCACGCTACGGTATAGTTTCTTTGTATTATTTGTAATAATACGAATGATTATTTAATGTATACATGGCATACAGCTGTTACGCAAAGGCAAGTATTTGTGTATATATATATATATATATATATATATATATATATATATATATAATACAATCCACAAGGGAAAAGGAAATGATTCCAAGGCCTTTCATGTATTCAGAAGTGTCATTCCCTTTACTTCTCAATACACGAAAGTCCTTGGAATCATTTTTCTTTTCCCTTGTGGGTTTGTATCATTCATTCATTTCACGTGTTTAAGTGTGAAATTCATCCCATATATATATATATATATATATATATATATATATATACCTTACAATCTTACACAGGTTCCGTGCGATGATTCCTCATTTCGCGAAGGTCAAGCTTGTCGCCCCGCCTCTCGAGTTGGACTGGTGAAGTAGTGAGTTGGTTTCTTGTGCTCTCCACCTCACATAGCCAGGTACGCTAGGCTCACCGGGGATTGTTCTGAGCCAGGGGTCTAGTCTTCTTTTGAAGATGTCCACTGCAACTCCCTTCGTGTTTCTTAGGTCTTTGGGCTACTGATTAAACAGTTTTAGTTCTCTCACCACAAAACTATTTTCTTTCAGGGTTAAGGATGCTCCCTGTCTCGCCTTCAATTTGGGAATACGGCACAATCTACTGTTTCTACTTTTCACCGTTGTTTGGGGGAGTTATAGGGTTTAGAGTAAGATTAGGTACTAGTTTCTCCATTATTTTCTAAGTGTAACTAATGGTGTATCTCTCTCTTCTCCTTTCCATTGAATATAGGTCTAGTTCGCGTAACCTTTCCCAGTAATTTAGTTCTTTGCACCCCTTGATCTTGGCTGTGAAGCTTATCTGGATCCTTTCCAGCTGTCTAATGTCTTCTTTTTTATATGGGGATGTTAGGACCGAGCAATATTCCAATTTGGGTATGATCAGGGTTTACAGTAGAGGAATCATTACGTTCCTATCCCTTCGTTTAAAGGTATATATATATATGCTGTGGTAGACAGTTACTGGCAATACTCGCTGTGACATACATCATTGCACATGAAGTGACTACTCCAATAACCAATAACTTAAAATAATCGGCGATATCCTATTTTGGCGTCCCAAATTATTTAACAATTACAAAATAAACAAATAGCGTCCCATATACAAGCAGTTGACGAATGTGTATATTTAGTCGCTTCCTGACATGTACGATAGTGAAGCATTATGTGTGATACATTTGTCTATGTATTAAAAATAAAGGCTCACATTTATGGTAAAAGTTGCTTAAAATTAATCGAAACCTACGTGAAAATTATTGACTGCCTGGTTAGGTCAACTGTACGCCCTTGACGATTGGTTAGGTTAAGTCGTGATATTTTCGTTAGTTTAGATGAAAATATCACGACTTAACCTAGCCAATCGTCAAGGGCGTACAGTTGACCGAACCAGGCATTCAGTTGATCTAACCCGGCATTCCAGCCATGTTTTCTCATAAGAAATCAACAAAAATGATTCATCAAAACAAAGCTAATGCTGTTAAATAATTTGGGACGCTATTCGTTTATTTTTGGTTGGTTGAATAATTTGGGACGCCAAAATAGGATATTGCCAAATAACCTAGCTAAGGACTGCCTCAAGTCAAAAGAGGAACACTGACAAGCCCACGGTAACGTCTATGGACGACCTTGCTGCTTATTTTTTTATGTTTTGCGTTAACGCCTGTCACAATTCCCCTTCATGGGGAATAAAAAATAATACAAACAGACAGTCTCTTGTGTGGTAATCATACAGTATGTGCAGTCCTAATAAACTTCTGGGGGAATAATACCTAATTTAGTGAATTTCAAGAATACAGACGCAGTTTAAAGATGAACCCACAATAGCCTGGTAAAAGGTTAAGTGAGTTTGGTTAGATTAGTAATTAGGGCCTATGGACTCGCAGTTAGAGAATACTGATATTCTCTGTCTGCAGGAAAGGGCTATGGAAACGACCAATGACATCATTGGTGGGAAAGACACTAGAAAGAATTATAAAGAATAATATTCAAGATCATTTGGAGAATTTGGTAATTATTGAATGTTTCACCAAACTGAAATTAATATCCAAAATACATTTTTCTAATGTATTTTGGTGTGTTCTGTTCAAATATGACCTTCACATCTTGCGCAAATGAACCGAAACAAAGTTATTAAACTGTTGGTGAAACATTCAATAATAACCATCTTTCGTGGTGATTGGACGTGTTGGCTGTGCGCTAGCGCAGTTGGTCCCAAACTTAACTAACTGTCGGAACCTTTACAGACTTGTTTTTATTTCGTGGAACCTCAACGCCATATATATATATATATATATATATATATATATATATATATATATATATATATATATATATATCGGGTGGCCACAAAAAAACTTTACTTAATTCAAAGTTTAATAACTGCAACAATTCAAAACTTATGCGATTGAGCTTTGGCACACATTAACAGATGGTTATAATCTATAATTGCTGGAATTTTCAAATATGTAGGTTCTATAGTTTTGTTACAGTGAACAATTTAAAAGCATATGTCTAAAAATAGCATGCCGAAGAAAATGAATTTGAACTTAACAAAATTTACTTAAATGGTCAATGTGACCACCTCCCTGTTGGTAAACTGCCCTCAATCGCTTCTTCCACGAGGAGATGCACTTTCGAACCTGATCTAAGGTGATATCCTCCCATGCTCTACTGATTTTCTCCTTAAGTTCATCTTCGGTGAATTTGTCTTTCTGGCTGCCGTAAACCTTCACCATGAGGGAATCCCATACTGAATAGTCCATCGGATTACAGTCGGGAGACTGAGGCGGCCATTCATCCTTTTTGATGAAATTAGGGGTCTCTTGCTCTAGATGATTTTGGGTCGCTCGGCTTGTATGGGCGGGTGCCCCATCTTGCTGGAAAATGTAGGCCTCATCAGGATACAGCTGACGACAATCAGGAAGTAACCCATTATCTAACAGGTTGATGTAGCGCTCAGAGTTAACTTTAGTTTCGTTTGTGGCAATAAAATGAATTCGTGTTTTCCCCTTCCATGAAATTCCCGCCGATACCATTACTTTTCTGCTGAATCGTGAGGTTTCATGATAAAGCCTGGAGGGAGGAATGTTCTTTTTCCTTGAACCATAAACCCTGTCATTTTGCCTGTTTTTGGCCACCTCCAACGTGAAATCCTTTTCGTCTGTAAACACAACTTTTTGCACGTCTTCAGCTGAGTAGCGTTCATATAGGGATTTACAGCGGGTCTTTCTACGTTGCCTTACATTCTGATCACGCCGAGAAACTCGAATTCTCTTGTAGGCCTTCAATTTCAAACGTTTTACAATCCCTTGTACAGAGGAGCGAGAAATCCCAAGGTCGTACGCAATCTGTCTCTGGGAGCGATGAGTTCCTGGTGTATTCTCCTGGGATTGAATCAGTTCCTCCACGGCAGCCTTATTTTCTTCTGTTGAAACAGCTGTTGATCCAGTATCCTTTATCTTTCTTATTAAGTTATAAACACTGACGAGTCCAGTTCTTTGCGGGGAATTCTCGGACAATCCTATTTCCATTCCAACCTTTTTCCTTGACACATGCTTCTATGATGGCTTTATCACTTTTACTTAACGTCATGCTGGTGGGGTTTTAGCGGAAAAATAAAAGAAAGCAAATTCACATTAGGTTTAGCCTACGCCAGCGCGCGTGTCATACTACGCTACATTAGGTTTAGCCTACGCTAGCGCACGTACGTGTCAGATGCACACCAGGCATGCTATTTTCAGACATATGATTTTAAATTGTTCACTGTAACAAAACTATAGAACCTACATAATTGAAAATTCCAGCAATTATAGACTATATGCATCTGTTAATGTGTGCAAAATCTCAATCGCATAAGTTTTGAATTGTTGCAGTTATTAAACTTTCAATTAAGTAAAGTATTTTTGTGGCCACCCGATATATGGGAATGAACTCATATATATATATATATATATATATATATATATATATATATGAACTCATATATGAATTACTTATTCGGACTATAGTGGATTTAATTTTCTTAAAGAGTTCCTTGTTTCATGCACGGTCTGTGTGTATCATACTCATATATGAATTACTTATTCGGACTATAGTGGATTTAATTTTCTTAAAGAGTTCCTTGTTTCATGCACGGTCTGTGTGTATCATATATATATATATATATATATATATATTATATATATATATATATATATATATATATATATATGAGCTGTAAAATATTTATTGAGCAACAAAACTTACAGATTTTAGTGATGAACACAATACAAATTTATATATATATTATGAGTAAATAAAGCCTATCAGAAATTAACTTGATAGTGCACCACGCCAACGGCTATAGTTGTATTGATTGGGGTCACAATTAATTACGAAACAAGTGCACATCAAATCAACTGGCAATTTAGAAAATTTTAATTTTAGCGAAAACATATTGTTCAAAATTAATTACAGTTAAATTCTCACGAGTAAAATACATATATTAAAATTTGTCATAAATAATATGACAACTTTTAAATGCTATGACAGAATTTATATGATATTTATTTTAAAACAGTACTAATAGAACCAGTAGCCCTGTTCAAACATCAACTTTTTCTTATTTTCATAGGTTTCTGTACTTTTTCCCATGCTTTTTGACCTGAAAAGACCGAAAATCACAACCATTTTGACCTAGACTGTAGGGAAGCATTGCCGCATGGAGCTTTAGGTTTTCTGCCTTGAAATCGGCCAAAAGCACCAGTTCCGGGGTCCCTTGAATCATGTTTTGCACTATAACTTTTTATCTAAACAAGATAGAGCAACAAAATAGGCACCAAATTAAAGTGTTTTTAATCCTCTTTCTAACTTATACAATTATGATAGTCTTGGAACAAGAAATGGCACATTGGTACATACAAAGATTTCAGAAATATCACAAAATTCGTTTTCTCACACTCAAGGCAGACAAGGCGCCTTATTCATGACACAAATTTGAGATTAACATTTTGTCACAAGTCTAATCGATCAAGAAGTGAAAGCATTACATGATGATTAATTTCATAATGACATTTACACAGTCAGTTGTTGAGAGTTTGTTTTTGAAGCTGTCAAAGCGGCGTCTGTTGAACTCCACAGCTTGAAGGAGATAGTCACTTTGCTTGGCATCTGTTGTTATGACATTTGCAAAGTCGCTCATCATCTTGACACCACGTTCAGCAATGTCATTCACCGCTTTCAGATTCTTAACATAGTCGAACGCTTTTCTGTAGTCCTCATTCTGTGGCCAAGACGTGACAGGTTCCAGAAGCCACTCGGATCCAATGTTCAGTGTGTCCAGCAGGAAATGTGATTCTGGGCCAATGAGATCAACCAGGGTGGTCTTAGCTGTGACTCTCTGGAATAGAGGCTTCCCTGTTCTGAAGCTGTCTGGCTTCTCAGTGGCATGTAACTGGGCAGCAATGTCGTGCTTCAATGTGTCACTCAATCTACTGCTGAACAGGGCAAATGGCACGACTTCCTGCGTCAGGTACCATTTGTGGTTTTCCATCTTATTAAGTACTGCATCAGCAAGCTCTGGGTCAGTTTTCTTGTACTTCAACATGTCCTGGATTAGACTTAGATCATTCACGGGAGCATCTGCAGCAGACATTGACATCATCCATACAGGAGTGTAGAACAGCGCAAGGAAGGTGTTGAGTCTTTCCAGCTTTGATACAGTGTCTTCGTCGTACACAAGTTGATCTGCAAACATCAGCATTTTCATGGAGTACAGGTTTCTGGCCATCCATCTGGCCTGATGAATGGCGCCTGGTCGACTCCAGTGAATACCTCGAGGAGGCGTTCCTCCAAGAACAATGACTGTCAGTTCAGCCATTTCCCTGTAGTCGGCTCTTGGAAGCCTTTCTGCTGTTAGAATGTCTTGGAGTATTTCTTCACTGTTCTTCTTCTTTTCCTTCAGCCATTTGCTGTTGATAGCCAGCAACTTTGGGTTTTCCTTGGACAAGTCCGTCCAAACATCCTTCAGATGCTCAAACCAGGGATTATCTGGCCCCTTCACCTTCCCAAACAGCTTCTCCCAAACTGCTCCTACTAGGATTTCCAGGATGTGATGTCGACAGGCCAGATAAAACACCTTTTTGTTCAGCATTTTCTCTAGCAGTTTGGCAGCTCCTCTGTGAACTCCACTGTTACTGGATGTAGTGTCAAAAACAAGGGCAGTAACATTATCCGTAAGTTCCCATGTCTCCAGTAAATCCATTGAAGCCTCAGCCTGAGCTGTGCCAGAAGAATTGTCGGTGACAGGTACTCCCAATAACTTTCCTTCAGTGTATGAAGGTGGACCAGACACTAGCACAGCTAAAGTCTCTGAGGTACTTCCAGGTTCACTGCCCAAGACATCTTTGAGCAACTTTCCATCCCAATGTAAGGCAGCGTACTGTGGGGGGTTTTCACAAAACTTGGACATGTGACTCTGGCTGATATTATACCTGGACAGCATTCTGTTGCGACGTGTTGTTGAGGTTGAGATGACGAAGTTATCCAGATCAGCCCCTCCAGCTTTCAAGGTGGCAGAAACCATGGCAGTAACTTGATTGTCTGATAAACCAAGACGATCAGCTGTATTGCAGATGACATCACATTCCATGACCTTCCTTGGAAACGTCAAAGTCACACTAGTCACAGTGTCTTGATGGTGAGAACATCCAGGACGAGGCTGATGGTAATCCATGTCCTCTGTGTTAGCGTCGTTGTCAGTTGAGTCACCCCAGGTAATGTCATCCACATGAACAACTGCCTCTTGTTCTGCTGCAGCTGTAAAATAGTACAACATGTTAAGACAGTAATTGTTAAGTACATGCTAAATATCGCAATGGAGTAAAACTTAAAACTTTTTGTAACGTTCAAAGTAATTAGTTTTACCTTGTTCTTGTCTATGCTGCAGTCTTTCATTCCTCGCTGCTTGCTGCAGGGATCTTGTCTCAAAAATCTTGTCATGACCAGACATATGACCTTTCCTCTCAGTCTTTTGGTCTTCGTAGAACCTGATATCCTCATCTTTCTTCTCTCTGGATAACAGTCTGTTGTTCTGTATTTCCTGGATTGCATCTGGAGCTCCTATATCGAACAGGCTGTCTAATTCCAGCACAAATGCTCCTCTTTTTCCTCCAGGGTTACTTGCTCTTCCTTTGCTTTTCACCAGAGCACGATGTTTCTCATGTAGTTTCATGAAGAGCTTCATTGCGTTGTACTTGGTCATTGTCTTGATCCTAGCCATCTGCCAGAATGGGATGATAGATTCAACTGTTTCATATGCAAGGTCTTGAACCATGGGCCCCCCTGCATTTTCCGGTAAATTCTGAAGATTAAGGAAATACTGGAACGCCTGTCTGTTGGTGGGAAGCTGGGAACCACTGATAAAAGCTGAAGGGTATCCAACCAGGAAAGTTTCAGTGAGAGATCTGGTAGATGGCCCAGTTGACACCTGCCTGTGGACAGTACGTGGAGGTTCTGAGATATCAACTGTGCGCCCACGGAGCTCCCTCAGCTCCTTGCTTAATGCCATTGTGAAGTTGTAACTTGTAGATGGTTTTCTAGATTCTGATTGAGTTTCTGTTGTTTCCTGAAAAATGATAGATAATTATTATTATTATTATTATTATTATTAATTATTGTTTATTTATTATTATTATTATTATTATTATTATTATTTATTAATTTTATGCTCTTTCATTTGATACCTAATTTGTTGCTCTATCTTGTTTAGATCAAAAGTTAAAGTGCAAAACATAATTCAAGGGACCCCGGAATTGGCGCTTTGGCCGATTTCAAGGCAGAAAATTTAAAGCTCCATGCGGCAATGCTTCCCAACATCCTAGGTCAAAATAGTTGTGATTTTCAGCTTTTTCAGGTCAAAAAGCATGGGAAAATGTACAGAAACCTATGAAAATAAGACAAAGTTGATTTTTGAACAGGCCTATAGAACCAGTCTTTTATAAAATCGTTAAAATTAAACTCGGCCAAATTACACTTTTGCAGTAGCCGAGTAGCGAAAATTTATTTACATATACTTATCAGATTTTAATTTTAGCGAAAAATATTGAGTGATCCCAAATCCACGATGGTGCCATTTCAAGTCAGAATAAAAATATAAAATATTATTTAACAAAAAGCCACAAGGTAAAATTATGTATAAATATTAGGACCTTAATTAGACCTTAATATTAAGACCTGATTAGACTGATTAGAAAACGTGTCACGGGACCCTTGTTAAACCTCCGTGGAACCCCAGGGTTCCGCGGAACACAGTTTGGGAGCCACTGCGAGTCTAGCGAATTGATTTTTGCGCTTTGAAGTTAAATTGAGTTTTAACACCCAACTAGTGACCCCACCACTTTTGTTTTTGTTTCTAGTGCAGTTTTAGCTCCTCTTTCCAAATATGCAATCGAAATTTGTCGCAAATGAATATTAAAAAAGTTAAAGCTACTTAAATTTTTCAGTACCATTTTGCGTCTGGCAATGTTGCGCTGGTTGTTTTTAGTTCCAGTGTAGGTTAATATGTTTTAAATGACATGGGCTGGACCTGTAAATCAAAATAACTTTTTAGGAGGTGGTTTTAGTCACTTTATTCAAATTTGTCACTCATTTTTTGTGCAAATGCATATTAATGGTTGTCAGCCAGACTCTGTACTCGTTTGTCAGCCAGACTCCGTACTCGTTGTCAGCCAGACTCCGTACTCGTTGTCAGCCAGACTCCGTACTAGGTTGTCAGCCAGATTCCGTACTAGGTTGTCAGCCAGATTCCGTACTTGGTTGTCAGCCAGACTCCGTACTCGTTGTCAGCCAGAATCCGTACTGAGCGGACGCATTTCCTGAGCTCTCTGATATTGCTTCTGCTTTTGGATATTGCCAATAACCTTACTTTTGGTAAGTTCTGAATTTTATATACTTGCGTTTATATTTTATAGTTAAGTACTTGAATATAAGTGGTTTTTAGTGATTTAGAAGTTTTCATCGCTTGCCGGCTTAAATTAACTTAAACTTGTGACAGTTATAAACTAATTTAACTTGCGCGATGCCGTCACAGAAGGCGTCGTATGTTAGGTGTGGGGTGAATTGGTGGTATACGGATTTTAGGGACTATGACGGCGGTCCTATGGCGATTACTGAGAGATCGGTTTTTTTTTTGCGAATTAAGGGAGGAAATAGTTGACATAAAACGCAGTGTATGTGAGGTAACGGAAAGACTTGCAACGCTTGATGAGGGCAGGGGTAGGCAGGCGCGGACTGGCCCCGGCGGCCCACCGTAGTCGGTGGGCCCTTTCCGTTGGGGGCCCTAAATTTGTTCGACGTATTATTATATGTACAGGGTGTACATAAAGTCAGGATCTGTTTTTGTGAAATAATTATTTTTTTCTATTTTTCTTTTCAGAAGCCCTTAGAATGAATACAGAAGAGCGTGTGGCAATAGTAATTTGGCGAATCGAGGGAAAGAAATACAATGACATCAGAGAGAAGTTTAGAAGGAGATTTCATAAGCCGGGGCCAATAGACAAGACAACACGAAAATTGGTGAACAAATTTAAACGAACGGGATCTGTAAATGATGAAGCAAGATCAGGACGACCGTGTATGTCAGATCTTACCGTGAATGCAGTACGCGGAATTATCACTGAGGAGCCACGTACGTCCGTTCGTGCTGCATCACACAGACTCGGCCTCCCGACGTCATCTGTGCACAAAATTCTGAAAGTTAATTTGCAGAAGAAAAGCTATCATTTGCAGGTTTTACGTGATTTACATGAGGAAGATTTCCCTCGACGAAGTGCTGTGTGTGCTGATCTCGTAGAACAAATCTGGAGTGATAATTTAATGGACAACATTCTCTTTAGTGATGAAGCCACTTTCCATACGTGTGGAAAAGTAAATCGCCATAACCGTCGAATTTGGGCAGATGAAAGACGGAATGATTTCGTCCAAAATTGGGAAAGAGACTCACCTAAAGTTAATGTCTGGATGGGTTTAACAAAATCTAAGGTTTATGGTCCTTTTTTCTTTGCTGAAGCTACAGTTACGGGGCTTATTTATCTGGACATGTTGCAGCAATTCCTTGAACCTCAGCTGATTGGGGATAGGATTGTTAGTACCGTCGTCTATCAACATGATGGTGCTCCTTGTCACTATGCCAAAATTGTTCAGGATTATCTAAATGGACGTTTTCCAAATCGCTGGATCGGACGCGGAAGCAACAGACCTTGACCAGCGATATCACCAGATTTAACCCCTTTAGATTTCTTTGCATGGGGCTTTATCAAATCGCACGTCTATCAGACGAAGATTACGAGTCTTGAAAACTTACGTACACGTATACGAACTGCTGCAGATAACATAACCCCGCAAATGCTTCAGAATGTGTTTAGAAATGCTGCGGAACGATTTGAGCTGTGCAGGGATACTGATGGGCGTCACGTCGAATCCTACTCTTAATTATTTAATAAATGTTACCACTTTATCATTTTATGATTGAATTCCATATAATTTCCAAGTGCTTCACAAAAATAGAACCTGACTTTATGTACACCCTGTATAAGACCTCAGGGGTGTTCACAGGGGTCAAAAAAGTGCCAACACGGCAACGTACGTTGGCGACAAAACGGCCTTAAAAATTTTCCACTTTTTTTAATACTAGTAAAATAATTGATATTTAAATTGTTTAGGATTATTAACTTTAGTTTATTCGTTGATAAATTATGTCCGTTTAAATAAATTTTTATTTAAATAAATTTATTATAATATTTATTTTATTTGTTGAAAATTAATTAAATAAATATGTTAAAAATCGCTATGTTGCCAAACGCATTTCTGAGATTTCTAGTATAACCAATCAGCACTCTAGGACACTATTTTTGTCGCGAAAAATAAAATTAAGTAAATAAAGTAAATATTTTTTAAGCGGTGTTGCATTTGTGCTGGCGCACCGATTTTTTGCTCTTGGTCTTTATAACGTGAGTAATTTACTGAATTTTTATTTAAGTAATTGTTAATTTTTTATATTTTTAAGCTTTAAACACATAAATATATTAGGAGCTGAATAAAGGTCAGCAGGGCCCAGCCAGTTCAGCCTTGATCCCAAGAACCTGCATACCCAAACCTACAATCCACACCCCCAATAATTTCCTCATATACTGTACCGTACCTTTTTTCTAAACGCCTTTGAAAACGTTATTCATTGATATTTTGCGCTATATAAATATATATATTATTATTATCAGAGGCGTAACTAAAAGAAGAAAGGCCTGTGGCCTACTGTTGATAATGGGCCCCTCTGTAATAGTTTAAGTAAGTGACAGTTTAGTTTGGGATTGAAAAAAAGTCTCTTTCTACTTCAACGTTTTCTATGATTTTCATGAGTAACTTTCATATTGTAATGAAAAGATATATATATATATATATATATATATATATATATATATATATATATTATATATATTAAAATGCAAACCCACAAGGAAAAAGAAAAATGAAAATGAAAAACAATGAAAAATGATTCAGAAGTACACCTCGTCATTCCCTGACTGCGTATTAATTAGATTTGATTTTGGTTGAGTTCAAAATTATATTCAAAACTCGCGGGGATTTACAGGTCATGACAAAATTACTAGATTTTTAAAACATCCATAAACACTTTTTTGGGGGCAGAATTTACTGAAGCTTTTTGGGGGCCCTCTCAGTGACACCTAGCCGGTGGAAATTTTTGAGCCAGTCCGCGCCGCGGGGTAGGGCTACGGTTGACGAAAGCCGAACCAATACTAACGTTGAAGACGTTAGTAATTTGAAGAGTGAGGTGCGTAACCTAGTTTCTAGTTTAGGTAGCTTATCGGGAAGGTTGGATAGAGTTGAGGAAGGGGTTAAGGTTGGTCCGAGATTAGTAGATGGGGAAGGATTTAGAGAAGTTAAGGATGGAGCTAGGCCGCGTACGTTAGATGATAGGAATCCCCCCCCCCTATCGAGGTTTCGAACCCTTTCGCCCATTTGGAAAGGGACGTGAATGAGGGAGAAACTATTTTAATTGGGGACTCTTTAGTGCGCCATATGGAATGGACACAGAGTTCGTTGAACGGCATCCAACCAAGAGGAGGAGGGTCTGTCTCCCAGGGGCCACGGTTGACAGAGTTAGAGACGAAGTAGATAAGATTGACGTTGCCTCTCGTCACTCGATGTTGGTGACGATGATAGAGGGCAACGACTCGTATAGGCCCGATACGAGAGTGCCTGACCTTTTGGAGAGATATAGGGGGTCAATTAGGTCCCTAAAGGCGAGGTCAGATAGGTCTTTAGTTCTAGGTATTACCCCTAGGCACGGGTTGGATCTTAGGATTACTTCTAAAACGATATTTTTTAATACTAAATTAGAAGAGATTTGTGCTGAGGAAAATGTACCTTCGTAAAGCTGTGGTCAGATTTCAGTGATCCTAGCTTTTTTATAAAAGATGGGATGCATTTTAATGAAATAGGTAATGCTAGGCTAGGTAGGTTAATTGACGAAAACGTTCGAAAGCTGTAAAGTCGAAGCCTTCTTTAAACGTTGTGGGTCCGGGGAACGTGGGCCCGACGTGAAAAATAGTTTAAAACTCCGACCCATGGTAAAAAATAATTTAAACGTCTTTTATTGTAACGCGCGTAGTATTAGAAATAAATTAAAAGAATTTAAGGCCATAATTTATTCCGGCAACTACGATATAGTTGCTGTCACTGAAACGTAGTTAAATACCGTAACTCGGGACTTGTTGGGGGAACTTGAAATACCGGGTTTTAAACTCTTTACTAATGATAGGTTACATAGGATTGGTGGCGGCGTTTTGCTGTACATTCGTAATTCCCTTAGGGCTATCGAGGTTAAGATAGATTTTCCGGCAGCAATTAATGCGATATGCGTTGGAGTTAGGGCTCGTAGTCTTAGTTTCAATTTTGTTGTTGTTTATAGACCTCCTATTCAACCCCTCGATACCGATATTAGATTTTACGCACTTCTTAGTAACTTTATTCATAATCGGGATAGTATAATTGTCGGAGACTTTAACTGCCCGAACGTCAATTACGAGACTTTTACTGGTAACGTTGAGGGTTTGAGATTAATTGAGTTCATGGAAGATAATTTTTTACGACAGATGGTTACCGAACCAACGCGCGGTGATAATATTTTAGACGTGATGATGACGAACGGCTGAAAACATAGTCGAAGGTTTGGAAGTAGGCGAGAGTTTAGGATGTAGTGATCATCAAATTCTTAGGTTTAAGTTATTCATAGAAAACACTAAGGATAGTAACGTAATAGAAGTCCCTGATTTTCGTAGGGCCAATTTTGATAGTTTTGCAGATAGGATGAGAGTAGTGGACTGGGTGTGACTTATTTATGGGTAATGACGCAAATTTTCATTGGGAGGCGTTTAAGATAGTTTCTTGAATATCGAAAGGGAGTATATTTATCGTAAGCCCAAGCGCGCTAGAAATCATAGTAGGCCTAAGTGGTGGACTAGGGAAATAGGCGAGTTCATAAACGAGCATAACAGAGCGTATAGACTTAATAAGCGCAATGGCACGGTAACTAACGCTAATGGATATATCGAGCTTCGACGTCAGGTTAAAAGATCAGTTAGGGTTGCTGAGCGTAATTTAGAGATCCTTATAGCTGCGCATAGTAAACATAACTCAAAAAAGTTTTTCGATTACGTGAATAATCGTAAGCCGATAAAAAATAATATAGGCCCTCTCTTGGACGTTAATGGCGGTTTGGCTTCCGACGCTCAGGCGATGGCGGGTATTTTTAATAACTTTTTTTTGACAGTTTTTACCATAGAAGACGTCAATAATGTCTCCGATGTGAACGATATCCTTCCATTTAGCAGCGAGACTATTTTGGATGAAATGACTGTTTACGAGGGTGAGATTGCGCATTATATCGATAAGTTAAAAGTTAGCAAGGCTCCATGCCCTGACGCGTTTTAGCCTAGATATCTGAAAGATTTGAAAGACGTTGTCGTAGGCCCCTTAACGAAGATTTTTAATAAGTCACTGGAAACAGGGATTATTCCTGAAGACTTCAAATAAGCTAACGTCACGCCCATTTTTAAAAAAGGCGACCGCACAGTAGCTAGCAATTATAGGCCCATTAGCTTAACATCAATTGTCGGCAAACTTTTGGAATCCGTAGTTAGGGATTGTATCATCGAACACTTAGAAAGTCGCGATTTGATTAATAGTAGTCAGCATGGGTTTCGACGCCATAGATCTTGTTTAACTAATTTGTTAGAATTTTACAACGAAATAGTGCGCGAATACGATAGGCATAGAGCGGCTGACGTTGTTTATTTAGATTTTAAAAAAGCGTTCGATACAGTTCCGCATAGAAGATTAATCGCGAAGGTTAAAGCGCACGGTATACGCGGTCAAGTAGCTAACTGGTTAGAGGAATGGCTTCGTGTTAGGAGACAGAAGGTCGTTGTTAATGATAGTGAATCGGGGTGGTTGGATGTAGGTAGCAGTGTCCCACAGGGTTCAGTGTTAGGTCCTTTGCTATTCGTAATGTACATTAACGACATAGATGTAGGTTTGACTAGTAACGTGTCAAAATTCGCGGACGATACTAAACTAGGCTGTAAGGTTGTTAACGAGGACGATAGAAATAGGCTCCAAGACGATGTAAATAGGATTATAGAGTGGACGGATAAGTGGCAAATGCATTTTAACGTAGACAAATGTAAAGTTTTGCATATAGGTTCTCGTAACAATAATTACACGTACACGATGGATGATAGAGAGTTAGCGAGCGTTGACGAAGAAATAGATTTAGGCGTTCGCGTATCTAAGGATTTAAAAGTTAGGAACCAGTGCCTGGAGTCTTGCGCAAAAGCTAATAGAATGTTAGGCTTCATAGCGCGTAATTTCGAATTTAAATTGAAGAATATTATATTGCCCCTTTACAAGTCCCTAGTCAGGTCTCATTTAGAATATGCCGTTCAGTTTTGGTGCCCGTATTTGCGTAAGGAAATTGATAGATTAGAAAGGGTTCAACGTCGTGCCACGAAACTAATTCCGTCATTGCGCAACAAGCCTTATGAAGATAGGATTAAAGAGTTAGACTTGCATTCACTCGAAACTAGTAGATTAAGGGGGGAGCTTATTGAAGTTTTCAAAATCGTTAATAACATCGATAACGTAAATTTTGACAAACTGTTCACTTTCGATAATAGCAATACTCGTAATTACGGATTTAAGTTGCGTGGCAGACGTTTCATATTGGTTTGCTCATTGTTTGCTCATTGTATCAGTTGCTCGGAGACACTAGCACCGGACCTTCATTACTAATATCACTGAAAACTTATTTACGTTTAAAGTAATTGATAAATGGAATAATCTTCCCGCGCCCGTCGTGAACTCTACCAGCGTTAATATGTTTAAGAACCGTTTAGATAGGCATTTTAAAAATATTAACGTTGTTTAATATAATAATAAAACAATCCCCCTTCTCCCTCTGAGCCTCCCCCTTCTCCCTCTGAGCCTCCCCCCTTCTCCCTCTGAGCCTCCCCCCTTCTCCCTCTGAGCCTCCCCCCTTTTTCCTCTCCCTCGTTAAAATTATTAACGGTGTTTAATACAATAAAACAATTAGCAACAGGAGTTCTTGGGGTGGTGATCGAGGATGAGTCTGTTGACGATGATGCCAGCTTGTGACATGCCAGCGTGGGATGCCAGCAAAAAAAAAAATTAGCCTAACACGAACTTAGATTTAGCTCGTAGCGTAAACTAACCCACTTTTGTTATTCTTTATACTTTTCTCTCTCTCTCTCTCTCTCTGCGAAAAATGCTCTGTATGAATTGGTCCACAATTAACCCACCCCTTATTTCTCCAGTCTAACTATAGAGTAGATCAAGTCTAGCCTAGAGGGGTCAGCCTAGAGATTCCGGAAATGGTCCAGAGCGGGCAGATAAATTGAGGTCCACAGTAGGATTCCTCACAAGATTAGGTTAGGGCAATCTACCTTCACCTTTGTTAAGCTATGAGTTGATGCTGGGTCTTAGGTCACAATGTAGGCCTAACTTGTTTGACCCAGCTTAATTTTATGTTATTAACTGTTTGGTGTAAAAACTCAATTAGTCACTTACTTTTAGTTATTGCAGTCTCTCCCTTCTCCGGTTGTCTCATTCGAGAGCGTACTTTGCTGGTACGTCCTCTCGCCCCGTTCTTCGTTTTCCTTCTCCCTTTGTTCTCCTCTTCGCGGGGCTTCTTGTACCAGCGTTGTCTTGGTTTATTCCTCGGTTGGTTTAGCGGTAATGTATCTCCATTACCGAGCACGCTCCTCCCACACAGTATATAAATACTAGTGTGGAGAATAACTCTGGTGAGCAACCAATTGGTTTCATCCACCCAGTTATTGACATAAAAGGAATTTATTAATTGTTAGATTAACTACCTACCTACTCAGTGAACCATTTTCGTTACCTCCCAACTACCCACTCATCAGTTTTCCATATACTGGGGGCCCCGGGAGATAAAAATTTTGGTGTCATTGTCACCAATTTTTGTCTGAGTGTAGACTAGCTAACTATTTAACTGTAAATGCCTGTTAATCTGATTAACAGTGCCTATCCTCACCTTCTCATGGAGAAGGTGTAGCATTTAATTAGAAGAGAAAATATACATCCATAGGATGAAACTGTCTATGGTCTTTACCATAAGAAAAGAAAAAATGAAAGTTAGAAGATAAAATTACAATTCCCCAGCATCTATTTTTTGTTGTAAAAATAGTCGCGCCTTTAATGCTGTTTGTCGCTGAGGTCTTGTGTCTGTCAATGTTGTAGTAGGATGCGTTACCACTCCTACTGTCAAAGGAATAGTTACTGGAAGTTCAGTGTCTCCAGTTGTTACTGTCAGTGGAGAAGGTTCTCCAAAGTCCATTGTTTTGGGTCCAGACTCTAAAGGGTACAAAAGAGAAATGTCTCTTGTTGTGTCACCCGTTGAAGTCCTTAATTTGACCACTCTTGTTACCCCGTCTGCCCCTGGTCTGAGTTCTGAAACTCTAGCCAGAGGCCAGTATTGTCTTGGAGTACTGTCATGTATGAGAACAAGGTCCCCTACCTTAATTGTGTCAGACCAATCCTTCTTAGTCATTTGTTTTGTCTCTCCCTTAGACCCATCAAGTACTCAGTTTTCCACTGTTTAATGAAATGAGCTTTAACTCTAGTTAAATGTTGTAACTTAGTCTGGAGCTCATCATGTCGTTGAGTCCAGTTTGGGTCTTCTGAAGAGTCTATATTGTAGTCCGGCAGGAGACTAACTTGTTCTCCCCGAATCAAATGATTTGGAGTTAATGGTTCTGGGTCATTAATGTTGTCACTCACATAAGTGAGTGGTCTATTGTTAATGATGTTCTCAATCTCAGCCAGGAGAGTGAGTAACCCAAATAAGTGTATCTGTTTTTTGCCAATTGCTTTCTTCAAGCAATTCTTTACTGTTTGTATATTCCTCTCCCAGATAGAACCATACCAAGGAGAGGCAACCGGAATATACTTCCACTTTATGTTTGTATTTTTTATATATAATTGTGTGATTTCATTGCTTAACAAGTCGTGGATGACTTGTTCACCAGCTTTGAAATATGTAGCATTGTCAGTCCAAACTGTCTTTGGTACTGAATGTCGTGCACAGAATCTCTTAAAGACAGCAACAAAAGATTCTGCTGTAAGGTCCTCCACAACATCCAAATAAACAGCTCGTGAGGCAGCACATGTAAACAGTACAATGTACATTTTTTGTTCAGTGTCACCCACCCCTACAGTCAATGCTCCTGTATAGTCAATGCCTACAGTCTCAAAGGGTCTGTTGAGAGTAACTCTCTCCTCTGGCAAAGCAGGAGGATTTGGTTTCCTATAGGGCCTAGCATGAATACGCCTACATGTGACACACTCACTCAGGACTGTTTTAACAGTGATCCTTCCCTTGGGTATCCAATAAGTTTTTCTTAATGTAGTTAGTGTCTGTGGTACCCCCATATGATATACATCATTGTGTGTTTTTCTGATTATTAATGTTGTCAAATAGCTAAATCTAGGTAAAAGGATTGGATTTTTGCTTTTGTATGACAGTTTTGATTTGTCTAATCTCCCTTTACACCTTAGAAGGCCTTCCTCATCTCTGAACAAGTTTAGATCCACAACTACTGATGGTACAGGTTCTTTTGTTTGTTTCCCATTAGTTAAGAATTCTAACTCTTTATTGTACTCTTTTTGTTGGGCTTGGCCTATCCAGTATTGGGTTGCAACTTCTGTATAATTATGATTATTTTTATTTAGCTGTTTGTTAATTGTAGCTAAACAGTTGTGAGCAAACCTCAAACAGTAGGCTGTCACCCTAACAAGTTTTTGAAATCAGAATACTTTTCATAATTAGTGATTGGTTCAACCTTTTCATTTGAAAAGATTAAATTTAATGTCAAGTTAACTTGTTCCACAGGCCATTGGTCTGTATCACAGAGCCACTTAGGTCCCATAAACCAAGTTTTGTTTGACTTCAACAACTTGTAGGATAAACCTCTGGTCAGAAAGTCTGCTGGATTCTGTTTAGTTGGAACATAGTGAAAGTTTACTTGTAGGCTTTCATTAGCGTCAGCTATTTCTTTTAGCCTATTTCTTACAAAGATATTCTTACTATTAATGCTATATTCCGTATCCAGGCAAGACAAATCTGACTGTCAAGCCAGACGTGGCTATTAGTTATGAACACATCATAGTAAGCATCCTTAAGCAATGAAATGGTTTTAATGGCTAATGTAGCAGCCAATAGTTCCAATTGAGGTATGGTTCGGGTAGGTTTGAGAGGTGCAACTTTCCCTTTTGCATAAATTAGATGACTTTCTGTAGGGCTTACAAGATACGCACAGCACCCATAAGCTTGTGTGCTTGCATCAGCAAACACATGAAGCCTCTGGGGCTTATCCCTAAACCCACAGCACCTTTGAATTTTAATGTTCTGCACTTTTGTTAAATCAGTAGCTAACTTCTTCCAAGATTTTTGATTTTCATTTGTTATTGGATCATCCCACCCAACATTTGTCCTCCAAATTTCTTGAAGGAGAATCTTTGATTTTATTGTTGAAGGCAGGAATAGACCCATAGGATCAAAAATTTTGGAAGCCTCTGATAATATTTGTCTTTTAGTATTTGCTTCCTCATCAAGTTTAAAACCTTTAGTACAGATTGAATCATGACTGTTAGAAGTTGCATCCAAATACCAGTTCATACCTAAAGTTTTAACTCTGTCTGATGGCTCAGTAAGACCATTATTATCCTTTAAAATCTTTTTGTTTAAATCCTCATCATTTGAAATCCACTCTCTAAGTTCAAAGTTACTTTGTTGCATAATGTTTTGAGAGTGTTCATAGACTTCAGATAATTCAGATTTTGTTGTCGTTGAGCCTATTAGATTGTCTACGTAAAAATGTTCCTTAAGGAAGTTCAATGTTAGAGAGTTATTAAACTGGTTTAAATGATGTCTAATTGTCAATGCTAATAGGCTAGGTGAGCAATTGGCTCCAAACAACACAACATTAAATCTATAGGTTATGAACCCTTTATTCAAATCAAATGGATCCTTGAACCATAAGAACCTAAGTTGGTTCTTATCATATTCATTTTTAAGATTTATTCTCAAAAATGCCTTTGAAATGTCACTTTGTACAGCATATTTGTCTAACCTGAACCTCAGTAAGATCTTCACAAGGTCAGAAATGAGATTAGGACCCTCAATCAAGCAATCATTCAAACTGTGTTTATCACTGTCTTTGAGGCTACAATTATATACTACTCTGAGTTTTGTTGTTGGGGCATCTTGTCGATAAACCCCCCTGTGGGTTAAATAATGACAACCATCTTTTTTAAAAGGGTTATTTGTTACTTCTTCAATGAAGCCTTTCTGTAGCTGTTCTTTGAAGACATCACTGTACTTTTTAATATTATTATCTTTTTGAGTTTTTTCATTACTTTATATAAATGTCCTTTAGCTACTTTGAGATTGTCTCTTAAAGTTGGACAATTTATTTTCCAAGGTAACTCAATAAAATAACTATTGTCTTTGCACTGAATGGTGTCTTCAAATCTTTCTACCATTAACTGATCTTCTGAAGTTTGATGTGTGTCATGTATACCCACAGATTCTAGCAACCATAAAGTTTGAATTGCCTCATCCAAAGTTTCATTTGATAATGATGAATTAATGTTCTCAGTTGAGATAATATTATTCAAAGTGTTGCTATTCTTACAGGTGTTATGTAGGACTGAGTTGAGGCACATAGTATTTGTTGGTCATGCACTGTTTTGGTTTAGGTCTAGGTTGTATTCTGATAGGTCACCCAAAGGGGCTATCCCTGATGGAGTCTGAATAGCTATACCATTACCTATCTCTACTATGCCCTTATGAATAAGATTAATATAATCTGCCCCTATTAGCATTTCAATGTTAGCTACTGTGTTGTTAGTGATATGTCTATCAGCTATTTTGTAGTGTTTTTTTCAAATGATTTATGGTTTGTTCTAGTTTGGGTATAACCAGTTTGTTTTGTCCTACTTTAGAAATAATAACTGCTTCAATTTTCTTGAATTTACTTTCTAAATGTAGTTCCAGGTCAATTGTCTTATAGCTATTTTTGTCCGAGTTATCCTTAACAAAGGACGCAATATTGAGGTTTTGTTCATTCGGGTTTGGTGTCAAACCCAATTTATTAACTACATTTTTTGAAACAAATGTTTGTTGAGAACAACAGTCTATAAGACATCTCACTGGAGTGGTACTACCCTCACTATTCACTAAGTCCAAAGTAATAGTTGGTAAAAGAATCTCAGTGTTTCTTGTTACATTGTTTGAACAAGCAGAATGTCCCATGAAAGTGGCATTTTCTTGATTACCTTTGTTTGGGGGAGGTATCTTTTTTGTTCTAAATTAGGATAATTTTCTCCCGTCTTTAGAATTAAATTATCTTTAACCCTCGAAGGAAGGCACCTAAGTACTATGCTTTGTATAAGCCAAGATGAAGTTTTAATATCTATCTCATTGCTAACCAGTTGTCCTATAATAGCTTCTAATTTTGTATAAAAAATTTCCATATCTCTATGGTTATCTTTTATGGGTGCAAATTCAAAAATTTGTTGAGATAATTCATATACAATCATATCTTTATTAATGTAATTACGTTTTAAAAGATCAATAGCTACTTCATATGAATCCCCTACGGCTGGTAAATAGGCTATTAGGTTATAGGCTGGGCCTTTAAGGGAACTAGTTAAGTAACTAAACTTTTCAACAGTTGAAATATAAGGTTTATTACCTATTAAATTCTCAAATTTGTCAATGAAAGATGGGAATTGTACCGTGTCCCCTTCAAATGTTGGTACTAGCAAAATGGGTAACTGAGCCCTCAATTCTTGTGACTCAGGATTTTGCATGCCACTTAAATTTTGTTGAAGGTTAGCCCTACTTTGATTAAAATCAGAATTAGGTTTTTTTGGTGTTAAGTCAGTCAACCGAGACCGTAGTTCCCTTATTTGCTGTTCAATTGAGCTTACCTGATCATCATCATCAGCGTAAAGGTCTATCAATTGTTCTTCAGCCATTTCGGATTCAACTAACTCTGAAATACTCTCATTAATGGCTATTATTTCCTTCTTTTTAATTTCTAATTTAATAATTACACTCTCTATATTTTTCTTACCTGGTTGTGTAATATTGTTAAAAGTGTTCACAGCCTTTGTAACAGCTCCCAACTTTGCCCCCCTTTTCTTTTTTAACTTTTTCAATTCTGCACTGTCCATGTCTAAGTCAAAATTGTTTAACTGGGCATCGTAATGAAATAGAGGACAAGAGAAATTACCAGAGAAGAGAGAGAACAGACAAAACAGTCAAGTTTAAATTTGGTTTAATCCCCCCCAAGTACTTGTGTGTCACTCAGGTCTAAGCTTATAAGAGAATGAGACTCCTTAAATGTAAATGTTTCCTAGTTAGGCCCTAGGTTGTAGACCTAATTAGGCTTGCTCAGGTTAGGCTTAGGCTAGACCATTTAGCCTAATTCTGCAATTTTTGTTAAGTAAGGTTAAGGTTTGTAAATTCCCCACACACGGACCACCAATGCGAAAAATGCTCTGTATGAATTGGTCCACAATTAACCCACCCCTTATTTCTCCAGTCTAACTATAGAGTAGATCAAGTCTAGCCTAGAGGGGTCAGCCTAGAGATTCCGGAAATGGTCCAGAGCGGGCAGATAAATTGAGGTCCACAGTAGGATTCCTCACAAGATTAGGTTAGGGCAATCTACCTTCACCTTTGTTAAGCTATGAGTTGATGCTGGGTCTTAGGTCACAATGTAGGCCTAACTTGTTTGACCCAGCTTAATTTTATGTTATTAACTGTTTGGTGTAAAAACTCAATTAGTCACTTACTTTTAGTTATTGCAGTCTCTCCCTTCTCCGGTTGTCTCATTCGAGAGCGTACTTTGCTGGTACGTCCTCTCGCCCCGTTCTTCGTTTTCCTTCTCCCTTTGTTCTCCTCTTCGCGGGGCTTCTTGTACCAGCGTTGTCTTGGTTTATTCCTCGGTTGGTTTAGCGGTAATGTATCTCCATTACCGAGCACGCTCCTCCCACACAGTATATAAATACTAGTGTGGAGAATAACTCTGGTGAGCAACCAATTGGTTTCATCCACCCAGTTATTGACATAAAAGGAATTTATTAATTGTTAGATTAACTACCTACCTACTCAGTGAACCATTTTCGTTACCTCCCAACTACCCACTCATCAGTTTTCCATACTCTCTCTCTCTCTCTCTCTCTCTCTCTCTCTCTCTCTCTCCTTATTTGCATGTCTGTAACTCTCTTCTTTGCATGTCTGTAGTTTCCATGGTATGATAGTGTTTGAGTTAAGAATGTATTGCATGGTTTGTAATGCGACTTATTTTACTTCTTTTCATCTTCCACCCCTTTCCGGCGGAGTGGGCTCCGTCCTCTACCTGCCTATGGAGTAGAGGACCGGTCTGCAACTGCTGGAGGTATGTGTTGTTTTGAGTTAAGAATGTGTTGTTCTTTGAGTTAAGAATGTGTTGCATGGTTTGTAATGCGTTCTTATTTTACTTCGTTTCATCTTTCACCCTTTCCGGCAGAGTGGGCTGCATCCTCTACCTCCCTATGGAGTGGAGGACTGGTCTGCAACAGCTGGAAGTATTTTTTTCGACTATTTTTCCGACTTGTCGGCAGTGGCCGGCGGATAGTGAGGGTTTCTTTCTTTCTCTCTTTCTGAATGAATTTTAACCGACGAGTGATAGGTTTTGCTACTTACTTAACCCCTTATTCTCTTCTTTTAACCCCTCACTTTCTTCTTTCTCTCGAGCTAACCTTAGAGTGGATCTTAGGGTCTTTGTTAGCCTTAGCTTCTGTAGATCTGTAGATATAAAAATACACTTATTTTTGGTCCGACGAGTATAATTTTGGGCTATTTTTTCGCTTCTCTGCGACTTAATTAGTTTGTTGGTTTCTGTTCTGGCTATTTGTGTGGTTTCGACTTTGAGAACTTGATTCGTCATGTGCCCTAGATGAAGACAAAGCATTGGATGTTTTTATCAATTACGGCGTTATTCTCTCATCCTTAACTTGCCCGAAATGTGACAGTGATTGCCTAATACGAAAAGATCAGAAGATACTTAGGTGAAATAACCAATATTAACCTGTTAGGTTAATTGAATGCCCGGTTAGGTTAATTATTATTATTATTATTATAGGTTTGTTTATGGTGCGTTCAACCACCTTGGGTCATTTACACTTGCAAAGAAAGAAATTCTATCTACAAAGGGAAGGAAAAAGTTAAACAATCTTCAGATCTGGGGCCGGCTCCAGATCACAGGAAAGTGATGATGAGGCCTGTTAGTATTACTAACTAGTGAAGCATGAAGTCATAGTAAAGGATTGTGAAAAATGCTCTGTATGAATTGGTCCCCAATTAACCCACCCCTAATATCTCCAGTCTAACTATAGAGTAGATTAAGTCTAGCCTTGTAGGGGTCAGCCTAGAGATTCCGGAAATGGTCCAGAGCGGGCAGATAAATTGAGGTCCACAGTAGGATTCCTCACCAAATTAGGTTAGGGCAATCTACCTTCACCTTTGTTAAGCTATGAGTTGATGCTAGGTCTTAGGCCACAATGTAGGCCTAATTTGTCTGACCCAGCTTAATTTACTGCGTTTACTTCTAACTGGGTTAAAAACACAATTAGTCACTTACTGCTAGTTATTAGAGAGTCCCTTTTCCCTTTTTGTTTAATTGTTGAGAGCGTACTTGCTGGTGGGGATCTTTTTTCGTTGTTTGTTCTTCTCCCTTCTCTCGTTCCGTCTTGTAGCCCCGTTCCTCGTTTTCGTTCTCCCTTGTCCTCCTTTTCGCAGGGCTTTTTCCATCAGCGTCTTCTTGGTTTTTCTTCGGTTGGTTGATCAGTAATGTATATCTATTACCGAGCACGCTCTTGTCACACAGTATATAAATACTAGTGTGGAGAATAACTCTGGTGAGCAACCAATTGGTTTCATCCACCCAGTTATTGACATAAAAGGAATTTAATAATTGTTAGATTAACTACCTACCTACTCAGTGAACCATTTTCGTTACCTCCCAACTACCCACACATCAGTTTTCCATAAGGATAGTACTGGTACTTTATGAAAAACTAGCTGAATATAAGAGGCTGATTGTTAGATTAGATGGAGGGATATAAATTGACTGACTTTAAGAAATCTAAAATGAGCTTAGAAGGCACAAGGCAAGATAAGACAGTAGAGAGGGTGAAATCAAGCTGTTCTGCAGTGCAAAATGAATGAATATCAGATCGAAGTGAAGAAAAACTGGACAATCAATAAAAATATGTTTCAATGTGAGAGTCATATTACACTGGAGACAGGTAGGAATGGGACAGGCACTAAAATAATGCCCATGCTTCAGGAGACACCCCTAATCTGAGCCGGGCTAGGACAGTCTGGTCTCTTCGGCTACCTATGTACAGTATGTTCATTCCGAATCCTGAAGAAGGGGTTTAACATCGCTGAGAAAACTATTGGTAATGATTCCATTGACACTGCCACCTGCTGCGCACACAAGAGACTGTCAAATTCCGAATCTCAGGCAGGGAGAGTCGAAGACCAACTGCCTCTCCTGAGTGCATAGCAGACTTAGCTGCCAAGTCCACCACCTCATTGCTCAGGATTCCAACATGTCCAGGGACCCAAAAGAACAAAACTGTAATGTGGAATAGATCTTAACAAGACAATAATTTTATTGACCAGAAAATGATAAGTATTCCCTGACTTCAAAGTATGTAGAACTGAGAGAGAATCACAACAGATAAGAAACTTACGATGTGTAGAATTTACAGAAACAAAATAAATTGCCTTGTAAAGGGCATACAGTTCAGCTGTAAATACTGAGCAATGAGGTGGCAACTTATAACCCATCAGGGTACCTTTAAAACTAAAGGCACAACCTACTCCAGTTGGGGACTTTGAACCATCAGTAAAAAGAACCTTGTAACCTAAATCTAGAAATGATGCTTTCAGTGAAAAAAATTCACACTGAAAGTTATTAGCACAGGTTGTAGATTTCAAAGCAGAAGACAATCTAAGGTCATAAATGACATCTACTGGAACCCAATTTGTAATTAGTGATAGGGAACTTGTAGCAATATCCTCTAAAGAAAGGCTTATTTTAGTCAGTCCATCTTGAAACCGGCTAAAGAAGGGAAGTGGGTGGGGTCGCAACCTGTAAAATTGGTAAATATGGAAATCTACAAAGAAAGGCCAGATGGGATGCTGGTCATATGACAACACTTTGGCACCATAGTTGATACCCAGCTGCTGACGACGGAGGCTTAGAGGAAGGAGAAAGGCCTCTTCATTTAAGGTGTCAACTCTGGTGCATTTGAGGGTTCCAATAGCCAGACGAGTAGCCCTATACTGAATTCTGCCTAATTTTACAAGCAGTGATGGGGATGCTGTATCATAGAGGAATGAAGCATAATCTAATTTGGACCAGATGAGAGATTTGTAAAGCTGTAATAGAGTCTTCCTTTTAGAGCCCCATGTTCTATTGGACAAATACCGCATGATATTAAAGGCTCCCTCATAACGCTCCACAAGGGAAGCAATATGTGGATTCCAAGTCAAAGTTCTGTCAAATGTAATACGTAGAAATTTATGAGAGGAGGCAAAAGGAATCTGGCTTGTCAGCAAGACAAGAGGTTGAATGAGTTGAGGGGGAACTGGCTGCTTACTAAAAATGACACATGAAGACTTGGAAGGAGAAAAGTGCAAGCCATTATTCTGTGACCAATTAGTAATCCTGTGTAGAGCATTTTGCATAATGGCCTTGGCAACATGAATGTCAACATGGGATACCCACAATGCCCCATCATCTGCATACAGAGAATAGCTAAGAGCAGGGTCCATACCCTGAAAAAAGTCATTAATCATGACATTAAATAAAAGGGGACTGATGGCACTAGCAGAGCAAAAGTCAAAACATGTGGAAAAGAGCATGTCATCCAAACCTTGTTATAAAAGGTCAATAAAACTTGCCTGTTAGAAAATGAAAGATTGGTGACGAAGGGGTACACTATCATATCCTCTCCAGGAGAGGTATTTTTTAGCTTAGAGAGGACCATATCCAATTCCAACAGAGTAAAAGGACCATTATAATGGAGTGCTACATTTGTAGAAAAATCAATAGGGATGAGTTCAGCTTTTGCTGCTCTAGAAAGGAACTGTGCTGTATAATGAGATTTACTGCTGATAGATGCAAAGTATGCAGCCAAGGAGTTACCAACTAGTTGGGGCTGGAAAATGATATTACTGCCATCCCGCAAAACAATAGGATGTGCAGGAAGTTTTCTCTCCAGTCTTTTAATTTTATTCCAGACCACACTCTCAGTTGTCTGATGAGAGGTAGAACTGACAAAGGTATGCCAAGAAGAACGTTCGGATAATCTAACTATACACCGACAATTGCTCTAGCCTTTTTGTACAGGATATATGTCTGTAAAACAGGATTTTGTTTAAATAACCTATAAGCCATCTTTCTTACTCTAACAGCCCGCTGGCAAAAATCATTCCACCACACTGTGTGATATTTAGTATTAAACGTGCTGGAAGTGAGAGTGAAATGTTCTTGAGCTGCATGGTGAATTGTGTGAGTTAAAGTATGGCAGTCTTCATCCACAGTGGTATCATCTCCAGGATGTGGCAAAGTCAAAGCAGCATGAAAGTTATGCAGACCTTTCTCTGTTATTTTCCATAGGGAGCGTTTTGAGCCCACAGACGGTACCTGAGACGTGAGAAGAATGGGAAAATGATCACAATCACAAGGATCACTCAAAACTTCCCTACCAAATACATGAGACAAGTCCATAGTAGAAAGTGATAGATCTAAATATGAGAAGGACCCACTGAAACTATGGAGGAATGTAGGGGAACCATAATTAAATAGAAAGAGATTATTGGCATCTATGAAGTCTGCAATGGTGGAGCCCCGCTGGTCACTGGAGGGGGAAACCCCCGAACCCCATAGGGGATGATGACCATTGAAGTCTCCTATTAGAAGGAAAGAGGCAGGAAGTAGACGAAGCAGTGTGTAATACAACTGTAGAGAAGGGAGGACCTGGAGGAAAATATACAGTACAAACCGTAACAGCAAAAGAGGAAGTGTGGATTGTTGCTGCAACTGCTTCAATATCAATATCAAGAGGAACTGGAGTAAAAGGAAGGGAGCTGTGAATCCCCAGTAATACACCACCCCCATGGGGACCCCTGTCTTTCCGGAGCAAACTGTAACCTTTGACACCTGCAGAATGGGATAAATCCAGCCAAGTTTCTTGAAAAACAAGGATGAGAGGGGAATACCGTGACAGTAACTGCTGTATAAAATGCAGTCGTCTCCTATAACTCCTTACATTCCACTGGAAGATGGATAAAGCCATGATGTAAAAGGATAAGGGGAAGTAAAAGCAAACAGTGCCTATGAACATTAATCTGTGCTATTAAATAATACCCAGAAGCCGTCCCTAGGATCAACTGTAGTCTTTTGAAAACCATTCTTTGCAAAGAATTGAGAAATTTTTTGAGCCATAGTCTGTGGAGCTGTATTTTTAGCCATGAGTGACTTAAACTCCAATAAGCACCTCCAAAGTAAGGTATCATCTACAGGAGGAACCACAGGATGAGCTATCCCAGTAAGCCTGCCTTTTGACCTAGGACGATCACTACTGGAATAAAGTTTTCTTTTTAATCCAGCGCTACCTGTACTATGAAGTGGTTCTATATCTGGTGCAAAGCACCCGAAGGTGAAGGAAACTCTCGACCTACCTCAGCATGAGAGACAGATTGAGATGACCATGGACCCATCTTAGCAGCATATAACTTACGGGCTTCAGTAAATGTATCATGATTATTCACCTTTACCTTGACAATCTCCTCACGTATCCAATGGCTACAAACTCTAGAAGAACCTAAATGTGATCCCTTACAATTAACACGCCAAGTCTTTCTGACAAGATCGAGTGTCATGAGACTCGGCACACTTAGCACAAGAAATTTTATTTGTGCAATTACACATACCATGTCCAAAACGGAGGCAATTGAAACACTGCAAGGGGTTAGGATAATAAGGGTCAACATGGTACCAGAGATAGCCGCAGTGAATATATTCAGGATGAGTGGCACCCCCAAAAGTAAGGGCTAAAATGCTAGTAGGAGTTTTATCACTACCCTTGTTTAGTCGTCGAATGCCAATTACATTCTCCAATTTCATTTCTAGTAATAGATCTACAAGACTACAAACTTGCCAGTAAATTGCTACTCCCTAATGACTCATTTACATATGTTAGTGATGCCTGGGGGACTCACTCGTGGCTAGACCACTGTATAGCCTCCTACGATAGTTATAATATAATCAATAGCATGTCCATACTTTATGATGTATTTGAATCTGATCATATCCCATTTGTAGTAGGGCTTGATTGTATGGTAGTACCTGACATAGACAATGACTGTGATAATGCTGATTACTATAAGGTTAATTGGTCAAATCTTAGTCACTCTGAGGTAGACTACTATGCAATGCAGACTGATGCACCACTAAGGCTTGTGAGGATTCCTGCAGAAGGTTTGGTTTGTAGGAATTCCTCCTGTGGTGATGTAAACCATATAAATCTCTTAAATAAGTATTACGGTGAGCTTGAACATGCCATTAAGGGTGCGAGTAGAAGTAGTTTTAAGAATAAAAAATGGGGAAAAGTACATGTCAATCCAGGGTGAGCAGAATACTGTGCTGATTTGTATGATGTAGCAAAAAATGTATTCGTGGAATGGGTTGCTATGGGGAAACCTAGGCAGGGGGAACTCTTCCAACTAAAAAATAGAACTCGTGCTAGGTTCAAGGGTGCTCTTAGATTTATAAGGAAAAATGAAGAGAATCTTCGAAAAGAATCTCTAGCCAAGAAATTAGGCAATAGCAATACTTCCAGTAGGGAATTCTGGAAGGAGGTTAATGAAATTAACAATAGTAATCTTACCTTGCCAAATGTAATAGAGGGTGTACATGGTGCAAAAAAACATTGCAGAACTGTGGAAAAATCATTATGAAACCCTATTTAATTGTCTCGGGTGGTGGTGGGGGGGGGGGGATAGACTAAATATATACCTAAATTTAGAACGCTCTAAAGAACTACTAATTAATGACTCAGAAATGTGGCAGGTTATTCATAAGTTAGATGATAACAAAAGTTGTGGCCTAAATGGCATACAAGCAGAACATTTAAAATGTAGCCCTCGTATAATACCTATGCTTGCAATGTGTTTCACAAGCTGCATGATACATGGGTACTTGCCACAGTCCATTTTGTCAGTTGTATTGTTGCTAGTTGTTATAATGTTATAATGTTTCAGACCAACAAAGACCCTAGGATCCACTCATGGCTGGTCTACCTAACTGTGTTCGTAATCGTGTATTGTGTATGTCCTCCGTGGTGGCGGAGGGGACCTACAATTTTACGTGGGTTCCGAACCACAAGAACATAAGAAACTTATTTAAAAACTGCCGGTAAATTGGCAACGACCAATTTTTACGAAACTAAATAATTATCAATTTAAAAATAATTAATTATCGGTTTAAAACTAAAGATAGAATCTCTCGGTCCAGAGGAGCAAGTCATAATAGACTACTATCCACAAATATGTTACATTCTATATCTATTTATAACGGACATGCAAATATATCAGATCCAAAGAATCCAGTCAATTTCATTACGGTATCCATCAAGTCACGGTCCATATCGATTGCGGACCAAGTCAAAATTTACAACCATATACATTATCAATTTAAAAATAATTAATTATCGATTTAAAACTAAAGATAGAATCTCTCGATCCAGAGGATCAAGTCATAATAGACTACTATCCACAAATATGTTACACTCTATATCTATTATATAACGGACATGCAAATATATCAGATCCAAAGAATCCAGTCAATTTCATTACGGTATCCATCAAGTCACGGTTCATATCGATTGCGGACCAAGTCAAATTTACAACCATATACATTACAATATATACACTTACGAGGAAAAGTGTAGGTGTGGCTGTAAAGACTGTACAGTAGGGTGGATCGATTTTACATTTTTTTCGATTTCCATATTCTAATAGAGACAAAAACTTGCGCATGCATGAGAAAATAGCCTCTGCAAAATCTTAGCTTAATAGGTAATCATCATCTGCCCCCGGCAGAGCGATGAAAATCATATTTTAGTAGTCAAAAACGTATTTTTAAACCCTAGCCTAGAGTCATAAAATTTTGCGTGTGTGTTATTTCATGCCTAAGCAACGATATAAATGCTATGGGAAATATATAAATGCATTATTTAAGACAAAGAGCCGATCTGAAAATATGTATAATATACATATTTTCAGATCGGCTCTTTGTCTTAAATAATGCATTTATATATTTCCCATAGCATTTATATCGTTGCTTAGGCATGAAATAACACACGCAAAATTTTATGACTCTAGGCTAGGGTTTAAAAATACATTTTTGACTACTAAAATATGCTTTTCATCGCTCTGCCGGGGGCAGAAGATGATTACCTATTAAGCTAAGATTTTGCAGAGGCTATTTTCTCATGCATGCGCAAGTTTTTGTCTCTATTAGAATATGGAAATCGAAAAAAATGTAAAATCGATCCACCCTACTGTACAGTAATGTAGAAATGTGTGTGCACCCATTATGGGTCTCCCATTTAAAGGTGTTTGTGGGGCAAGTGAAGATCATGAGTTTTTCAATACCTCACAGTACTATGGGGGGCACCGCTCGGCAGAGGAATCTCTTTAAATGGGGTGTGTAAGGACAGAGAGTATCCCCTAATCCAAGACGCTGCCTCCCTATATCCCACAACACTTGTGTTGAGCTGTGGGATCTATCCCCACAAAGCCTTAATTTTACTACCTTAAACTATACCCTTTCTATCAACATGCGCGTCCAATCGATTCTTAAACATGTTTATAGACGTGCTACTAATTACTTCTACCGGCAAACTATTCCAGCTATTTACTATTCTATGCGTAAAAAGTTTTTCGCAACTGCTGTCTCGAACCTTCTACTTGTCAACTTACACCCGTTATTTCTAGTCCTATTATATTGAGATATTTCGAAAAAGCTATCTCTATCTACGTTATCAAACCCATTCATAATTTTGAAAACCTGGATTAGGTCACCCCTTAACCTCCTAGTCTCGAGTGTAGTCAATTTTAACTCTTTAAGCCTATCCTCGTACGACTTTGACCTAAGAGACGGAATCATCTTAGTTGCTCGTCTTTGAACTCTTTCGATTTTGTCTATATCTTTGCGCATATGCGGATTCCAAAATTGGACCGCGTACTCCAAATGGGGTCTAACTAACTAATGTTAAAAATAAGGGTGCTAGTATCTGTGATAAGAATAATTATAGGCCAATAGCACTTGCCAGTATACTTTCTAAAGTGTTAGGATATGGGTTATTATGTGTTTTATCACACTCAGTCATGTTACACACCAAAATACATTTTTCTAGTAGTATTTGATGTGATTTGTTCAAATATGACCTCCATTTCCGTCGGAAATGAGATCCAACAAAGTTATAGTACTTTGAAGTTTGGCTCATTTTCAAGGGAAATGGAAGTCAAAATCTAAGCAAAACACATCAAATATTACTAGAAAAATGTATTTTGGTATTAATTAACCTAACCTAACCTAACCTAACCGTGGCTAAACGAGCCTAACCCTGGCTAAACGAGCTCTCGTCTGTATCCACCACCTAATCCATAATAAGGTAATACTCTAGGCTCGTTTAGCCAGGGTTAGGTTAGGTTAGGTTAATTAATACCAAAATACATTTTTCTAGTAATATTTGATGTGTTTTGCTTAGATTTTGACTTCCATTTCCCTTGAAAATGAGCCAAACTTCAAAGTACTATAACTTTGTTGGATCTCATTTCCGACGGAAATGGAGGTCATATTTGAACAAATCACATCAAATACTACTAGAAAAATGTATTTTGGTGTGTAAAATGACTGAGTGTGATAAAACACATAATAACCAGAATGTCATTTATAATAGGATAAGCACTTACAGACTTATGACAATCAATTTGGCTTTAGAGTGAAACATGGTACTGACATGTGTATTTATATGTATGCTAAAGGAAGTGTATTGTTCTTTTGTCACCCTCTCCCCATGGGCTGAGAGTACTATGAGAGATATGTGAACAATATGGTATAGAAAATGACATTATCTATAATGGAGCAAAGAGCTGTATTTTGATTTTTAGGTGGGTAGTTATAGCCTTATAGGATGTACCTAGAATTGCTTGAAAACAAAGAGTTTAAATTAGATTACTGAAACCAGTTAGTTTAAGGCTTGGTTATACAATTTACACCCTGATTGTGTAACCACCATACTTAATAGTCCATTTTCTTACATTAAGTGCAGAGTCTAAGTGTTACATCAAAGGGCCAGGCTTTGCCAATTAGGCCTAGGCCCATTTATCTTACCTTAAGTTTACCTTAAAGCGCTTCTGCCTCAAGGGTGCGCTGCTCCCACGAAGTCCGCTCAGCGCTTCCTGAGGCGGGGCCACGACGGGGTCGCCACCCTTCTTTTCTCTTTCTCCTGCCATATGATTTGGTCCCCTATTGAATTTGTGGGTGCTGGTCTGGCAGAGGAATACCCTGGCACTGTGGGTTGGTCAGGTATGTTGGCTAAAAACATGTCCAAGTGTTTTTTAAAAGTATCTACTAGGACCACTTATATCTCTAAGGTACTGAGGCAAGGAGTTAAACAGGCGAGAACCCTGCCTAGAGATACTATTATATTGAAGGGTTTGAATACTTCTCACTGTTTGGTGGGAGGTGATATTTTTTACACATTCTTCCAGTTCTTGTTAAGGTGGGTACAATTGGTTCAGTATTTGGGGCAACTAAAAACCCTTCTAGAATTTTCCAGGTATAGATTAGGATCTCTCTCAAACCTTCTCTCTATGGAATAAAGGTTGAGGCCTCTGAGTGTATCCCAGTAGTTTAATTTGTTTTTACTCACCTGTTGCCCATCAGGTTGTTTAATATACGAGGTAAATGTTCTTTGTAGTCCCTTAATTTTTTGCAATTCATTCTGTTTGTGGGGAAACCATAATTGAGAGCAGTAGTCAATGCGTGGAAGGACAAGTGATGGTAAATTTATAGTATTACACCCATCTCCCTTTAGAGGTGAAATTTATGTTTTTCCTACGGTTTTTGATGTGTTTTGAACGAATCTGACCTTCAAAACTATCGGAAATGACTCGTTTTTGAGATACCCCCTTCCCCCCCTCAGCTGGCAATGTGGGGGAAATCATAGAAAACGAGTCATTTCCGACGGTTTTGAAGGTCAGATTCGTTCATCAAAAACCATAGGAAAAATAAATTTCACCTTCAAAATTGACCTGACCTGACCTGATCTATCCTATCCTAACAACTAAACCTAACCTATCCTAACCTAATATAACCTAACCTATAAGAAAAACAGGAATTACCTTTAAAAGCTGAGACAGAATAATCATAGTACGGTCTTTTCTTTGTTTTAAGCATAACGTAACTTTTTCTACAATGCCACAGTTTCTGGTCTTGATGATATGTACACTCCGTTTTACAATGTGGACACTTCACTACTATCAGTAGAACACTGTGAGCATGCAGAAACTTAACACTTTTTTCTAAATTTTCGTAGAAAGTGACAATACAGTGGTAATAATCAAACAAGCACGTGTCACACGAAGCCATTCCGGTAGCAAAGTAATTCGAAATGGATGGAGCGCAGTGATTGGGCAGACATGTAATGGTCAGCCACGCACGCATACCAAACGAATGTATGAACACACTAGATAACACCAAAAAAATTTTATATCTCAAAAACGAAGCATTTGCGTTCTTCTATGCTATAGAAGAAAAGTGTCTTAGAATTAAAAAATCTACTTAATGAACATATAATAATAGCTGGACGTTAGACGGGTGTAATACTATAATAATACCCAAGTGATTTCCACAGGGTAAGCATGGTCATACTGTCCTTAGTTCTGAATGTCCTCAGTATCTAATATACTATTTCAGAAATGAAGCCTTATATATATATATATATAACAGTTTTTTGCGCACACCTATAGGTCGCTAAAATTGGTGTAGAACAATGCGGTTTTCACCATTCGATGCGTCTTTTTATTCTGCAATGCCCAAACTGCCCATGCTAAAAAAAAATTCCCTAACATAAATCTTTCCCCCCCCTTTTAGGGGTATAGTTCTTCCCATTTCTTCATTTTTAATCATAATTTTGGCACAAAATGGGGGAGGGGTTAATGGGGAAACTCAGAAAAATAGATGCGATATATATATATATATAACCAAAAAAAAAATTAAAGTAAATCCTTTGCAAGGTGCCAGCCCCCTTCCCCCCTTGGGGGTAATGGGGGAAGGGTGGGGGTAAATGGGGGGGAGGGTGGGGTTAATAGGGAAACTCAGAAAAAAAATTGGTAGGGTAAATGGGGGAGGGGGTATTGGGAGAGAGGGGTGGGGTAATGGGGGAGGGGGTGCAGTTAATGGGGAAACTCAGAAAAAAAAAATGATAACCAACATTGATTCCGGTCAGGAAGATCATGCTTATCACAATTAATGGAATACTATAACAATATTATTGATGTACTCAAAATAATGAAAACTATGATTTGGCGGGCTGCAGGGCCCCCAATTACTGTCGCTTCAGTTATTTGGTCAATAAAACTATAGAAATAAACACAGTCATGAAAATCTTAGGCTTCAAATCCGAGCTCATTGTATTAAGATTTGTGAAGCTTTAGATTTTCATGGCTGCATTCTTTTCTGTAGTTTTATTGAATGAATAATTGGTTTGCCAGTAACTGGAAGGCCGCAGGCACCCCAATTACTGAGGCCCAAGGTGAGAGGAATAGGAACGATATCCAGGTAAAGGGCTACTGATGTTCAAAATAAAATACGCCGTAGGCCCACAATTCAGCCGAAGCACCGCAGATCTAGCAAAATCGGCGTGTAGCGCCGACCTTTTGCTAGTATATCCTATTAGTTGTTTACATGATGAGGTTACTTTGTCAATGTGCCTGTTGAATGTTCCATCTTCAGATAATATAATCCCTAGATCCCTGACATGATCAGTTTGTACAATATCTTTTCCTGTGGGTCCAGTGTAGTTGAATTGTTCTTTCAGGTATTTATTTGGTCCATACTTAATTAGTTCAAATTTGTCTTCATTGAAGGCCATATTGAGATTCATACCTAAAACTTCTATCGATTATTAATTACGATTTAGACTTTATCACTTTCTAATTGTAACCTTTTAGTCTCTGAATAGGATAGGTCCATCATGTTAGGGGTCCTCAGCTCGGCTCGGGCTTTTGCCTAGGCTGAGTTCTGGGGATTTGCCTAGTTCCGATATGGCTACCAGTTCGGATCTTGAGAGGTTGCGAAGTAAAAGGTTGCATGAATCTGATTCAGAGGAGGATCTCTCTCTTGCTCCATCGGTTATTCAGGCTCTTTCTCCTTTATGTTCAACCCCACCAAAGGTTAGGCGTAGAGAGGTGGATGGGCCTTGTAATGCTGGTGTGGTTGGAGATGTTTCTACCCAATCTGGTCTCTAGGGACTGGGAAATGTTGGGTAGGGTGTGACAGTTGCCCCAACTTTGTCCTACAATGCTGTTCAAAATTTTGGTGTTGCATATTGACATAAAAAATACCCACGTGCAATTTTTTGAAGATTCATGCATATTCGAGTGAGCACCAGCAATTTGAAAAATAGCGATTTTGCTTATACGGCATACACGCTTATATATGAGATTACACAACCATCATAAGGGATATTAACACAAATCATTTGCCTGTCTTAATTAAAAGCTGTTATCACTAACACAAAAAAGTTAATCATTCTTATTCTCTCATGGTACATTAAGGGGTTTTATCATATATTCACAAGGTATTATTTCTCTAGAGCAAGGAAACCATGATTTCTGTTCGGAAACAGATGATTGTTTGCGCTGATTAGGAACGCGCAGTCTGTCATTTTCAACTACTTGGACTTCTTGAAAGTGCTCCTCATCCCTGGCAACATTAAGAAAGTCATGGCAAAGTTTTACACCACGCTCTGCAGCCTCATTGACGACCTGAAGCTTGTCCACAACCCGTTTCATGTTCAGGTAGTCTTCATGATCTGCCCATTCACTGGCTGGACTGTGGAGAAACTGATAGGGCATGCCTAAAATGGTGAAGAACCGGCTTGAGTCAGGCCCAATTAGGTCCACCAGGGCAGTGCCACTTTCTAGGATGGGGGGAAGATATGGCTTTCCATAGCCCCCATGATTGAGCCCCACTCTCTTAGTAACTTCAGTGCCTTCATGGCAAAGAAGGGCCTTCCTCATCTCCTCTTAAATAAAAGGCCTTTAGCATAGCACTAAGGGATTTGCCTTTCTATGAGTTGGGTATGCAGGCATCAGTCTTCCAGAGATGCTCTGGCATGGTACAAATAAAAACTACCTCTGCCCTTCCCTCCTAGTTTTTGGGAACTCCCTGGAAGTTGGTGCCCATGGGAGGTGGATTGCTCTTTAGTTAACGACACTCATATTGTGCATGGTATTATAGGACCTATAGATTTAGAAGATGATCTACTAGCTATTAAGGATGAGTTAATTCATAATGATTATCCAGTAGCAAATGTCAGTAGACTTACAAAATAAACAGGTTCAACATATGTTCCAATTCAACAGGTTAAAGTCTCTTTCAATGCACAAGTTCTTCCAGTAAAGCTCTATATAGCTTATATACCATATAGAGTTCGTCAGTTTATTCCACATCCAATTCAATGTTCTAAGTGCCAGGTATTTGGTCATATGGCTAAGTCCTATAGGTCAAAAATAGTGAGATGTGTTTATTGCTCTGGAAGTCATGTCTCCTCTTGTCTAAAGACTACTAAAATTTGTGCCAATTGTTCAGGTCCCTATACAGCTAGCTTCAGTGGCTGCTCCTACTTTAGAACAGCACAGGAAATAGAGAGGCTCAAACTTACATCTAATCTCTCTTATAGTGAAGCTAGATCTGTACTTCGAAATGAGGACTACTTTTAAATATTCTTTCCGAAACTACAGTAATGACTTTCCTGTTCTACCAAAACCTATTGTATCAAGACTGTAGGCCGGGCTGAAACTCAAGATAGAATTAATCAGAGTCATTAACAGTTGGCTTTTGATATAAAAATAAGATTCCTGAAAAAAATAATTGGTGGCCACCAACGTGTGTCCGGCCACCCCCATTTTTGTAAAAACATCTAATGCCGCACTAGCAAAATCAGGAAAATGGCAATATCTCTTCTTCTGATCATGCTAGAGAGATGGTTTGCATACCAAAAGATGCAGAATTTGATTTAGAACAAATTATTAAGAGTGGTATTTTTTTTATAAAACCTTTAATGTTTGAGTTATTTTAGAAAAACTGATTTTTGGGGCCCATAGACCCCCTTTTGACGGACCTTAGTGACAAAAGAAGTTCTAAAATAAGCATGATTTGGCTTTTTGATTACTAACATTGCCCTAAAAGGATGTTGACATGGACATAGTGATCACATGATATGACTTTTCCTTGTTATCTTGCATCCATTATGCTTGATTAAAGAATAGAGGGTGGGGCTGCTTCATGAACTTTTTTTAAACGTAATAAATTGAAAACTTGTTTTTTTTTCAGGTGCCTTTGTTATAAGTTTCCAACTGCAATTTGTCATTGAATTCAACATTTGCAATATAAAGTATGACTTCTACAAGGAAAACAGTTGCTAAAGTACTTGGTGATGTACGTTTTATGCCAGCAGAACAGTTTCAGATATTTGGAAATGTTTTTAGGGCAACCTCTTCAGTGGGATATTTGTCTTCTGCATCTAAATGAATTGCCACTTAGACACATCTTCATAGCTTTAGATGGGACAACAAGAAGTCCAGACAAATTTTCTGGCCCTGTTGGTTCTCAGCTAAATGGGGATGTGTCAGTTAAGAGTCATTCTCTGTCAGATCAACCAAAAAAAATTGAAATTAACACCCTCATCTCTCATATTTTGCTGAAATTTGGTTTATAGGGAGTTTGTGAGCCCTGAATCCATTTCTGAAATTATAAGGTCAATCCAACCAACGGTTCAAGAGATATGACCTCGGGCAATTTGAGGTCACTCGCGAGGTTACTAACATTTGGCAAGCCATAACTTGGGTAATAATTGTCATAATTATATAAAAGTATATATATTTAGAATCAGAAAACGACAAGGAATCCAAATATGCAAGTCTTAGAACTCTAGGTTGAAAAATAAAAAAGTTACACTGTAACCAAAATTTGAGGTCACGATTTGACCTCTGGGGTATCAAATGAGAATTTTTTTTTAAATGTAAAAAATGAAGGCATAGGCATTGGCTATTAGAATCAGCAAAAAAAAGTTTGTTTGTTAGTATTTTTCATGTAACTAACATATAAGTGAACACCATATTCATAAGTTGTGCGTCAATTCTACCTATTTTTTCACACTTAAGCTCATAATTTGACCTATAGAAATTAAAATTACATTTTTTATAGATATAAAAAACAAAGTCAGAGTTCTTGACTAATAGAAACAATCATAAAAAGTTTGTTTATGTTGGTACTTTTCATGTAACTAACTTATAAGTGAACACCATATTTATAAATTGCTTGTCATTTCAAGGAATTTTTATATCTTAGCTATCAATTTGACCTCAAGCTCCAAGAATTTAATAAAAATTGTATTTCACTGCTAATCTACACTGGCAATAATAGTTATAATAGTGAAAGGGGAAGACTAAGCTCACATGTAGCCTAAACAAACCTGTTGAAACATGTTGCTACTTGTCTAAGTGCAGAATCAACACAGATAGTTGCAAAATTCCTTGTCTACAGGTTAGTACAGTTCCAGCCAGCACTGTGGGTGGCTGGTGGGTATGGTGTTTTAATGAGCCTCAGAGACTATCAAGGCCTAAAATATTAAGTGTGTATAGCTATATATTTTCTAAAAAATATATATTACCTAATTGTAAATCCTATATCTTTACAGATCAAAATACAATGGTTCGGCACTTGAAATACTGCCAGGACCCTATTCAAAAACACAAGAAACGCATAACAATCAATCTTAGAAAAGTGACTGATGTACTTGTTGAAAAATGTGCTGGAAGAGTGAAAAAAGACTCATTGTTGTGTGTGAACTGCTGGACACTGATAATGAAAAACCCCACTATACTTAGTACCACTGAAAACAACGAGTCTGAGCAGGATTCAAATGAATCATCTACTATCAGTGGCTTGAGTAACATCTCTTCAATTCAAGATCTGGACAATGACAGTGATTGCTTGATAAAGGAAAATCCTTCAACTTCAGTTGAACCAGTTCTAGCATTTCTGGACCAAACACCAGTTAAAAAAAGTAAGTAATAAATTAATATAATAACTTATACTTTACTACAAGGTCTGTTTGATCTACTATATAGCCAATTATATAGCATTTAAGGTACTATAATTAATATTTAATTACTAATATTCAGGTGTGTGAAACCTTTTTTTCTGTTCTTTTCAGAAGGGCTGTCATTAAGCCAGAAAAAGCGCAAGGCTCGTGGTAAGCTATCATCTGCTCAGAAACACCTGAAGGAGAGGCTAGAACTCAGTTATGGTGTTCAAATTACCGAGGAGGTAAGTGATACTTCAAAACCTGAAACTAAATCTGAAAAACATCTAGACAAATTAATGAATGAATTGAAACAGTCATTCCTAGAGAGCAAATGTCACCATCACAAACTACAAATATTGACACTCTCACCATACACAATTGAAAAAATAGCTAGTTTCTTTCAAACTACAACATACATGGTGAAAAGAAGCCGTTCACTTAAATCAGAACATGGAATCCTTCCGAAGATTCCACTAATGAGCAAAGGAAAAGTGATATCTGAAGAACACAAAGATATAGTTAGAAGATTCTATGAGTCAGAAGAGGTTAGTCGTATGTGTCCTGGCCAAAAGGATTGCGTGAAAGTTATCAGTACTGAAGGTGCAATGAAGGTGCAAAAACAATTGGTCCTCGGGAATTTAAGAGAGATGTTTGAACTATATAAAAATGATGAAAAGAATCCCAAAATAGGATTTTCCACATTTGCAAAATTACGGCCATCATATTGTGTGCTTGCCGGTAGTGGTGGGACTCATTCTGTCTGTGTCTGCACATACCATCAAAATCCAAAATTGCAGCTGGCTGCATTGGGAGAAAGGGGTCTTTCATACAAGGATCTTATGGATTACAGTGTCTGCAATACAGAAAGAGAGACTTGCATGATGCAACTTTGCAATGATTGCCCAAGAGAAGAGGGTGTCCTGGATTTTCTTGAGTTACTTGACAGTGTGAAATCAGCTCCAAATGAAATATCTTACAAGCAATGGGTGACTGTTGACCGTTGTACAATGGTTGATAAGGTGGAGCCACTTCATGAATACTTATCATCCCTAAGCATGAAAATATCCCGCATGGTTTGTCATCACTTTGTTGCTCAGCAACAATCACAGTACCCTACTTCAAGCAGTTGAAAGAAACACTACCACCTCAGAGCGAGGTAGTTATAGTAGGTGATTTCTCTGAGAATTATTCTTTCATTGTCCAGGATGCTGCCCAAGGGTTTCACTGGGACAATTCACAGTGTACAGTTCACCCTTTTGTCATCTATTATAGATCATCTGCAGACCAGGAACTTAGCCATTTTAGTGTCTGTTTCTTATCTGCATCACTAAAACACAACACTATAATGGTTTACTCATTCATATTGAAGCTTATGACATATGTTAAATTCAGATGCCCACAATTGAAGAAGGTCCACTATTTCTCAGATGGATGTGCTGGCCAATATAAGAACAGATACAACTTCACAAATCTCTGTTACCATGAAGAGGATTTTGGTCTGTCTTGTGAATGGCACTTCTTTGCTACATCCCATGGCAAAAATGCATGTGATGGGATTGGAGGAACAGTGAAAAGAGCTACTGCTCGTGCCAGTTTGCAGAGAACTACAGAGAGGCAAATTCTTACACCAGAACACATGTTTCAGTTTTGTGAAGAAAACTTGAGCAAGAAGATAAATTTTTTCTTTGTAACTACAGCTGATTTGAAAGATGCAGAAGAACGGTTGGAACATCGATTCAAGGATAGTAGGGCTATTCCTGGAACTCAGAAATATCATAGATTTGTTCCCCTAAACAAGGAAGAACTGATGGTGTATCCCATTTCAAGTGGCATTGGAGAAAAGAAAAGAATAAGGAAAAGTCATTTTACTAATGAACCTGCAATGCTTGGTAACCTAAAATGTGTCAAACCAGGAGAGTATGTTGGCTGCATTTATGACATGCAAGTTTGGTATGGAATTGTGGAGGAATATTGTGAAGAGTTTGATGATTTCACTGTGAACTTTCTACATCCCTCTGGGTCATCAGGATCAAGTGCATATTATTATCCATCAAACAAGGATTCATGTGCAGTGCCAGGACATCATATATTAACTGTAATGAGTTGTCCTACCCTAAGAGGAGGCAGCAGAATTCAATACATTTTTCCACAAAAAGAAATTGATGAGAGCATTGAGCATGCAAAAATTGTATTAGGCTAGCACATGAATCCTCTAAGTAGGTCTTCCCTTTCACTATTATAACTATTATTGCCAGTGTAGATTAGCAGTGAAATACAATTTTACATTTTTTGCCTTTGTTTTTATATCTATAAAAAATGTAATTTTAATTTCTATAGGTCAAATTATGAGCTTAAGTGTGAAAAATAGGTAGAATTGACGCACAACTTATGAATATGGTGTTCACTTATATGTTAGTTACATGAAAAATACTAACATAAACAAACTTTTTTTTGCTGATTCTAATAGCCAATGCCTATGCCTTCATTTTTTACATTTAAAAAAAAAATTCTCATTTGATACCCCAGAGGTCAAATCGTGACCTCAAATTTTGGTTACAGTGTAACTTTTTTATTTTTCAACCTAGAGTTCTAAAACTTGCATATTTGGATTCCTTGTCATTTTCTGATTCTAAATATATATACTTTTATATAATTGTGACCATTATTACCCAAGTTATGGGTCGCCAAATGTTAGTGACCTCGCAAGTGACCTCAAATTTCCTGAGGTCATATCTCTTGAACCGTTGGTTGGATTGACCTTATAATTTCAGAAATGGATTCAGGGCCCACAAACTCCCTATAAACCAAATTTCAGCAAAATCTGAGAGATGAGGGTGTTAGGCACTGGTTGATCTGACAGAGAATGACCCAGAATGGAATGTTGTGGACTTCAAATCTATACCTTGTCCTGCATTTGTGCTTCTACCAAATGAGGTGGTCAATAATTTATCAACAGACCAATACTATGGATACTGCATCTGCTGGGCAATTATTACTGGTGAAGTGGATGAAGACCTTGCACTCTTAGAAGTTGGCCTGCTAAATCACTCTTGATGGCTCACCTTAGCCTGTAGAATTCTTCGCTTTTATGTTTCACAAAAAAGACCCAGTAAAAACCTCAAAATCATAGTAGAATTTATCATCAAAGTATACTTTCACAGTTGGTTCAATATCAAGGCTAATAAGAGGCTAAGTGATGGGTCAAGAAACCTATTCAATATGATCCAAAGAGTAAATAAATTCCCTGACAGGAAAATTAGAGAAATTTGTTATGACGTATTAAACAATAACAGCTATTTTGCTCATGGTGAAAATATTTTAGTTGGAATGCTGGCTGATGAAGATGAAGAGGTGAGGAGGTGTGCTGTCAATAAAGTTCTGTGTCTGAGGGGAGTTATAGAGGATTTTGATGATGAATCTGGTAGTAGCAATGATTTTGCAGGTGGAATAATTGAAGTGATGATGAGAATGAAGAGGATCATGAAGGTGGTACTGATGAAGATCCTGCTATAGATGAGAATGTTAGGGTCTTTAGAAAGCCAATCATCAATTTCAAAGCTTCTGCATACCACAAGCTGTCTGCTATGTCCCAATGGGAAACTGTTCCACCTGTATTAAAAGAATTCAGTAATGATGAACTGCGTGATATCATTAATACCGCATTGAAACTGGATCATGAGTGCCACAGTCAGAATGTTGAAAGGCACATCAAGCTTGTCACTGAAGCATCCTTGGCTGTTGTAGGTCATGAGCGTAGAGATGGTCTTATTAGAAACAAAATTAGATCACGTAAATTAATGAAAGATTTTGTCTCTAAAAAATATTTTAAGTTCTAGATTATTATTTATCATGCTAAAATATGACAAAATGACAATTTGTTAATTGTATAATTTAATGTTTGGCGTTTTGGAATGTCAAAAAGCATTTTCAATGAATTTAAAATGGCTGATTTTGATTGATTTTGATTGCTGATTGAAAATACTAATACATGTCAATTTGCAGCTTGAGAATGTTTTATTGTGTTGACATTCAGTCGAAAGGGGGTCTATGGGCCCCAAAAATTAGTTTTTCTAAAATAACTCAAAAACTGAAGGTTTTATGAAAAAATACCACTCTTAATAATTTGTTCTAAATCAAATTCTGCATCTTTTGGTATGCAAACCATCTCTCTAGCATGTTCAGAAGAAGAGATATTGCCATTTTCCTGATTTTGCTAGTGCGGCATTAGATGTTTTTACAAAAATGGGGGTGGCTGGGCACACGTTGGTGGCCACCAATTATTTTTTTCAGGAATCTTATTTTTATATCAAAAGCCAACTGTTAGTCACTGATAAATTAAAATCAAACAAAAATTATAGTTTCAGCCCGGCCTAAATTCAAGAGAGAAGACTCAAGGCTTGGATGTGGTGGATCCCTCTACCCCCATTCAGAATTATTGGAGTGGGGTTGTGAGGGGAAGACCTGGCTCGACTATGGCAATGTCCCAGGGGCCACCTCGGGTGGATGGTGGGGCTGCGGTCCCTGAACCCTCTACCCCTTTTGGACCTATGGCTCTGTCATCAGACATCATTAAAGTTCTATGTTTAAGTTTATTCAGCTTCACCCTTCAGAGTGGTGGTAGTCTCTCCAAGAAGACTTTGAGTACTTTATTCAATTTTGTTTCTTTATTTAATGACACTTTTCACACTGACCTCAAAACTAAAACTGACTAGCTGACAAAATTCCTTGATAAACTGAAACCTAAGCCTACACCCAAACAGAAACGTCCTGTCCAAATTTGCAAACCCACTTAACATTTCATATCCAAAGGTTTCTAACCTCTTGTTTGCTCAGTGGAATACCTGCAGTCTCCAATCTAACTTGTCAGAATTTAAACTTTTTATTTACACCAAAAAAACCTTTTTTAGTAGTAGTTTGTGAGACCTGGTTAACCTCTAGACTCCAGCCTACTTTTATTAATTATACTCAGATCAAAGCAGATAGGGTTGGCTGAGGGGGTGGGGGTTTGCTATTTCTGATTCGTTCAGATTTGTGCTTTTGACCATTACCTCTCCGTCCCTTTCCAGCAGGATTCTCAAGGTCTTTGCTTTATCTTTAAAAGTAAACAATGGTACTTTAGATATACTCTCAGTTTACAATCCACACCTTTCATTAACCACTATAGAAATTGAACACTATGCTGGTCAACTCAGTCAACAAGCTTTTATTTGTGGTGATTTTAATGGCAGAGACAGGGCTTGGGATACAGGTATGTCAGGTTCTCCAACACCAATTGCCTTAAATTTATTTAATTTTATGCTTTCTTCGGATTTTGTGTTATTGACTCCAGTAGATCTCCCAACAAGATTTAATGTTAATAACACTGGTCAACAAAGATTTTTCATCAGAGTCAAATTTGTGGTGGCTGGATAGCATTTTTCACGCTGATTCCAAAACTGCATTCAGATTTTTTCTAGCACGTATAGTTTTCAAGATGAAGGCATATATATAACTACACAGATTTAACCATTTTAAATAGGCAAAAACTAATATTTCAACATTTGATTGTGTTTATTTTATTGTGTTTTTTTAGTTTATTCATCTTATTTATTTCAATTATCTTAATTACACATCTTATGTATTTCAGGTGTGAGCTTTTACGTCTAGCAGCATTGTGATTCAGGCAACAACGCCGTGCTTTGTGTGTCAAAAGATCAGTCCAGTCCAAGAACTTGTTGCGTCAAGTTGGTGTACATTTTTTTTGAATTTATAGTTTGCTCAGGTCAGTCAACATGCCTCGACAATGTAAGAATGACCCCGACAAGTTCTGTTTCGTATGCGGCCAGTTGACAACTAAAACTCAGCGACGAAGTATTACAACCGACATTAAGAAAATATACAAGCTATACTTTGGTTGCCATCTAGGTGACCAAGATAAACCATGGGCGCCACATCAAATCTGTTCTGGCTGTTCAAATGGATTACGTGATTGGCTTAACAAAAAGAATGCTTCAATGCCATTTGCCATACCCATGATATGGAGGGAGCCGAGAGATCATCACGAAGACTGTTATTTTTGTAGTGTGAACTTAATGGGGTTTTCTGCCAAGAACAAACACCAGATTTTATATCCAAACTTGGATTCAGCACGTAGACCAATAAAACATGATGAAACATTGCCCATTCCAATTCCCCCAAGTGATAGGCTAGATTCTATCATAGATGACATGGAAAGTGATGAAGGTGCAACTGGCGTTTCCGGACCATCTACAGAACCAGAGTACACTTTTGAAGGTAGACATTTAGAGCCTAAAAAGTTAACCCAAGGACAGTTGAATGATCTTGTTAGAGACTTATCGCTGTCTAAAGAGAAATCAGAGCTTCTCGCCTCAAGACTAAAGGAGAACAATTTACTTGAGAACAATGTTCGTATTAGTTACTACCGAAAGCGGAATTTTGAATTAACAGCATTCTTTTCAGTAGACGGTCCTCTCTGTTATTGCCATGACATCAATGGACTATTTACAGCCATATCTCAGACGTATGTGGCATCTGAGTGGCGCCTCTTTATTGATTCGTCGCAGAGAAGCCTGAAAGCAGTTCTTTTGCATAATGGTATATAATGCCATCCATCCCCATTGCCCATTCCGTCCATCTAAAAGAGACATATGACAATATGGATATACTACTTAAGGCAATCAAATACGACAGTCATCAATGGAATGTTTGTGGAGATCTAAAAGTTATAGGAATGCTTATGGGTATGCAGTCAGGATTCACAAAATTTTGCTGTTTCCTTTGCCTGTGGGACAGTCGCGCCACTATAGAATATTACACCAAAAGTGACTGGCCACTTAGGTATACATATGTCCCAGGGATAAGCAATGTCCAGTCTGTCCCTTTAGTGGATCCCCAAAAGATCTATCTGCCACCTCTTCACATTAAACTTGGTTTAATGAAGAATTTTGTTAAAGCAATGGGTAAAGTCAATTCTGAAGGGTTCCAATACCTTTCAAGGAAATTTCCGAAGGTTACTGCAGCAAAATTGAAGGAGGGAATTTTTGTTGGGCCACAAATAAGGGAGGTTTTGAATGACACTAAATTTGAAAAAGTCCTAAGTCCGCTGGAATTGAAGGCTTGGCTGGCGTTCAAATGGATATGTGAAAACTTTCTTGGAAGCAACAAGTCACCTGCGTATAAGGATGGAGTCAAGAACCTCCTTGATGCCTTCAAAGAAATGGAGTGTCGAATGTCGTTAAAAATTCACTTCCTGCATTCCCACTTAGATTTCTTTCCTGAAAACCTTGGTGCAGTGAGTGACGAGCAAGGAGAGCGCTTCCATCAAGATATTCAGATGATGGAGAAGCGCTACCAAGGATATTGGAATGAAAGCATGATGGCGGACCATTGTTGGATGCTGTATCGTGACAATCCAGGCCAAATTTACAAAAGCAAATCACACTCACAGCGCTTTTAATAAAATAATGTATATATTCTTTATTTATAAGTACATTGAATAAGGTATATGATGTATTTGTTGTTTAGCATTCCTAAGTGTGATCTATACATCCATAAATTTTCTTATAGCAATATCAAAAACTTAAAAATATCAAAACCAGTGTATCTATATAACTCTACGTGCTAGAAAGAAAATAAAACCAGATTCGGAATCAGCGTGAAAAATGCATTAAGAAAAGTGTGATCATGTTTGTGATGAGAAAAAAAAGTTTCATTTTGTTGGCCAGTGTAATAGAAGTTATTCAACGTTGGATATCTCGTTATGTAGGGGTAGGTTTGCTTCTAACTGTACTGTGGCCATTGGTGGAAGTCTGGGTAGTGACCACTTTCCTGTCCTCACTACTCTGCAAATTTCACCAGTATCCACTCCTCATAAACGACGTCCAACTTGGAAACTACGTGACATAGATTGGACAATTTGGTCTAGAACACTTCTGGATGTCCCTGCTGTAGAAGGATCCTTAGATGAGAAAATACAACACTTTACAGCCTTATTAGTGGAAAAAAGCACCTCTACACTGAAGAAAACAGGAAATTTTGTTCCTAAATACCACAAATGCTGGTGGACAGAGGATTGCAGTGTGGCAGTGGCCACCTGCCATTGGGCTCGGCATTTTTATTCTCATCACCCAACTCTATATAATAAGATCCTCCTAAATAAGGCAACTGCTATAGCTCGTCACACTATTCATCAGGCAAAGCGAATTTCATGGAGTTGGTTTTTTTCAAACCTCAGTTTCACTACACTTTCCACTGAGGTTTGGACTCAAATTGGGAAAATCATTAAGGGTACAGATTCACACTTCATTTACCATATTGTTGTAAATGGTTCCATACTAAGTGATGTATGTGACAAAGCAGAAGTTTTGGGGGCCTTCTTCCATTCATTTTTTGGGACTAGCAGTTATTGAAGATGAGGAATTTTGTAGGGACATGCATTCTTCCTTATTTCTTGATTACAATGAAGATTATAACCTGGACTTCACATTGCAGGAATTACAATTCTCCTTAAGACAATGTGAACATACAAGAGGTGGTGCAATGGGACTGGATAATATATATAAATATTTTCTTAGTCATCTTCCATTGGAGTACTTGCCATTTCTATTATCAGCATTCAATGATAGCCTGAGCACAGGGGTCTATCCTTCATCATGGAAACGGGCAATCATGATTCCTATCCTCAAACCACAGAAAAACCCTTCAAGTCCATCTTCATATCGTCCCATATGCTTGTTATCCTGCTTGGGTAAAGTACTAGAGAGGATGGTCCATCAGTGGTTGCTATGGATTTTTGAAACGTGTCACATTTTTCAAGATTCGCAGTGTGGTTTCCGTAAGAAGAGAAGCACGGTGGATCAACTTCTGAGGTTGGAAACTTTCATACGCCAAGCTCTCCAATGGAAAAAATATGTTCGTTATATTTTTTGACCTCAGTCGAGCTTTTGATACCATCTCCCATATTGGCCTACTTTATAAGTTAAGTCAATTTGGGGATTCGTGGTAGATTACTAAGATGGTTGAACAACTTCTTGTCTAACCGCACATTTCAGGTGCTAATTAATGATGTCTACTCAATACCTTTCCCCTTTAAAAAGGGTGTAACCCAGGGTTCAGTTCTTAGTCCATTGTTATTCACAGCATATCTCTCCGATATGCCAAGTATTGATCCATTTCAATCATCAGAGTTTGCTGATGATACAGCTTTCTATGTGGCAGCTGACACCCCTTTAGAAGCCTAACAGATGTTGCAAAAAGCAACAGATAAGTTTTCATCTTGGTGCAGAACCTGGGGTCTTTCCCTGAATCAAGAAAAATCTAAAATTATGTTCTTTACACATCAAAAGGTTTCAGTGAATCCTATTATCCAAATTAGTAACACCCCAGTAGCTATGGTCACATCCTACCAGTTTTTGGGAGTGGTCCTTCACAGCCCCAGACTGACTTGATCTTGTCATATTAACTACCTGGTAACATCTTGTACGAAGCGTCTAAACTCGTTAAAATCTGTTGCCTCTCATCGATGGGGTGCAGATCGATCGATCTACACTTATCACTTTTTACCGATCATTTATCTTAGGAAAAATAAAGTGTGGTGATGTTGTTTATGATTCAGCCTCTTTCACCTTGAAGAAGAAACTGGAAACATTGCATAATTCTGGCATGTGCCTTATTTTGGGTGCCCACCCATCAACTCCTATTATTGCCCTGCAGGGTGAGACTGGTCTCCATGCCCTTCAGTATGATAGAGATCTCTCTACACTGAGGAAGTACTTCAATATTCTGGCTTCCCTTTTTCCCACCCCTTATGTCAGTCATTTGAGGTGGATTATCCTTTGATCCTTGCAGTGGACTGGACTGTGGCAAATAAGCCACCTTTCTTCTTTAGAGCTACTGGACTTCTTAATAAGTATCAATTACATTTTAAATTGTTTACAGTTCCAGTATTCCCTTCTTTCCCACCTTGGAGATTGCATCAGGTACCAACCTCTCTCTCTCTCCCATTTTTATATGAACCTCCTGTCCCCAAAGAAGTGATTGTGCAGTGTTTCACAGCATACTTGGAAGAGAAGTATCCAGATTACTTGTATATTTATACTGATGGATCTAAGATGGATGTGCCTGGACCATCTTGTTCATCAGCTGTTTTCATTTCAAATCATAAAAGGTGTTTTTCCTGGAAACTATTCCCCAATCATAGTATACAGGCAGCAGAGTTATTTGCCATCCAACAGGCATTGTGTTTTTTGGTATCCAGAAGTAATGCTTGTAATGTCTTAATAATTACAGACTCCCAGACCTCTTCACCTGATCAACTCACCCACACTCACTACATATCTGGCCTTAACAACTTCTATCCATTCTTTACTGAAGACCCTCTCTGCTTCAGATATTCTGGTTTCCTTCCAGTGGGTTCCGAACCATGTTGGAATTACAGGTAATGAGATGGTTGATAAACTGGCCAGGGCTGCTCATTCCCTCCCTGCTATAACTTCGCTATATTTCCACCCAGGCGAGGGTTTTGCAGTAGCTAAAGTGGCAGTGCAAAATGATTACAAAACCCAATGGGAGAGATTACGGCACTTGACTCTCTCTGGAATGTTTAAGCCTTTTTGGGGCACAAGAAATTGGCCTGTACCATCTTCCCACTATAAAGCTTCTATAATATTTAGATTCCATTCTGGCCATGTAGGCCTTCAGGCTTACTTACACTGGATTGGACTAGCCTTCTCCCCATTATGTGTTAGTTGTAATTTACCAGAGACACTGTCCCATTTCTTTCTTTTTTTGTCCATGTTATACTAGGCAAAGGAAAAAAATTAAGATTCTCTCTTTTGCAATATGGTGTCAGGGACTTTCTTCCCCATTGATAAACTTCACTATGGACCAAGTATTCAAGTTTGTAGTGGCATCTAGGTGGTTGAGAGAGTTTTAAATCTTGCATTGTATACCGATTTTCATTCCCACAGGTTTATTAATCAGTTACCTCCTAGTTACTCCATCTGGCTATTACTGTTGACTTAGTACTTTGTTCCATTTTTCAGTTCATGTTTCGTAGAACTAACAGGCCTCATGTTCATCCCTTTCTGAGTGTTCTGGAATTGGCCCCAGAACTGAAGAGGGTAATGGTGTGCTTTCTCTATTTCTGTCTCATCCCAATAATAATAGACGCAGCACTTGATGTAGGACCAAGGTGTTTTGGTCTTGGAGGATGTAAATAGCCTTATTGGCTGAGCTCCTCCATATAAAACTTCAATCAATCAATTTTTAGGTGTAATCTCCTGAAATGTATCATGTGGGTCTTTTGAAATGAATGGTCAGACTATACCTATCAAAGACACATGTAAATACTTAGGTCATGTAATTACTCACGAGCTGCGAGATGAACTTCATATTGAGAGTCAACGTAAAAAGCTGTATGTACAGGGTAACATGCTAGTAAGGAAATTTGGTGTGTTCAGAATCAGTTAAAATTTATCTTTTTAGAACTTACTGTACTGCATCGTATACATCCCATCTGTGGTGCAATTATACAAAAACTGCTATGAATAAACTCTGTTGCTTATAATAATATTTTTCGCATGCTATGTAGGGAACCAAAATGGTGCAGTGCAGTGCCAGTTTTATGTTTACTATGCATAACCTACCTACCAGCCAAATGTTAATCCGGAAGAATATATATAATTTCATTACTAGGGTCCAAAACAGCTTTAATGTGTTATTGTACAATGTCCCCTCTTCAGATACTGTGTACCTCTCACCTATATGGCAGTCTTGGTTTAGACAACTGCTGGTTTACAATACTTTATTTTTTTAATGTAGCAAAGATTATATATGCATATTAAGTTTTTATATTAAGTGTTATAGCAAGTGGCTACGTTATAATAAGTGTTATAATATCCAAGGTAATAACAATATACATAAAATTGTCAGATAACCTAGCATACTGGGATACTATTTGATTAATTAAGTGGCTATGTTAGCCTTATTTTTATATTATTTTTGTATTAAGTTCAATGTATACGTAAAATTGTACTTGTATGTTAGGTTAAGTGGCTATGGATTGTGAATGATCTGCAATAAAGATGTTTTGTTTTTGTGCTCATGTGAAACAATTCTGGAGCATAAATGATACCCTGAGTAGTATTCAGATATTTCGCAATTGAGACTTCTACTGGCACATTATTAAGAAAAGTAGTAGCATTCAAAAGATCCCTAGTTTGAGTTACATTGAAAGTATGGACTAGCAAGCTACTGGAATGGCAGTAGGTGACAGACCTTACAGGTCCACCACAAATACATTCAATTGATTTTTTAATTTGGTAAATGTTTACTATACCACCACCACCAATTTTTTTGCAAAATGCATTTTTTAGTAGTTTTTGGGATTAATATTCATCTTTTAACCTGCTCACATGCGGTTAAAACAGTACAATATATTGAATTGCCATTCAAAAATGACTTAAGAAAATATATATCTTATGTTGTGCAAATTTGTTGAAATGTAGGCCTACTTTTTTTAATAAAATATATTTCCTGTTTTGGCTATAATGTACTTTTTTCATAAAATATTTTTCCTGATTGGGCTATTTTTTCGCTACTCTGCGACTTAATTAGTTGGTTGGGTTTTGTTCTGGCTATTTTTTTTTTCAAATTGGATTCAGTTTAGTGGTGTTTGTGATGGAATTATGACGTGCCACTCATGTGATTTTGACTTTGAGAACTTGATTCATTCATCATGTGCCCTAGATGAAGACAAAGGATTGGATGTTTTTATCAATTATGGCATTATTCTCTCATCCTTAATTTGCCCGAAATGTGACAGTGAGTGCCAAATACGAAAAGATCAGAAGATATTTAGGTGAAATAACCAATATTAACCTGTTAGGTTAATTGAATTCCCTGTTAGGTTAATTGAATTCCCTGTTAGGTTAATTGAATTCCCTGTTAGGTTAATTGAATTCCCTGTTAGGTTAATTGAATTCCCTGTTAGGTTAATTGAATTCCCTGTTAGGTTAATTGAATTCCCTGTTAGGTTAATTGAATTCCCTGTTAGGTTAATTGAATTCCCTGTTAGGTTAATTGAATTCCCTGTTAGGTTAATTGAATTCCCTGTTAGGTTAATTGAGTGCAAAACACCTCAAAATTGACCAGAAAAGTTTGTTCTCATCATAAAAACAGACTGGGTATAAAAATGAATAATGACCATTTTTGGTGTGTTCTGTTCAGGTCTGCTACTCATTTGTTGTGGAAATGACCCAATTAAAAGTTATGAGACGTTGAAGTTTACTAAGTAAATACAGTGGTACCTCTCTTAATGAATGTAATCTGTTCCATTGAATGGCTCATTAAGAGGAAATTTTGGTATGAGATGCATTAGTTTAATGGGTTTTTCATTAATTGGTTCCAGAGACTCGAGAAAATGTGGGTGTATATATAACGTAAAGAACAACGCTTGTATAGGAGAATATTCCGCGCAAGATGAGAACAAAACAAATGAAAAAATGAGGTAACCACCCAGGAATCGAACCCGGGATCTTCCGATTGCCGGTCAGATATGATAACCATTACACCATGGTCCACGGGCCTCACTCAATTAAATGCCGTAATTCCTCTACATACGTGCAGAAACTAATGCCCCAAAGGGGCACCTCCGGCATGCCGTACATTATATACATTTAAACTGCAAACACGCAGTATAATTAACGTAAAGAACGATGCTTGTATAGGAGAATATTCCGCGTAAGATGAGAGCGAGAGAATGAAACAAATGAAAAAATGAGGTAACTACCCGGGAATATAATATACAGCATGCGGGAGGTGCCCCTTTGGGGCATTGGTTTCTGCGCGTATGTAGAGGAATTACGGCATTTGATTGAGTGAGGCCTGTGGTGTAATGGTTATTATATCTGACTGACAATCGGAAGATCCCGCGTTCGATTCCTGGGTGGTTACCTCATTTTTTCATTTGTTTCATTTTCTCGCTCTCATCTTGCGCGGAATATTCTCCTATACAAGTGTCGTTCTTTACGTTAATTATACTGCGGGTTTGCAGTTTAAATGTATATAATGTACGGCATGCTGGAGGTGCCCCTTTGGGGCATTGGTTTCTGCGCGTATGTAGAGGAATTATGGCATTTGATTGAGTGAGGCCCGTGGTGTAATGGTTATCATATCTGACTGGCAATCGGAAGATCCCAGGTGGTTACCTCATTTTTTCATTTGTTTCGTTCTCTCGCTCTTACCTTGCGCGGAATATTCTCCTATACAAGTGTCATTCTTTACGTTAATTATACTGCGTGTTTGCAGTTTATATATATATATATATATATATATGGTGTCCCATAAGTCTGGCATCATGGGAAAAATTCATATTTTTCTATTTCTATAAACCATAATTCATATTTTTCTTATGCTCAGGATGCCAATTTCCCATCCACCATTCTGTTCAGTGATGAGGCTGTTTTTTATGGAAATGTTGAGGTAAATCGACAGAATACCAGCTACTGGTCTGGTGTGGCATTTGGAAGGATTGCATCATTAGGCCCCTCTTTTTCGATGAACATGTCACTGGAGGCACCTACCTATCGATGCTCAAGGAAAAAGCATTTCCCAGTGTCTTGAATGATGAAGGAAATTTCCCCACATGGTTCGGCACTCCTGCACATTACAGCACCCAAGTAAGGGAATACCTGTACCAACAATTCCCTGGTCATTGGATAGGATGTCGAGGGCCTGTGGAATGGCCAGCTAGAAGCCCGGATCTCACGCCACTAGATTTTTATCTCTGGGGCCATTTGAAAGCGCTGGTATATGCAGAGAAAATTAGGAGTGTTGAACATTTGTGGCAGCACATTATTGGGGCATGTAACACCATTGCTCCTGACATCATTCACCGTGTGCTTGCTGACTGGGTATCACATCTGAATTTGTGTATTGAAAATAATGGTGGACATACTGAGCATGTTTTGTAAATAAAAGCTTTTGTTTTGCCTTTTTTTATCATTTTTCCTATGATGCTGGACTTATGGGACACGCTATATATATATATATATATATATATATATATATATATATATATATATATATATTATATATATATTATATATATATATAATATATATATTAGTGTGGACCAAAAAAATGAAGGTTTAAAAATCTTTGTTCCACATGAGTAATGTTATTCCTTTTGCTTACCTTAATCAAATTACAAAATTTGAAACCTCTACATCAAGTTTTAGGGGTCCTGAGAAAATTGCACTTTTCCTTTTAATGCTGAAAAAATTAGTTTTTCCTCATTTTCATAAGTTCTGCTTTATTTTTTGTTGGAAATTCTTTACGATTCTTGAAAACTGTTTTGAGCAGGTATTGTTTGTCCTCTTCTTTAGTTGTCACTGCTTGATTAAATTTTTCAATCAATGCAACACCCCGCTCAGCTGTGTGATATGCTTTTGTCAAAGAAGCTTAATCCAACAAGTGTTTCTGAGAGGTACCACAGATGTTGTTTAATGGCATTTTGGGCTTGCTTGATAACACTTGATATCAAACAATTTTCCTCCATTATTGCAAGATCTTGCAAAAATTTAAGATCAACATTTGGGGCTTCCTCTGGTTGAGAAGCTTTTGCCCAAGATTTTGCGTATACCAATGCAACAACTAAACAAATTTCTGTTATTGCATCAAGTTCTTTTTTAGTCATCTTAAATTGATTTTGGAGAAGAAAAAGCTTAAATGCATAAATTCCTTTTGCCATCCATCTTGCATGATGGTACGCTCCAGGTCTCTTCAAGGGAGTATTAGAAATGCTTTCTTCTCCAAAAAACAAGAGAACAAGTTGAGAAAATTCTTTATAATCATCTCTTGGCTGTTTAGAGTTGAGTGCCTCCTTCATGATTAAGAGTAAGACTGTTTGATTTTTTAAATCTTGAACTCTCTCAATTATTCTGCAGCTTTGGGAATCAACAGCAGTTGTGATTTGAGAATGATCCATAAAATCCCATTGAGTTTTGAATCTTTTGAAGATTGGAATATCAGGTTCAGAGGAATGGCCCATAGAAGTCCGGAAGACTTGAGATAGGACAATCTCATAAATATGGTGTCTGCAGGCTAAATATAAAAGCTCTCTTCCAAGTTCTTGTTCAATTTTAGTGCAAGCTCCAGCATGGATTCTGGTATTGGATGCTGTTGTGTCAAATGACAGCCCAATAATTCTCTGGGTCATATGTTCTTGCAGGAGAGAAATGCAAACATGAGCCATCTCCGTACCCGTGCCAGCAGTGACTTTAGGAATTCCCAGCAATTTCTCTTCACCATTCCCACTGACTAACACTGCAATCCTTTCCGTTCTTCCTTCGCCTGCAAGAAAAAGTTAAAATATATAATTTATATATAATTTATATATTTTTTAATATTTTATTTTATATATATTATATTATATATTTAATATTTTATTTTATATTTAATATATTTATATATATTATAATTTATTATATATAATATATAATTTTAAATTAAACTTGACTTATTTTAAATTAAACTTGACTTATTTTAAATTAAACTTGACTTATTTTAAATTAAACTTGACTTATTTTAAATTAAACTTGACTTATTTTAAATTAAACTTGACTTATTTTAAATTAAACTTGACTTATTTTAAATTAAACTTGACTTATTTTAAATTAAACTTGACTTATTTTAAATTAAACTTGACTTATTTTAAATTAAACTTGACTTATTTTAAATTAAACTTGACTTATTTTAAATTAAACTTGACTTATTTTAAATTAAACTTGACTTATTTTAAATTAAACTTGACTTATTTTAAATTAAACTTGACTTATTTTAAATTAAACTTGACTTATTTTAAATTAAACTTGACTTATTTTAAATTAAACTTGACTTATTTTAAATTAAACTTGACTTATTTTAAATTAAACTTGACTTATTTTAAATTGAAGGTAAAATGGTGTAGATTGTGAAAACTAGCTTCAGACAGTGAAATGTAACCTAATTAAATAGAAATTTAGCTATTAAAACCAACCAGATAATAACACATTGCCTAGGTGTGAAAACCAGACCCACAACTAAGTTTTTCACCTGAGAGAGAAAATATAAATATGCTAAATTAATCAGAAAAAAACTAACCTGATATCTCTGGGAGCATTTTTCCATCCCAATGAAGAACTAAAGGCTCTCCAGGACAAAATGCTTGCTCTTGATATTCTGTTGCTATTTCTTTGCGTAACTTTTGACAAGTTCGAAGCATAGTAGATTTTGACACTGTAATGTTTTCCAAATTATGGCCCAAAGACTGAGCAACAACAGCATAAGACATAGCTGCATCTCGATTGGAAAGATTCATTCTATCATAGGCTGCTACAACATTTTTGTCAATAGGCTTTGACTTTTTAGGAGCCAACATTTTCTTTTTAAATTGCTCTTCAGAGGGACCTTGAAAATTCATTTCAAGGTTGTCGTCATTAGTTGATGATGACGATGTGAAATCATCTCTATTGGCAGGCAAGAATGATCTTTTAGATCGCTTCTGCTCTTTGAGGGCTCTTTCACACTCTAATTCTTCACGATGAAGCCTTCTTTTCTCTCTCTTTGCAAGAATTTGGTCTACTGTACCCATGCTACTTTGTGTAGGATCTTCTTGCTGGCTTAAGTAGAAAAGCTTGTCTTCTTCATTTGACATCATCAAAAGGGCATTAGAGTGACCAATATCAAGAATTTCAGCCTTAATTTCATCTTTAAACATAGATTCTTCAATACGTCATTTTTCCTCGGGCCTTTTTCTGTTTTTCATCAATTTATCATAACCGCTTATTAAAGAGTCAATCTTTCGGATGGCACTGTCTCTACGCATTGTGGGAATCCTGGCTTTCTCCCAGTAGGTCATCACTTCATCTAAGCAAAGATTAATGGATCTTCTTCGTCCCAATTTTTCCTCTTTTTGATGGAAGAAATATTTTTGCAAAACTTGCAGTTTTGTAGGTAAGCGGCAACAAAGTATATCTTTATATAAATGGCCAATGAGCCAAACTTTAGTTTTAGAATGAGTAGCCATTTTTAGTTTAAAAAATTAAATTTCTGAAATAGTAAAATAAACCAGTTAAATTAGGAGATAAAAAGGATAACTAAAAGGTTCAAGCCAATTAGGCAAAGCCTTTATTAAATTTAGAGTTGACAAATTAAGGATATATTTTATCCAAAATTTTTGTTTTCCTTATTAATAATTTTCTCTGAAATAATGATCTAAGATTGTTTTTGTACTCTATTAACACCAAAAATTTCTTAAATAAGAAGAAATTTTTTCATAAGTTGCAACTCAAGAGTTGAGTTGATCATTGATGTTCCAAGCGCGCCTATTCATTGGAAAATTTTTGTAAGTCATTAAATCTCGGGAACCCTAAATATTCTCATATTTTACCAAAATTTTGCTGACATGTCTATCTGGTCCAAAGGAACAAGGGCATTAATGTGGAACAAGGATTTCTTCAACTTTATATTAAATATTATTGTATTTGGTGAGTAAAGGCTCTACAACTCCCACCCATCTAAACCCTTTTGGAATTAAAAAATCATTTGAATGTATTTGTGGTGGACCTGTAAGATCTGTCACCTACTGCTGTTCCAGTAGCTTGCTAGTCCATACTTTCAATGCAGCTCAAACTAGGAATCTTTTGAATGCAATTACTAGTCTTAACATGCCAGTAGAAGTCTCATTTGTGAAAAATCTGAATACTACTCAGGGTATCATTGATGCTCCAGAATTGCTTCACATGAACATAGATGATATATTACTAGAATTGAAATTGGATAATGTAATTGGCATTGGATAACTAAACAAGGGTAGTGATGAAACTACTCCTATGGTAACCGTTTTAGTCCTTACTTTTGGGGGTACCACTCATCCTGAGTATGTTATCTCCAGCACTATGTTGACCCTTATTATCCTAACTGCTTGCAGTGTATCCATTGCCTCTGTTTTGGACATGGTGTGCGTAATTGCACTAATAAAATTTCTTGTGCTGTGCTGAGTCTCATGATACTCAGTCCTTTCAGAAGGACTTAGCTTCATATGTGTGTTAATTGTAAGGGATCACATTTAGGTTCTAGAGCAGGGGTGGCCAACCCCTTGCCTGCAGGCTAATAAATGGCCCACCAAGGCTGTTAGGGTTGCCTGCTGCCATTGGGTGGTAAATTTAGATCTACTTGCATCTGTGAACAATCATTTTCCTCAATGAATTTTATTAAGAATAAGTATCAATCAGCTTTAACCAACACTCAAAACAGGTTCAAAAATCATACTAAAGTTCAGCTATGTAGAAAATACAATTTTTTTTTGGTACTTACGTATTAACGGGGGGCCACCACATATTAATGATTGGTTAGGTTAAGTTGTAATATTTTTGTTAATTGAAAATTTCTATAGAAAATATTGCTATTTAAAAAATATGATGTATTAGAAATTTTCAACTAATGAAAATATTACAACTTAACCTAACCAATCATCAATAGGCTATGTAGTGGCCCCATGTTAATACGTAAGTACCTTTTTTTTTTTTTTTTTTTCAGGGTTTGATTTTTTGAATGATTATATTACTTGTATTAGTGTTTGAGCATATTTAAACATGTGTATATTTGTGTTTCAATAAAAATTTCAGTGTACTTGAATTTATTTTTTATTTTACCTTATTATTCTAAATGGGATTCTTCCTAACATTCCAAACATGATGAAAGGGAAGGTCGTCACAGCTGAAATGAAAAAAATCATTCAGGAGTTTTATGAAAATGATGAATATAGTAGGATGTGCCCGGGAATCAAAGATTATAAGTTTGCAATAAATGAAGAGGGTGAAAAAATAAAAAACAAAAAAGACTGATATTGTGTAACTTGAAAGAGTTATATGCTGAATATGCAAAAAATGATGAAAATCCCAAAATAGGCTTTAGTACCTTTGCTCATCTTCGACCATCGTGGTGTGTGCTTGCGGGACAAAGCAGAACTCAGTGTCTGCGTATGTACGCATCACCAAAATCTGAAACTACAAATATCAGCATTAGGCATTAAAGATTTAGACTACAAAAAATTAATGTCTTTATCCATCTGTGGCATGGACAATGAAGATTGTATGATGCACCGATGCAAAAGATGCCCGCGAGAGGTCGGAATCAAAAATTATTTGGAAAGTTTGGACTTCATGGTGATGGAAGAGAGAAAATATAAACAATGGGTGTCCGTCGATCACTGTATGTTAAAAGATATCACCAAAACTCCAGAGGAATACGTGGAATCGCTCACCAAAAAAAATTGCACAACTGACAAGACACCACTTCACGAATAAATGTCAGTTGAGTTACTTAAAAAATCTAAAAGAAACTGCCCGAAAATGAAGGTGTTTTGGTGGGTGATTTCACGGAAAACGTCTCATTCATCGTACAAGATTGTGCCCAGGGGTTTCATTGAGAGAACTCGCAATGTACAGTGCACCCATTTGTTTATTATTCAAAAAACAATGCAGGAAAACTAATTTGCAAAAGTTACTGCTTCGTTTCAAACCGTCGCAGGCATGATACAATTCTGGTTCATAGTTTTCTCAAAAAATTAATCCTGTGCATCCAACAACAAAATTCAAACCTAACTAAAATTCATTATTTCACAGATGGATGTGCGGCTCAGTATAAGAATAAAACAAATTTTCTAAATTTATGCCATCATTTCAAAGACTTCAAAATTCATGCTGAGTGGAATTTTTTGGTGACATCCCACGGGAAGAATGCCTGCGACGGTATTGGTGGAATGGTAAAAAGAGCAGTTGACAGAGAAAGCTTACGACGGCCTCTTGACCATCAAATCTTAACAGCTGAGGACTTCTACAATTTCTGCTCTCAAGAATTCCTAACCACTATTGACTTTTTTTACGTCTTTGAGGCAGAAGTTGTAGATGTAGAGCTTTCTTTGCAAAAACGTTTGAGTGAACCTATTACTTCTATCAAAGGTACTCAACAATTACATCGCTTCGTCCCAATTTCCAAGAATTTGTTGAAGGTTTATCCACTCTCTGAGTGCACAGTCAGTCGAAATAAGAGAGCTCATTAGAGTTTCTGCTTCGGATCAAGAACATAATACTGTCTCTCAATGCGAAATTGAAACAGGCTCTTTTGTGGGTTGTATGTATGAAAATAAACTATGGCTCGGATTAGTCCAGTCCTTTGACTGTGAATATGATGATTTTCTGATAAAATTTCTCCATCCTTCGGGCGTATGTCCCTCATACATTTTTCCTGCGCAAGATGATGTTTGTCACGTTCCAACAGAAAATATATTTGGGAGTATTGAAGCAAGTTTATGAGGAGGAACAAGAATACAATACATTTTTCCGCTTCAAGAATTAAATAACTTTTCAAAGATGATAAAATAAATTCTATCGAATGTATACTATTTAAGATTGTCTATATAATATTTCTAAAATTTTTATCTAAGATTTGTGTATCTACTTAATAGTTATAAAAATCTTTTCAAATTCTTTTTTCTTATTATATTATTAGTGTCTAAAATTTGGATTCACTGGATGAGAATACTCTGATAAGCGCTTTATAAATTAAACATTATTATTGTCAATATATTCTGTCCCTAAATATAAGAGGTTATGTATGTACATTGTACATATATTTTAAAAGATTTTTTCTCCTTTGGTTTATCTACATGTATTTTTTATATGATTTGAAAATTGCCTTTTTTTGGACCAACAAGTCTGTAATAAATCTTCGTCATCTGAAAAAAAATTTATTACTTAATTTCAAACTCAGTTTTGAGCCTTATAATAAACTATAAGCTGACTTTTTATTACTTATTATGGTGTACATACATCAAATAAACATTTTTTATTCTTGGCCTTTTTTTCGAAAAATGATATCTGCGCTGCCAAATCACACACACAAAAAAAAAAAAAGACATTTTTTCCAAAAAATCATATTTTTATTTTTGTTACCCTAAAAAAATGATATATTTAGAAACCAGTTAATTTTACATATTTTATCATTTAAGACTTATTACGCTACCACAATTAGCAGCTGAGATATTTACGTTTGAAAATTGTTGGTTTTTTCATTTGACCAAAATTTGGTCAAGCCATAAAATTTGACCAACTTGACCAATTTTCAAAAAAATTCAGATTTTTGTAATTTGGATTAAAACCAACCCTCACACCAAGTTTCATGAATTTTGGAGATGGTGGAGTGTACATTTGGCACTTTCATTTGTCTATTTGTCCTGGAATTACCCAAATGTGCTAAGTAATGTGTGGTAATGAGAGGCATTTATATTATGCTATGTCTGAATTTATGATTTTTTGTTTTGTCTAGGTGATGTAAAAATATGTACATATATTATTTTCCATTATTTTCTAGCAAATATATTCTGTAAAGAATTAATCAATTACAGGTCTATTTCTAACTTCTTCAATGATATTTCATGTTTTTTAACAAGATTTGTTTAAATAAACTGGAATTTACTCTTAGAATAAACATTATGATATTCAATAAACTTTCAAGCCACATGTACAGGGCAGTTATCGAGTAAAATACATGATTTTTTCTATTTCTAATCTGTTCGTAAGTGATAGTATATTTTAAGAACCAGAAAAAAAAAATAATCCCCAAAACATAAAAATTGGTCCCCCCCCTACGTTAGATGGTGTTTGTTTCAGGGTTGGTACCCAAAAACCAGGGTTGTGGAGTTGGTCCAAAATTTTCCGACTCCGACTCCGACTCCACACATTGTAAAAATTTGACTCCGACTCCACACATTGTAAAAATTCGACTCCGACTCCACACATTGTAAAAATTCGACTCCGACTCCGACTCCACACATTGTAAAAAATCTAAAAATCCGACTCCGACTCCTCACATTTTAAATATACGACTCCGACTCCTCTAGTGTTTCACTCTATAATTATCATAATAATAAGACATTTCATCACCACCACATGAATCGTCAGTTTACTTTCTAGGATAAGGGAACATTCAAATATTAAGAAGGATGTTGACTTGTAGATATTATCATATTAAGGGATTTTTATTTTTTTCTAATAATATATATATATATATATAAATGAAAAAGATTCTCTTAAACATAATTAAGGTCTAACCAGTAGTAGTCCTACTTAAAATTGAATAACCCTTAACCTAGTGGCTATAACCAGGGTTGTGGAGTCGGTCCAAAATTTTCCGACTCCGACTCCACACATTGTAAAAATTCGACTCCGACTCCGCCCTGAAACGTGCGACTCCACGACTCCGACTCCGACTCCACGACTCCGACTCCACAACCCTGCCAAAAACCCATGCAAGAACCCAGCAAAAACCCAACCTAAAAACCCACATCGATTTACTTCTCATAAACTTATTTTTAACTTGGCATTTTTTATAATATGGTTATGCAGTCTTATACAGGGTGACCCATAAGTCTGGCATCATAGGAGAAATTCATATTTTTCTATTTCTACAAACCATAATTCATATTTTTCTTATGCTCGGGATGCCAATTTCCTGTCCACCATTCTGTTCAGTGACGAGGCTGTTTTTTATAGAAATGGTGAGTAAATCGACAGAACACCCGCTACTGGTCTCAAAACAACCCAGTGTCTTGAACGAAGAAAGAAATTTCCCAACATGGTTCCACCAAAATGGTGCTCCTGCACATTACAGCACCCAAGTAAGGGAATACCTGTACCAACAATTCCCTGGTCATTGGATAGGATGTCGAGGGCCTGTGAAATGGCCAGCTAGAAGCCCGGATCTCACGCCACTAGATTTTTATCTCTGGGGCCACTTGAAAGTGTGGTATACGCAGAGAAAATTAGGAATGTTGAACATTTGCAGCAGCGCATTATTGGGGCATGTAATACCATTACTCCTGACATCATTCACCGTGTGCTTGCTGACTGGGTATCATGTCTGAATTTGTGTATTGAAAACAATGGTGGACATATTGAGCATGTTCTGTAAATAAAAGCTTTTGTTTTGCCTTTTTTTTATTATTTTTCCTATGATGCTGGACTTAGGGACACCCTGTATATTAACAACTATAAACTATAATTAATGTGAAAGGCCAATATAAACTAAAATTTCAAGAAACTATTTATTTGACATGTTTCATTATGAACCTTATATCTAATACTGTATCTAATTTATTTATATTCTAATTGGCTACCTATATCTAAAAATAAATCGTGTTTCTTTTCAGCTTTATAATTTAAATAATTTAAGTGGTACCTAATATTGATTACTGATCAGTATGTTCAGTATCTTTTGAACTTAGGTGGCGGTAGATTGGAACCAACATTTCTTTCCCTAACCTATTTCGCATTTTACTCCATACCAAGCCAAACATTGAAAAAAATCTTTCCAATGATCTGGAACTGGCTGGGCAACTGTGAATAGATCTCATAAATTTAGCAAAACCTAATGGTAACCTGGTCTCTTTCTTTTATTTCAACAATTTTCCACCAATTACTAGCTGATGTAGAGCTCACCATACTCTCTTTGAATAAATGAGGAGGAAAAATTAGCGCGTCTTTTAAGCGGAATGCATAATATCCTGCCATGTATTCTGAATTTATTTCAATCAGCCATTCTTCAGCCTCTTCCTCTTGAACTCTATTCAGTTTTTATCCTGAAAAATAATAGAACTGTGTGGAAACAAAAATAAAGCTAATAATATAGATTACAGTATATAATTTATGTTATGGTATCTAATTTATGCTAATTGTTATCTAATATGGCAATGCCAGATGATTTGATTCAGATTAGAGAAAACTCTTCTGCCCATACAGTTGAGTTACCTATGTTTTATATATTGATAGTAGTTAAGCATTTACCTTCATACTTTGGGTCAGTTATATTTGCCAAAAGATGATATGGCTCCATAGCTTTTTTAAATCTCTTAATAATATCTTTTGTATGGAGCTAATTTTTCATCTTGGATTAAATTGAGCCAAATTTCAACAGCATCAGATAATGTTGTTTTATCAGCCTGCAACTGTAACAAAAAAATAAAAACTATAAAGTTATATATGGCTAATGTTGTAAAATTCTCAGGAATAATCTTTAGGAGAATATTCTCTGAACTGAGAATTTTCTCTCTTAGAACATCTGAGGGTTTTTTCAACTATTCCGATACAACTTAACTTCAGTTCCTGTCAAAATGGAGAAATTCTAAGTTAGAAGTGAATGATAGGATGAGTGAAGAAATAAATAAATTAACTAATGCAAAAAATTTATTGAATCATTGTATAAAGACTGTATTTCAATTCAAAGTACAGTATTTACCAGGGATGGCAGTGATTAAATCAAAATGATTCAATCACCTGATTAAATCAATTTTTTTTTTTTTTTTTTTTTAAATTATATAGAAATTAATAAAATATATCGGACAAAACACTTTTGAAACAAATAAAAATATCCTTTGTAATAATTAAGTATTCAGTTTGTTTTTCAGTATAATAGCTTTTTTCTGAAAAAAAAATTTTTTATTTTGAATTACTATATTTGATTTTTTTAAAATTATATATAGAAATTAATAAAATATATCAAACAGAACAGTTTAGAAAGAAAAAATATCCCTTGTAATGAAGTATTCAATTTCAGTTTTATTTTCAGTTTTAATTTCAGTGTTATAACTAAATATTATGTAAATGTTAGTGACAGTGAATTTCTCGAGTGTGTGTGCACATAATAAAATGCATATTATCCAAAATGGCAAAAAAAGAAATACTTCAAAAAGCACTTTTGGAATCCGTAGTTAGGGATTGTATCATTGATCACTTAGAAAGTAAAGATTTGATTAATAGTAGTCAGCATGGGTTTCGACGCCATAGGTCTTGTTTAACTAAGTTGTTAGAATTTTATAATGAAATAGTGCGGGAATACGATAGGCATAGAGCAGCTGATGTTATTTATTTAGGTTTTAAAAAGGTGTTCAATACAGTTCCACATAGGAGACTAATTGTGAAGGTCAAAGCGCACGGTATACGCAGTCAGGTAGGTAACTGATTAGAAGAATGGCTTCGTGCTAGGAGACAGAGGGTCGTAGTTAATGGTAGTGAATCGGGGTGGTTAGATGTAGGTAGCGGTGTCCCACAGGGTTCAGTGTTAGGCCCATTGCTATTCGTAATTTACATTAATGACATAGATGTAGGATTGACTAGTAACGTGTCAAAATTCGCGGATGATACTAAAATAGGCGGTAAGGTTGTTAATGAGGATGATAGTAATAGGCTCCAAGATGATGTAAATAAGATTATGGAGTGGACAGATAAGTGGCAGATGCAATTTAACGTAGACATGTAAAGTTTTGCATATAGGTTCTCGCAACAATAATTACACGTACACGATGGATGATAGGGAGTTAGTGAGTGTTGACAAGGAAGTAGATTTAGGCATACGTGTATCTAAGGATTTAAAGGTTAGGAACCAGTGCCTGGAGTCTTGCGCAAAAGCTAATAGGATGTTAGGCTTCATAGCGCGTAATTTCAAATTTAAATCAAAGGATATTATATTGCCCCTTTACAAGTCCCTAGTCAGGCCTCATTTAGAATATGCCATTCAGTTTTGGTGTGTGTACTTGCGTGAGGATATTGATAGGTTAGAAAGGGTTCAACATCATGCCACGAAACTAATTCTGTCATTGCGCAACAAGCCTTATGAAGATGGGATTAAAGAGTTAGACCTGTATTCACTCGAAACTAGGAGATTAAGTGGGGAGCTTATTGAAGTTTTCAAAATTGTTAATAACATCGCTAATGTAAATTTTGACAACTTGTTCACTTTCAATAATAGTAATACTCGTAATAATGGATTTAAGTTGCGTGGCAGACGTTTCATTACTAATATCGCTAAAAATTTCTTTACGTTTAAAGTAATTGATAAATGGAATAATCTTCCCGCGTCAGTCGTTCATTCTACCAGCGTTAATATGTTTAAGAACCGTCTTGACAGACATTTTAAAAATATTAATGTTGTTTAAAATAAAAAACAATTATTCACAGGAGCTCTGGGGGTGGTGGTCGAGGATGAGTCTGTTGATGATTAATGCCAGCTTGTGACATGCCATCAATTAAAAAAAAAAAAAAAAAAAAATTAGACTAACATGAACGTAGATGTAGCTCGTAGAGTAAACTAACCCACTTTTTGTTTAACTTTACCTACTTTTTTCTTATCCTCTCCTTACTTTGTATGTCTCTAACTCTTTTCTTGCATGTTTGTAGTTTGTATGGTATGACTGTGAGTTAAGACTATGTTTGCATGGTTTGTAAGCATTCTTATTTTACTTCTTTTCATCTTTCACCCCTCTCCTTTTCTCTCTGACTATTTTTCTGACTTGTCAGCAGTGGCCAGCGGATGATGATGGTGAGTCTTTTTCTCTTTTTCTGAATGAATGTTAACCCACGAGTGATAGGTGTTCCTCCTTTCTTAACCCCCTACTCTTTCCTTTCTCTCGGGCTAACCTTAGAGTGGATCTTAGGGTCTTTGTTAGCCTTAGCTTCTGTAGAACTACCTACCATAAAAAACTCGCAAGACAATTATCACAATCACAATTCACAAGGAAATCACATGTAGATACTTGCTCTTGCTATACACAACCACAACTAACCAAGAAACAATTTGCCATCCTTTATATACTATTTTATCCCAATTCTGGAGTATTCTAGAATGTTCTGGAGTCATCTAGAATATTCTCACACATTTTAGAAAGTTCCATAAGGTTCTGAAATATTCTAGAATTCTCTAAAAAGCTGCAAAAACAATCTAAAAATGTTTTAAAACTAAGAAAAAAGAAAATTCTTGAATATTCTCAGCAAATAATATTTTGGAGAATATTCTCAGAATATTCTCGCCTCGCATCACTATATATGGCTGAATGAAAACATCTGTAAACATTTAGAATTATGCATTGTTTGAATTTATTTTTTTGGTGTTACAAGTTACAACACACACAAAATGAAATGAATTTTAATTATTTATTAGTATCGTAGTGCTTTAGTACAAGATTCTATAAATAAAATGTGCACTATAAGTCTATAGAATATTTTGAAATTAATATTGGTATTTAAAGTTAAGTAATTTTAACTGCATAATATAAACACACCTTATCTAGAGCATTTCTAACAAGTAAGAGTTATGACTGTAAATTGAGTGCCCCTCTCTGTATACATAAGTTATCTATCAATTTTCCGATGTTGTGATCAATGTCTTCAATATGCTCTCCTCTTATTTCTATATATAGAGAGTAATTTGACAAATAGGTTTTTATGCATTCTAACTGAGAATTCCATCTGGTTTCATTTGGTAGTTGTGGCATCATACCTCCTTTCTCCATTAACCAACCCTAAAATATAAATTTTTATTACAAATATTGCTGGATTTGACAGCATAAATAAATAGCCTATGCAACTTATTAATGAGTCGTGAATTAGGATTCACACTGGTGCTAATGCATAAAAGTGAAGCTGACAGTAGCTAATTTATTGGATTTGTTTTTAGCTTACATGAGGTTGGTGATGGTTTTGGAAATATTTGTTAATTTCTACAACATGCTTGAGAATTGATTTTGGGGTGACATCTTTTTCTACCAAGTTTAGATGGTGTGCTGAACAGCCATAAGTAATAAGACTGTAGTTGTCATCCTCAAGAATTTCTCTCATTCTTATCATTTTGTTTTCGTTATCAGTGCATATAGCAAATACCTGAAAATAAAATGTCATAACTCATAAGGAACTGAGCATTTGAGTATACCAAGGCGGAGAATTACATTCAGTTTATAACTAAAATAAAATGTACCTACAAAATAGTTATACTTAAATCAATGCCATATATTTCTTTAGTTTTTGTTATTGCTTCTCTAGCTAACTGTGCACAATATTCTGCTGTCTTTTTTGTACTTCCAGCATCTACTGCTGAAATCAGATACAGCTTTTTTCCATTATGAATACTGTGCGCAATAATATCATCATTACCTACTGAACTCCAGCCATCTTGTATAAGGGTAATGGTACAATCATCAAGATTAAGGTCATTCTTCATTTCATGGATTACTTCATAATTAACTTTTATTAACAGATCAGATGCCAACCTTTTCCTGTTTGGTGGTTCATATCCTGATCTTAGACCTTTGATTAATTTTATAAATTCTTTATTTTCTAAAATGTTGAAGGGTATGTTAGCTGAAAAAAAGAACCTTGCAACTTGTAAATCTAATTCTTCCTTTTGGTCCACAGTTGTTCTTACCACAAATGGTGTAATTGATCTTTGCCTTTTATCATGCTTTATTGGTGTTGAATGACAGAATGTGGATGATGAAGAACCTGCACTGGTGTCACTCATTTAACCTTTGGTTAGCTTCCACCCAAATTGTTCATTCTGACGAAGGTCAAGCTTTTCACTCCACCTTAGACCTACAGTTTAACGTGGAATCCAAACCACGCCCCATCAGCAGCCCAGCGTTTTAACCACTAGGCCACCTAGGGTACCCACTTATCTACCAACCACTTTCTTTATTGTGTGGAAGGATGAACCGCTGGGTTTTGCTGTGTGCCGGCTGCCATCGGGTCTCGAACCTGGGGCTGATGGATTTGTAGTCAGCGACGCTAACCACTACACCACTGAGGTGCATAATTTCAGGCACATTTTCACTTATAATCTTTGGATCATCTTTGCCAGAAGCCAAAGCTGGAGGAAGTGAATCAGTTTCAACTGATGCTCCAAATTCGAGTCTCGGCATACCTCTTGCTTCATTTTCAAAACATTCCACCTTTCTTTTACTGCATTTCTCTAGATGATGTTTCACTCAGTTTTTTGAGTGATACTTTCTTTGCAATAATTGCATAGTACTCTAGTAGGCTGATCACTTAATAAAGTCACCTCATCCCATTCGCTAGCTTTAGATCTTCCACCTCTATAACTCTTTGAGTTTGGCATCTTAAAAATTTAAATTTGAGTTAGGTCTAAATAAAGCTGAAATCTGCTATTAAGAAATAAAGGAAAGATCTAAAATTAAAATGGAGAAAATTCTAGTATGTCATTATTATATCTCATATCTGAACTTTCTGTGAAATAAAGATGTCTTTTTAACCCCTTCCATTCAAATCATGAAAATTGCTGTGTGTAGCGCAAAACAACTTTTTTTTACTCCCAATAAAATAATTAATTTTAATATGTTTTGTCTTTTTAAGCATATTTATAAACATGTTACTGATATAACATGTCTGTTTTTAAAAATATATGAAAATATCAATATATAAATTTATTGAAGTAAACTTACCTAATTAGAAGAATCTTCTTTATTATGGCCTTTTTTGAAGTGATCTATACTGCATAAGCCTGGTTTTTCAGGGCATCCAATGCAACACTTTCTTGTTTCAAAATTGGCACTGTCATCTGAATAATCACTGCTATCAAATTCCATATCACTTCCATCTGGTACATATTCACTACCACTGTCACTCATGTCCTCCTCACTTGACATTTTTTTTTATATTTTACACAAATCAAATGTAAATGTATGCAAAATAGTCGCTAATCACTATCTTCCTCAATCAAAACCTGATGACAACTGACACCCTGCCGTCAATTGTTTCAGTAATTAGTTAAAAAAAATGGTCACATTGAAAAGCATTTGATTGGTTGATAAAAATTATGTCACTCACATCGAAGAGCATTACGAGACACTCAGGAATGCTCTGATAAGCATTACGAGATATTTTTCTTTGAATAAATAAACTTAAGCATGATGACTCCAACCTTGGCATCATTGCAGGGATAATCAAGACTTCCCATGATGCCAACAGTGGCATCATCGTACGGAAGGGGTTAATATATATTGTAGATTAGATAAATAAATTAATAAAATGATAGATATATTAGGCACTACATAATTATCGAACCTTTCTAAAAAAAATTTCAACCCATCAAAAAACCAAAAACCCAGTTGGGTTATTTTTTTTTTGTGAAAAACCCAGGTTTTTGCCAACCCTGGTTTGTTTTGTAGGTTTTGTCTACAAAAGTAGTTCAAAAGCTACAGTGGATTTATTAAATCAGCCTACTGGTATACCATGCTCATAATTTCTGTAGGCTGACAACTATTTTCCTAACATAATACAGTACTGATCTATAGCATATGGCCTCGTATATATCTTTAAAAAGGGCCAACTCATTACTATAAAATTTTAGAAATAAATTTGTCAGTGAAAGATTTGTTTTAATTTTGTACAGGAATACCTCAAAATTCATTTTGCAGATTTGTTGTCAATCTTTTACTACCTATAGTTTCGCAATCCATTGTCCATATTTGCAGATTCATCATTTTTTGAAAAAAATGAGAAAAAATGATCGAAATTGACAAAATTCAACTGTTTACCAATGCAATATACATTATATTTTGCCAAAAAATGAGTAGAATTTCATTAATTAATCTGTTTAATAACATAATACAGTAAAATGTTTTCTCATTGAAACGTTATAATCTACCTTGAATTTTGTCATTTCGTATTTCATTGTGTTATGCTAGAATGAATTAACAATGAATTTCGAGGTATTCCTGTACATTATAAAATATAGTTATTGGGAAGTCTTAACTATGTATATAAATTTTAAGCCTATTACAGTAAATACTCAATAAGTCGGACTATATAGGGCTCTAGCCAGTCTGACTCATCATGAATTACCTTAATTACCTCCCCCCCCTCTATTTACCCCTAAAGAGGCATAAATACTCTAACCTTTTAAGTTTGATTAGTGAGAGTCTAATACAATGTTCAAAATAAACATTAAAAAACAATAAAACTTTGTTTCACTTACTGTTGCTAGAATTATTTTGAGTGTGAAACACAAAATTTTTTTTACTTTTCGTGCAATACAGTATTAAAAAAATACTTCACTTAGTAAAAGAAAAAAAATAATAATTGGCACTTGACATAGGAAATAAAACACTTCTCTCAGTAAAATAAACAAAAGAATAATAGCACTTCACAGAGGACGAGGCTGACTCATCCTGAATTCTGACTCATTGAGTATTTACTGTACCTGTAATATTTTGTTTAGGCTGTAAGATAGTTATACTAAGCACTTTTCATATATGACTCTGAGGCCATAAAAAGAAATTTACAGTATATTGAGAAAGTAGTTAGATACTGTGAAGATGGAGAATGAACCAGAACATAATGGAAATGCCTCACAACCAGAAAAAGATGATTTCAAAGAGTCTAATGTAAGTTGACAAGCTTTTTAATACATTAAAATTAAAATGTACAGTAAGGTAGGTACAGTATATATTTTTATTCAGCAAGTTTTTCTAACGTAAAAGCTCAGATATTTGTTAGGCTAAAGATTCTGAACTTCAGTTTAATAGGTACTTGGGCTGTTAAAAGTTGTTCTTTAACTGGAAATGTTTCTATGTAGAACTAACCTTCCATCCATCTATGTTTTCATGAGCAAAATTAATATTTATATTGAGAATGAAGATATATGAACGGAATGTAAAAATATCTTCAATAAAATTTTCTTTATTGTAAAATGTAAAATGACTTCTCAGAATTATAGTTTTTCAAAATTATAGTTTTTCAAAATTATTTGTGGTACCATAGTTCATAATCATCCACAAATGATATGTCTTTATTCTATTGCTTTACTAAAAATAAGTGTTTTTCTGTTATTGCTGAATACTAAAAAGACATGCCAGTATTTTAAACTTGGCTTCTTGTGTATTTAGGTTCCTTCTGAAGATGTACTTGATCCTATGTGCTGTGATCCTAGGAAAGGCTATTTTCGCTTTGGAGGCTTAATCTTTATGTGCTTCCTTGGTTTTGGTTAGTTCGAAGATGTTTTTGCAATTATTTGAGGCCTTCAATTATGAATGTTAGCTTTTTATTTTTAGTTGGTTATAGTTATAGTTAGCTTCTTATCTAATAGAGTAATGTGTACCATACTTTCAGTAGATACTTAAGTATTAACCTTGTAATCAGGACACTTTATCATCTCAGAATAAGTGAAACTAAATTGAATCAAATCTTTTATGATTCCATTATTGCAGGAACTATTTTGTGAAATTGTACTCTTAATTTCTCAATAAAAATAAGTGTTGTGCATATTCTAAAGTTGTTTACTTACAGGTTCCTACTTTTGTTATGATACTCCTGGATCCCTTCAAGATCAAATAAAGGAAGATATGGATGTGAATACAGTTCAGTTTGCCTCACTTTATTCATTATACTCTTGGCCAAATGTTATTTTGTGCTTTGTTGGTGGATTCCTCATTGATAAGTAAGGATTATGAATTTCAGCAGTCTTTTAAGTCCATTTGGTTTTATCTATCCATACACTTATGAAATTAAAGGTTTAGACATGCCTGATAACTTCATTTCTGTAACATTTGGTTTGAGGAAGTTACATAATATTGTTAAAAGAAAATATGAATGATTTTCAGGATCTTTGGTATAAGATTGGGTACAATAATATTTTCTACGGTTGTCACTGTTGGACAGATTGCATATGCTTTTGGTGCTCTCATAGATGCATTTTGGATGATGCAGTTGGGGAGGTTTATTTTTGGGTAAGATGCAGCCTCTTTTTATTTTCTTCTGTAATAAAAATAGAAGTAAAAAATGACGGTAAAGCAGAGTCTAGGAATTACTTTTGCATTCATTAAAACCTTTTGCCTTATTTTCTCTTCTTAGAATTGGGGGAGAGTCTTTAGCAGTGGCTCAGAATGCTTATACAGTGAGTTGGTTCAAAGGTAAAGAATTGAACACTGTATTTGGTCTTATATTAAGTATGGCTCGAGTGGGGTCAACTGTTAATTTCCTCACTATGGGACCTATTTATGCATGGGTTGATGGATTTGAAGATGGGCATGTTACTCTTGGAATTTCCCTTATGATAGGTGAGTATGTATTGAATACCCATTTTTCCTAATTCTATTTTTACTAGTATCTCAAATTTATCAGTATTTTCACTAGTAAAGTAATCTGTTTTACTGTTTCAGCGGCTGTTACATGTGTATTCTCTTTGGTGTGTGCTCTGATTCTTGGTTTTCTGGACAGACGTCGCACAAAGGTGCTCAAATTAGATAATGCAACCACAGGGGAGAGTGTTGAACTAAAGGATGTCTTTTCTTTTCCCCTATCCTTTTGGCTTATCTCCATCATTTGCGTCACTTATTATGTTGCTATTTTTCCTTTTATTGGACTCGCAAAGTAAGATTTCAGACAGGATAGTTTTTGTAAACAATAATGGTTTTTTTGCTCTCTAATTTTAAGGCCTCTATGTAGGTTATATCACTATGTATCCTTTTCAGAAGCAGTTTTGTTTTGCACTTGTCAAACCTAAATGCTATAGCCATGCCAAAATATCTTCCCTTGATCTTTAGTGGTCCTAATGAAAGCAAATTGAAACCAATTTAGTTTGTTTTCCATTCTGCTTAGCTATAAAAATACAAAACTTCAATGTTTTTACAATGAATTTTTCCATCTACTGAAGAATATTTTTCATGCGGAAATATGATTTTGGGGAAGTAGAAGCAAATGGGGTGTCCAGCATTGTTTACATTATATCAGCTGTTGGGTCACCCATCTTCGGCTTCATCGTAGACAGAACTGGGAGGAACATCATGTGGGTCTTTCTGGCCATCCTTGTTACACTGGGATGTCATCTCCTCCTTGCTTTTACTTTCCTTAACCCCTTCATACCAATGGTAAGTGAGGATCATCTTGGATTTCATGGAACTATTTAATATTAATCTTATCATAGTCTGATATTTTGGCAATGAAAAATGCTTTTTGCAAACTAAAAAGAATGTTATCTTTTATGAAAAAATTTGAATAAAGTGTTTTAAAGCAGGAACATCGGTACCTTAATTTCAGACATTATTAGGGATGGCATATTCATTATTGGCAACTTCTCTTTGGCCGATGGTGTCATTAGTTGTTCCTGATTACCAGCTCGGCACTGCCTATGGAATGTGAGTAAAATTCTTATGAGGATTTGTTTGGCATATATTTATTTTCAAACTGTTTTAAAGCTTAAGCATAATATTCATATACACTTCTTAAAAATGGAAGGAATCATCCAGGCATGGTAGTGTGTGGACAAATCTTTTGACTTGCTAGCACTTTGAGGGTGGCTCTTCAGAAGGCTATAACCTTTTTCAGAAGAAACTACACCACATGCACTGTACACCAAAAGATAGAGAATGCCATTACAAATAATTTGACACAAACATCAAACAAATTCATTCACTACAAAAAGTTTAGAGCAAAATTTGTGGCCAAAATGTTGTTCAGCTGAGTAAGCTGTCCATCTTTGTGAGAGGCTGGGTGGAGCTTATTTGTTGAAAGTTTAAGTTCCACCCAATGGAGCTATTTTACAATTTGTGTTGTTTGTGGTAAAAAATAATTAAAAAATAATTTTGTGCATCTAGCCAGACCACTCTTGTACAAAATTTTATATGCTTTTGTGAAATTGAGGAAAAGTAAGTTGGCATTAATTTACAAAAATACCATGGCCATAAAAATTTTGAGCTTCACATCCAAAGTCAGTGAGACCAAATTTGTGAAGCTGCATTCAAAATGTAATTGATTCACAAGTTTAAAGCGAGCAATCCAAGATTAAGCACCCAAATCAATTTACGGTGCTTTTTCTTGGATTGGGGTTGAATGAGGGTGCTTATTCTTGGATTGCTCTAAAATGGAGTTAAATGGAGTTAAATGGAGTTAAATGGAGTTAAATGGAGTTAAATGGAGTTAAATGGAGTTAAATGGAGTTAAATGGAGTTAAATGGAGTTAAATGGAGTTAAATGGAGTTAAATGGAGTTAAATGGAGTTAAATGGAGTTAAATGGAGTTAAATGGAGTTAAATGGAGTTAAATGGAGTTAAATGGAGTTAAATGGAGTTAAATGGAGTTAAATGGAGTTAAATGGAGTTAAATGGAGTTAAATGGAGTTAAATGGAGTTAAATGGAGTTAAATGGAGTTAAATGGAGTACTGAATGTCCGGTTAGGTTAATTGTACACCCTTGATGATTGGTTACATTGTCATGATATTTTTGTTAGTTTTAATGAAAATATCAAGACTTAAACCTAACCAATCATCAAGGGTGTACAGTTGACCTGATCTGGCATTCAATTAACCTTATTTCAATATTTTAATTTTAATTATGTTCTAATTTTTTTTATTGCAATATCCTTTGTAAACATTGAAATGTTTTTTTTTAAATTTTGTTAAAATCCTTTAATTTGGATTGAGGTCTAACTGGGGTGTTTTTTCTTGGATTGGAGACTTTGGGGATGCTTATTCTTGGATTGCTCCATTTAAAGTAAATGTTAAGTTATCACTGGCTTAAAAACTTCTGTTCAAAAGATAGGATGAGTGCTAATTTTGTGCAAAATTTGTTTAAAACAAAAAAAAAAACCTTGCCTACAAAAATCATCACCTAGTCTGGAAAATGCTTCCTGCAAAAAGGCAAGTCTATTTTGTATACATTAATAAACCTTTAAAAAAACAGGTCAAGAATAACACAAAAAACAGTTGGCCTTAAAAATTCAGTTAAAAAAAATATATCATCTAAAATCCATCATTTATGTGACACCCATTGACAATGTTGAAATGCTTCACCAATGTGTAGAACAAGGATGCCAGAAAATCTGAGCAATACCTGGAATGTTTGAACATGTCAGGCAGTCTATGATGAGGCATGTTCAGACGTGTATTCAAGTGTAAGGCAGTCATTTTGAGCACTTCCTTTACCCTTTAACCGCCAAATATGGATCTGTCCGTGTTCTTGGTCAACTGCCAAACATGGACCAGTATGTGTTGGCATTTTGCCAAACACATACCAGTATGTGTTGGCTTTGTTACCTTTATTTTCTTTTATTTATTCAAAATTATTTGATATATTATTAATTTTGCTTATCTAAATACATTTTACATGTTTTAAATATATATATTTATACAGGGTGTTTAAAAAAATTTATACAAATTATAGTAAAAAAAATTTTTATTCCATAAAATGAGTTCTTTTTGTGGTCAGGATAAAATTGTTATCCATAAAGATTTATTTTTTTATTATTGGAGACATTACTAGAGAAAATGAGGATTTATGGGTAACTAATTCAAGTTGATAGTGATTTTTTTTGGCCCCCCAAAAATGTTGAAAGTTAATTAAATTTAGGCCAATTTTCTGGCGTGACATCATGGCATAGAAAACAACCTGGCAGTCAAAGGGTTAAAGGTAAGGTGGATGCAGGCAGTCCCTGGCTTACGAACGAGTTCTGTTCTCACAATGGTCTTTAAGTCGAATTTGTATGTAAGTCGGAACCCATACGAATGGTTTGTACTTAATGTCTATTTGTCTAATAGTATATTTTATTTTTTTTATTTTTTTTTTTTAGTTCAGGAAGAACCGATTCGCCTCTATTTAAAGGGCATATCTCAGCGGAAAAACAAAGAAAAAGTGAGAGGAAAGACAGAGGAAAAAGAAAGGGTGGAGGGGACAGTCGAAGTGGAAAAATACCAAGGATGACAAGGACTGCAGGGTCGAGCCCCATCATCCTTGGGTGCTAGGGCCGGGAGGGCGCACGTGAAACCTCCAGGAACAAGCACGTACAAACGAGCATAAAGAGCACTCAAGAGCACGAGCTTAGAACCCCCTTGCGGGGTCTAATAGTATATATATACATACTTAACATATGTATGGTATGTATAAGAAACATTAAAAACACACTTCCACTTTATAAAAGCTACTAAAACATAGAAAATATAAAAAAAGATGAAGTAAGTAATGCTCCAATTTGTTACTACGAGCCATTGTAGGTAACTCAGATTTTTTAAATAATACTTTACGGCGGTCTTTCGTATGTACTGAACATCATAAGTCGGATATTCGTAACCTGGAGACTGCCTGTACTTGCTGGAACACACAACGGGCTGTAACTCAGAAACAAAGCGATTTTGGGCATATGTTTATATAGACTTTTTTCATTGTTTTCAGGTCCTGAATCCATTCTGAAAGTGTGTCCCACATGTTATGAAACACCCTGTATATTTAGCAGTAGCTCTTAGAATAGGAACATTTTCTTAACCCTTTAGCTTTAAGAACACATTTTACACGTTGGGGCATGGAATTGACAAGGGTTGCGCAAATATTTATAACTTCGTCATAATACCATATTTTAATTATTGCACTGATGAGCTTTTGTTTTGAAGTCGTGTTTTCACAGGCGTTGCTTAACTATAGCCCACAGGTTTTTTATTGGATTTAAATCCAGTGAGTTCCCTGGCCATTTGAGTACTTGAATATTCTCATCTTGCAATGCTTTCATTGATTTCTGTGATGCATGACAAGGTGCAAGATCATGCTGGAATACCCCTTCACCATCTGGAAAAGCTTTGATAAGGTCGGGAGCCACTTTTGTATGAATTATATCCACATATTTTTCAGAATTCATCATTCCTGTAATTGGCAAAAGTCTTATAGGTCCAGAAAAACAAAAAGAACCCCCAAAACATAACCTTTTCGGGATGTTTGATGTGTTGTTCAATGTGGCCCTGGTGAATTGGTTCATTGAGTGATCTTCTTACATACTGGGATCTCTGTCCCTGGACTTCAAAATGCGATTCATTGGTGAACATGATGGTTCTCCATTGCTCCTTTGTCCAGTGCTGGTATTGTTTAGCCCAAGAAACACGTTTCTTTTTAATTGCATTCATAAGTAGTTGTTTATGGGGATGCTTTCTTGTGGGGCATCCAAAAGACGACGTCTCACAGTACTGGAACAAACAATTAATTCCAGCAGCTGACAATTCCTTTTGCAGTTCATCACTAGTAAGTTTAGGGTATTTTAGACTTTTTTGTAACAAAATTCTGTCATCTCTCTTTGTTATCTTACGTTTTTGGCCACATTTGTTCCTCCATCAAGGAGAAAAAGATTAAGTTTCTCGGTAGGCTTTCACAATTTGGCTAACACTTGCCATGCTAACCTCACATTGTTTTGCAATTTTTCTAAGAGTTATTGGAGTATATTCCGATAAAGTTACAATCTGAGAACATTTTCTGGGCGTAATATCCATTATGTTAAAAGTTAAAGAATTCACAATCCCACACAAATTGAAACACGTCCACCCTCGTTGTTGTCCTAGGCGACACTGATTACAGAGAGTTGATTTGTGATTTAATATTTGCGTAAAGAACATGTGCAAACAATTGTTGCACCACTGGTTCATAAAAAATGTCACCTGAAAAAGAAAAAATATTGAAATGTCTCAATTTAAAGAAATAGGGACTATGTTTAAATTAATTTTCACAAGACTGTATATATATATATATTTTTTTTTTTTTTAAGTTCGGGAAGAACCGATTCGCCTCTATTTAGAAGGGCATATCTCGGCGGAAAAACAAAGAAAAAGTGAGAGGAAAGACAGAGGAAAAAGAAAGGGTAGAGGGGACAGTCGAAGTGGAAAAAGACCAAAGGATGACAAGGCCTGCAGGGTCGAGCCCCATCATCCTTGGGTGCTAGGGCCGGGAGGGCGCACGTGAAACCTCCAGGAACAAGCACGTACAAACGAGCACAAAGAGCACTCAAGAGTACGAGCTTAGAACCCCCTTGCGGGGATATATATATATATATATATATATATATAATAAAATACCTCTAATCTTGTTGAGGTTCTGTGCATCAATCTCTCTTCACATGAAGGTCATGCTGGTGGCCCTGCCTCTAGGCCTGGCTTGGTGGAGGAGCAAGTTGCTCTTTGCATGCTCCACTCCACATAGGCAGGTACACCTGGCTCATCTGGTACCATCCTGAGCCAGGCATTGTCTTCTCTTGAAGACTTCAACTTTGACCTAGGGCTGTAACATTTTTGAGGTCCTTAGGAAGCTGGTTAAAAAGTCTTGGCCCCCTGATAACCAAAGTATTTTCCTTTAGTGTTGAGGTGGTTCCTTGTTGGGCCTTTAATTTGAGAACATTACATGTTCTGCCTTTCCTATTGTCCAGCATTGTTTGGATGGTAATTGGGTTTAGTTTGAGGCTTGGTACCAGTTTTTTGATCATTTTTCATATGTAGATTATGGTATACCTCTCTTCTTTCCAGGGAGTACAGATTTAGTTTACGTAGTCTTTTCCAGTAGTTGAGTTCTTTGCAGCCATCAATCTTGGCTGTGAAATGTGTGTGCATTTCTTCATTTATTAATTTCTTCCTTTTTATATGGGGACATCAAAACTGAGCAGTATTCAAGTTTTGGTATGATAGTGTTCTCAGCAGGGGAATCATTACTGTCTTGTCCCTCCTTTTCAACATTCTTAGTACCTGTCCTCTGACTCTTTTTGCTTTGCTTATTGTTATCTGATTTTAAGTCTTGAATTTGGCATCATCAGTCATTATTACCCCCAAGTTGACCACTTTCGTGCTTCTCTGAATTTCCTGTCTATCTGGAGCATAATATGCAGTCTGTGTAATTTCCTCATTTCTACCATATCCCAAGAGCTGAAATTTCTCAGTGTTAAATGTCATATTGTTGTCTTCTGACCATTTGTATATTTTGTTTGTGTCCATTTGCAAGGCCTCCACTTCATTTGCAATGCTGATTTTTCTGCTGACTTTGTATCATCTGCAAAGGATGTTACTATGCTTTTGCTGTTAACTCCACTGTCTATGAACAAGAGTGGGGCCAGCACTTTACCTTGAGGTACTGAGCTGCATAATTCTGATGATGATACACCTTGAATTTTGACCACCTGTAGTCATTCTCTGAGGAAGTTATAGATCCATTTTCCCACTTTGCCTGTTATTCCCATACATTTCATTTTGTGTGCTATTATACTATGATCGCACTTGTCAAGAGCTAAGTTGTGATAGGCATGATCTTCCCAATTGGAATCCATGCTGATTTTCATTGAATCTTTCCAGCATCTCCAAGAAGTCGGATATTTTGGTGAGGTGGGATGTCAAGGACACTGGTTTCTAGTTCATTGAAGATCTATGCCCGCCTTTACAGTGTATATAGGGACAATGTTTGCTCTTTTGAAGATGCTCAGTATTTCTCATGTCTAGGGATCACACACACACACACACACACACACACACACACACACGTATATCTGATATGTGGGGTGAGGTGGATTGATCATGTGAGAAACACTTATCAGTGAGGCGTGTGGGAGTCAAAGGAGTCTTGTGGAGAGCAGATGAAGGGGTGCTAAAATGGTTTGGGCATATGGAGAGGATGGTAAAGAGGATTTACATGTTGGAGGTAGA